>CM029605.1:569464-969464 GCA_017311375.1 Mytilus coruscus
GTAAAGCATAGTTTTGGCGTCTAAATCCAAATTACTATTACATTTCTCAATTATATCTGTTTTGGTTGCTCATTCATTTTTTTTAACAAAACGAGGTCATACAAATGTGAGAATGAGCTAGCTGTGCTGCCAGGTTTAACCCATCATTTCCTTGAAAAAATCGTGTAGCTAGTCAAGAATATGACAGTTGCTTTCCAGTCATTTCGTTGGTTAATGTAGTCTAACGTTTGATTTTGTCAGGTTTAATGGACTTCCCTCTTTTTAAAATTTGTCTTTGAGTTCGGTATGTTTGTTAATAACTTTTTAATTGTATTCAGCTAAATGACTTAACAGTCTCTCAGATAGTGAATTACATTTTTCAAATGCCCGTAATCGAAGCAAGAGTCTGAAAAAGCCAATATATGTAGTAATTTAAGTATCCGGATGTAGATGATATGTTTTGTAGAATCCGTTAAAGTTATATAGTCTTTGTTTACACTTTGGACCATTTAAGAGTTATGATATAATAAAGACATCTGTCATCAATGCAGATCGTATCGTATCCCTTTATACTTTATCCTTTTAAATTGGGGATGTTTAATTGCTATTTTATTCATAATCGCCCCCTTCATCTAGTTTATATAATAATTTAAATCAAATTACTATTACATTTTTTTGTTTCATGACGTTTTTACCGCAGGAGAGTATCACTTTACACACTGATTGTAAAATAGGCATATTTCTAATAGAAATAACATTAATTTAATATATGTGTATGTACCTTCTCTCTTTTATTCTGGATGTTAGAAATTTTATTTATTGTATTTGATAAAAACATGACATCAAAATCATATTTCACTGCAGAATAAGAAGCTTTATCGTGTTTGTTACATTTGTTTTGCTTGCTGTGTTTGATTATAACTGTAGACTTCATGTTGAAAAAACAGAAAAAAAAAACAAGTGTTATCTACATAGCTTCCTTTGATTAACTTCCATATAAAAACAAAAAATATTTTTCATTAATGCCTATGGGACAACTGTTTACCAGGAATCAATTGACGTTGCATGTTTGGTATTTACTTGATATATTAAAACTTCTTACGTATAGGTTATTCCACTATGTCTTTGTCAAAATCGACTACGGATGATGTATGTAAGAAATGAAATATACTTTGACAGAGGGTAAGATTTAAAAAAATGTCACATGCAACTGAAATTCTTCCAATTCACTCAATATGTATTTACATATGTTATTTAAGTTTGATATTAAATGTATGCTGATACATTACTCTTTCATCGTATAAAAGATATTTACTGATAACTTTAATCGGGAATTAATTATAAGCGTTCCCGTGTTTGAAAATGAAAAAGAAAAATCGGAAAGTCCGGCTTTATTGCTTTTTACAAACAATATGCACCGTGGAAAAACTCTTCGACAGGGCAAAACAATTAGTATATTGTTTACTCTATCAACATGTCGATTTTCGGCGGTGAGGTCTGTGGGTCCGTTAAACTCTTAAAATAAGCGACTTTTTCTTGATTTGTCACTCCATTAGTATGGATGCATTTAATTGCTTACCAACTTTTCATTTTAACTCTAGTAGAAAGAAGTCTTATTGGCAATCATACCAAATCTCCTCATTTATACATAAGAAGAATTTAAGAGGCAAATGTGCCGACCGTTATTTCGGGTTTGCAAAATAAATTAGGAACGCATAATAAATTATTACATACTGATTTTATTTAAATAACTACAATGAAGCCTGAAATTAAATGTGTACTATCAAAGAATTCCGTTTACAATACTAGTATGTTTAAATATAATTAAAAGACCAGGGTAACTACTCTTTCAGGAGAAAACTGACTTTAGAGGACATTGTTTTTGTTTCTAATTTTGTTCCTTTGATCATGTTGATCACATAGATCTTCAGGCGTATCTTACGTGTTTACATTACGAATTTGATATCAACGTGTGTAAGTACTTCTTATAAATGTACCTCATTATATTAATACAAGAAGATTCCAAGACACATTCAAATAAAATCTAGATTAGAAAAGCTTAAAATGTATTACTAGTAATTTGTTTATTAGGAAACTATATTACTAAATGAAAATCACACGAAAATATTAAGTACACATTTTACACCAAATTATTTTTATATAAATAAACTCATCAGAATTCATTGTTATACGCCAGACGCGCGTTTCGTCTACACAAGGCCCATCAGTAACGCTCGAATAAAAAAGTTTAAAAGCCAAATTAGTACGTTGTTGAAGAACATGGAAGAACAAAATTCCGAAAGGTTTTGCTAAATATACCTAAAATATTTTATAACTGGGATAGAACAATTCTTAATATGTAAACACAAAAGTATAAATGATCGATTGTATGCACAACAACTTAAAGTATTGAAAATACATGTCAATGTATCTATCCTAACCTATACTTGAAAAGTACCTTTTCAATATCTATATATATATAGATATTTTTGTTATTTCTAATTGAATTATATATAAAATATAACAAGTAATAATTGCTGCAAAAGAAAAATCGTGCATCACTAAGATTATATTTTTCTGAAAAATCTATCAATGCTTTCCAACCCGGTTATCCA
This sequence comes from Mytilus coruscus, assembly GCA_017311375.1. Classification (NCBI taxonomy): domain Eukaryota; kingdom Metazoa; phylum Mollusca; class Bivalvia; order Mytilida; family Mytilidae; genus Mytilus; species Mytilus coruscus. The sequence goes on from CM029605.1 coordinate 572,059, forward strand.
AAGGACAAAACAAAAACAACAAAACAAGTGGAGCATGATATTAAATATTAATTCATTTATAATCAATTATCGGTTTGTATAATATTGTATTAACAAGAATTTACCAAGTTACTCTTTATCATTTAAAGGATCATAAATGGAACATTGACAAGCAAATGTCAGTTTTAAAATTAACAGAGGATGAAAGGTTTGTTCACTAGTCATTGTTAAGTGTCAAAATAATTGAAGCTGGTTAATTTACAAATCATCTTGTCTAAACATACTATACTGAGACCAAATTAGAACATGATAAATGGTTGTTTTAAACAATGTTCAAATCAAAATAGTCGAAACAACTGCGTGATACTACTCTTCTTCACTTAAATTGATATACACAAGACGTTGACTTTACTTTTCAGTGGTTCGTCCATGCATGAATATAGATAAGTTCGAATTGATATGTAAATATGATAAAGATAATAAAATATGGACCTTAATCGTTAAACTTTTGTTTGACTTAAGCATGTATTGTTTATGTAGTATACCCCTTTAGTTATGCCTAGTTTTTTTTTCTCATTTATTTGTAGTTATTAACAAATAAACTTGTCATTTACCCAAATGTATATAACACAAAATACGGTTATATCTATTTCATTCCAAAATATTTATCTGTTGATGCAATAAAACAACTGACAAACGCCTGATGTGTTATTCTTCTAAAGTGGAGCTTGAGGATGATTTATGTGTCTGTATTATATATTTTATACATATACAATGAAATACATTTTACTTGGACATTTGTGTGAGACAAGCAGGTAAAAGATGCACGACACTTGAAAAATGGAAACTATTAAAAATCCTATACATTGGTTTATCACATATATGCAAAATTTGTTTTACAATTTGAACACATATATCAATATTACAGTTAAACACATTGTATGTAAAACTACGGCAAATTAGGTAAACTTACTCAATAAATCGCACACCAATTTAAGTTTTCTTCTAAAAATGCGCATGTAGAGCCACATACACATGTATCGCATGCTTACAAATGTTGACGGAAAACAAAATATAAATACCTATTAATGAGGGACTAGTATCTTTAATTTCAAAACTTTATATACTAGATATGCTGGGAGAGTCTTTTAAGGACTAGAACTAATTTGTTTAATTCTTCCGTTATCAGAATCAACCATACTTCACTTATGATTCATATCCAGAAAATAAGAATACACATCAAAATGAATAAATACTTTAGTTAAATACAATGAAATATCACATGCTTCAAGTACAAATGCACAAACACCACTATATGTACAGAAAAAAATGAAACAAGGTAATACAACATGATAGTTGTTTTAACGTAAGGTCTAGCACGGGTATGGCGTAAATGTGTTCAACTGCACACAGAATATCTGATGTGTATATGTGTCTGTCTTTTCACTGGTCCATTTTTTAAAGGCGTATTTCTGAATCGTTGTACTCTTTACAACAATGCCATATGTTATTCCTCAACCAACCAAACATGTCAGGAAACTATGTATGCATCTTCAAAATGCTCTGGCACCAACCAAAATTAAAAAAAAAAAAAACCATGGAAAGAGATAAATGAAACGTTATATCAAATGCATTTCCTATTCAGCAAATGTGTACACAAAAATGACAATCCTACATATTCATGTATAATGTATGTTGTAAAATATAGTGTGCTGTTTGTTTTAGCTATTATGAAATAGTCATGTTAAACGTTTGTTTTAAACCAATACTATTTACGCAATGCAACATACACCCAAAAGCTATGTACGGCACACAGAAATTGAAAAGACGTGACCTAAACAACTCCTGAACTTTTGACCAGCATTTGGTCATATTTTATATTATATTTGTCTTTTTTCTGATTAGTTTTAAGAGTCTTAATTTGCGACATTTTTCACTTCAAATCATAATACCTCTTTTTACACAAAATCAAAATATAAAAAGAAGATGTGGTATTATTGCCAATCAGACAACTCTCCACAAGAGACCAAATGACATAGAAATTAACAACTATAGGTTACCGTACGGCCTTCAACAATTAGCAAAGCTCATACCGCATAAAAGTCATAAACACACATAGATACATGTACCATATGACCGATAGCGACTCTTAAGAGGACTCTGTTAAGGACAAGCCTGAAACAAAAAAAGTCGTTAAATGATCGTTAAATAATCTACTTTTACAATCTTTGACTACGTGTAAAGTGTAAAATGAAGTGAACAGTCGTACATGTTAACCACGCTAAAACAACGACATTTCCCAATTTGCACCAGTTTGCTCATGGTGTTGTTGTCATGCTAGATTCAATACAGATTTTTTAAGTATGTTTGCAGTAAAAACCAGTGTTCAATAAAAGATGCATACAAACGTGACGTAGTCTATAATTGGGATATATTTTTAGAGACGGTTTTGTCAATTTGAATAAAAACACGCAATTTATAAGCATACATTTTAAACACTATTCTATCAGTATTGCACTTTATTATTTCAGAATAAATTGTGGTTGCACTGTGAACTTGGTAAACACACAATGTAAGAAAAATGTAAAAAGTAAAATAACAAAATACCTTACTCCAAGGAAAACTGAAAACGAAAAGTTCTTTACCAAATGGCAAAGTCAATAGCTCAAACACATCAAATGAATGGGAAAACAACCGTAACACTCCTGACTTGGTACAGGCATTTCCTTATGTAGATAATGGTGAATTAAACCTGGTTTTATAGGTACATGTAGCTAAACTTCTAAGTTGTATGATAGTTGCATAGAATTTCATTATATTGATAGCAATGTGTGAGCAAAACAAAAATCTTAAGACTTTGCCTCAGTCTTAGAAAACAAACGAGGAAAGGATTTTATTATCAATCTAATCAAATTGTTATTGAAGTTTGAACTTACTGCATTCGTTGGTTCGATATTTTATCATCACCCTCCGCATTTCATCTTCCGTTACAGATATTAATGCAGATTATTTTTCGTGTTATCGTAAGAATCATGCAATGATAAAATAATAGTACATGAATGTATAAATTGTAATTAGTGCATACACAAATATTACGTTGCCACTCAATGGATATAAAAGAAAATGATGAAAAAGTATGAAGGTTATACGTTACTCAAATATGTTTAATGCAAAAAAAAAAAAAAAAGAAAGATGTCAAACAATGTATTTGTTAAAAGGTTGGCATCAGTTCTAAATAACAGAAACTAGTGACTACAACGCATAGGGCCATCGTCTGACACAAATGGTATGTGCTAGCATTGTAAGAAAAATTTTATTACAGATGAATAAATATATAAACAAAATGCATCAACTTATGATATGTAACAAATAGTAATTTTATGTTTTATTTACAAATTTCAAACAAATATCGAAAAATATCATCGACAATTTCCTACAAATCGAAAAGGAGTTAATGATCATTAAATGTCCTTGTTAAATAGTGGTAATTTAAAAGTGGATTCACAACAGCTAGTTTTGTTGACTGAACATAGACATTGTCTTAACGAATAAATTAATTGTCAAATCATCCTAACTAACTGCATGTATGATACAAGTAATAAAGGCTGCATAAAAATAAAATACAGTCATATTTAGCTTGATCATTAAACATATGACCAAACGACTTTTCAACTTTTTTTATACTATTAAGTACCAATTGACAACTATTTTCCTACAAACACAAAACAGGTTAACACTGCTTGTTTTCATTTTGATTGCATAAGAAATAAACGATTGCAATATTTTCGAAAATATGATATCAAACTGCATGTTTAATTACATGTACGATTTTACAAGTTTAATAAGCATTCAATACATTCATATTTAGTTTTTTTTCAATGATTTTGCTAATAATAATATGCATAGATAATTGATTTAAAAGGATACTACTTATTCCTACAAACACACAACATGTTATTCGTACATACAAAGCTGGTGCTGTTAGTTTGCATTGAGACGTTGAGAATACAGACTGAGGACCAAACAGTAAAATACAATTTTCAGTAAATATAAAAGCACATAGTTGTATATTAAACATATGAATTAAAGCGGTCATCAAACTACCTTGTACTAACAACATGTATTATTCACTCGTGATATAATTCAAATATAAATATAAATACTAAATTAGGTTGTGGCATCGTGAAAACTTCTTTGATATACATATACTACTTGATGATAATTTTATAGGACTTTTTGTAATGTTGTGTCCTCTATGCAATGTGTGCTAATTAAATTTTATGCAAATCCAATGTAACATTCATATTATATTAAATGATTTAATTGTTTCCCAGCAGGAAATAGTGTACATACCTTTGAACAATAACGAATACTATTTTGTTCTTTTGAAAGAAGATTTATTTTACTTTTGAATGAAACATAACACGACTTACCAGGACAAAAGTTCACGTATCTGTCTCCAAACAAACACTGAGCTGTACCACTCACATGTTCTATATAACAGTCACCAAATCCACAGTCATACGAGGTACACTGACTGTCTGTTCAAGCATTAATGTAAAATAAATTTTATTTAATTAAAGCATCTTAAACAGAAAACTGAAGATTGGACTTTTGTATGTGCCTAATAAATTAAAATGTCTTTTGACATTTAAAGTAGAAATGTTGCCAGATTGTCGAGTGTTACTAGTTTGATAATTAATTCGACTTTACTTTCGTTTACGTCCAAACCAAATCATTTGTGTTCAAACTTTTCACTTTTGCCTTCACTAATTCATTTTCGGCTTTTACATTTTAGAGTTTGAATGTTTCTGATGGAGATTTTACCGCCTATACGCAACACATGTATATAGTATGCTTTCTTTATTATTTACAAACACAGTTGCATATTTTCCGTAAATTGACTAAAACAACATCATTTTTTCTGGTTCAAAGGAAATACAGGCCAAGCTAGTTTGTTCATGTAAGCTGGAGAGGACCAGTTTGTAATATAGTTATGACTATGAAGTTGTATGATTATAATCATTGATATATACCAAAAAGTCATTATTAAATGAACGACAGAACTCTTGTCTAAGATAATTTTATCATAAATGTCCATGTTCATAATAAACATAGGTAAACTTAGTTGTTTCATTACAGTTGTGTTGTTTTGACAATAACTTAATATGCACTTTGACAAAACGTGCCGGTCCATTGTCCTATACATTCACATATAAGTTTATTGCCCATTGCCACACATTTCCCACCATTAAAACATTGGCAGTTATCAGCTTAAATAAAAACAATATTACCATGAATTGCAAAATAAATAATTGCAATATCCAAAACATTAACAAATTTAGCAACCGACAAACCTATAGAATTTACCAGTTTTTTGTATTATTATTAAAATAAAATGCAATGAAATATTTTGTTTATGTACAAATCGAATATTGATTGTTGATGCAATTCTATTTTAAAGCATATATAAAACTACATGTTCATGTCATGGTTTTAATAAAAATATGCAGAGATATCAAAACATAAATTTGAATCTGTCATTTTAAAGAGAAAAGAAAATTCGAACGGTCCTTCAAACTCATAAGTCGAAGACAGACTGACGTATGCTTGGGTCACCGTAAAAAACAAAGAGACAATTGTAAAAGAGGATGAAAGATACCAGAGGAACATTCTAACTCAACATACAAACAATAGTACACAAAACACAACATAGAAAAATAAAAACTAAGCAACACGATCCCCAACAAAAACTGGGGTGATCTCAGGTGCTTAGGAAGGGTAACAGATCCTGCTCCACATGTGTCACCCGTCGTGTTGCATATTACATATTATCTGTGAAAAAAATGTTCAATAACGGTTCTGCTCTTGATTGTTTTTCTACAGTATGACTTTAACTTGACCACTTTAAACTCATCGGAGAAAAGTGTCATTCTAAGCAAACATTCTCGATCTACAAGGATATCATAATAGGAAAAGCACGATGAAGAATATCGTAACAACTGGAAAATATATACATCTTATTTACATTACCCTAGTGTAGGATGTTTCCAAATAATTCTGAAGCTCGGTTTTGATTTCTGATAAAGTGTATGTTCATTGTTAAGAAAGCCGTTTTGTAGAGCACTTGACATACCAAGCAAAATAGCGTTGTTTGCAAATACACTTATGTAATCGTAGTATTAAAATGAGACAAATGGAATTATTATCATTCAGCGTTCTATGCATTCTATAAAACTAGGTTTAATCCTCCATTTTCTACACAAGAAAATGTCTGTACCAAGTCAGGAATATGACAGTTGTCATCCATTCGTTTGATGTGTTTGAGCTTTTGATTTTGCCATTTTATTAGGGACATTTCGTTTAGAATTTTCCTCGAATTCGGTATTTTAGTGATTTTACTTTTTTATTCAAAACAAGAAGAAATCAAATACACGTTTTTTTTTATTTGTTCATATTCATCAACAATACCAAACAGATGTATGTTGTGTTTGCAAATGTACTGTATTATTTTAGAGTACTTGTCCATATAAATGTTTCTTTGCTGATTAACATGAGATAACTCTATGAACACCGAAAGAAGTGTGTTGTATCCTTTGTACTCACATTTTTATATGGATTCACTTCATTCAATGACGTTTTGTCATAACAACGAACTATTATTCTATTTTTTTATATTCTACTGATTCATGAATTTAATGGTTTGTAGCGTGAATTTTTACCTACTGGTATTACTTACGATTACATGTTTCAAACGGTGCTGACTGCAGTGATGTAACTAATGTTCCGTTGCTACATTAACCATGACCAGAATGACCAGAATGGGAAAATACTGCAGTCACAATTAAGTGGATTTGCTGTGAGGTCCCTTAAAATACAAATTAACTGTCTAGTCAATCTAGCTTAAGTAGGACAAAACCTCATAGTAATTGCACCATGAATACGTTAATGACTTTTAGTTGGAGTATAAAGACCTTCACAGGATATCAAATCGTCAAATATAAAAAAGGGAATACAAACAGTTTTATGTAAAATCACAGGGTTATACAGAAAAGATTATCATTATTTGATTAGTACAAGACCTGATGATAGATTGGTCAATTAAATTCATATCATTACGAGATTTGTACACATTGCATTGCCAGATAATTATATTCAACAAAAATACTCAAAAATACTCTAGAATATATTTTCGTTAGTCCAAATTGATTAAGTCGACAATAGTTGATTGATGTTTAGATCAGGTACATGAATAACAAGAGACAGGTTAAGGTAAAACAATGAACATCATAAATAGACGATGTGGCACCCTTTGCATCGTTGGTCATGCAATGAAAGTGACGCGTAACGTGTCATTACTCCCGGTCCAGCTGCTTGTAGGGGTGCAATTCCACGAGTTTTTGTACTTGATGTTGTCTTTGTAATCGATTTATGTCATATGAATCAGAGTTTATCTTTTATTGCATTGATCTAATATATCTGTCCCAGAACTGATTTTCCAAGATCTAATATAAAATATATAGTTTGTGGACAGCTCTATCTATTTAAGTACTAATCGATTTTGTGTATATGGTTTTCTGACGTCTCTATCTATTTATCTGACGTATCTGTTTATTTCACCTTATTTATTTCATTTATTCATGTTTTTTATTCATTTTGAAATTCCCTTTTCTGTTATGATTCATGTTCACCATATTTCTTTATGTGTATGTATCTTATAAGAAATCAGGTCTATTAATTTCAAAGATAATATTGTTGTATATGTTACTTTTAAATGCAAGTATTATTCATCGTCGCTGCTACAGTATTGTACACACACGTGACAATTTTTTATTAAACATTTATCCGAGAAATAACCGAGTTAAAACATATACATCGAACACTTACCATTAATAATATTAAATTATTTTTCTTTATTTAAATTACTTACAGAGTAAATATAGCTTACTCCTATGCTATAAATCATGGTTAGAGAGTGTGCCTCATGCATGTCATTACTACCTGTTGTAGCCTTTAACTTATTCCGAAATGTATAGGATATAACTGTTCTAGGACTGTTCAATAACATAGTATAATGATAGTTCTAAACAGAGGTTATAACTAATCCTAACGGTAACATAATGATCTAAAAAATGTAAATAATGACAATTCAACATCCATCAACATGATCAATGAACCTAAAATTGGACTTCGAAATAAAGCAACAAACAAGTTTGAGCTTTTAAAAGCTGTGGACTGCTTCGCTCTATCCTAATTTAAGGTAATACGTGTGCATGTGGTTGTTGGTTTAGTATTGAAATGTGGTATTTTAGATATTGATTGATATAAAATGGATGTCTTAGACTTGGAATATCAATTTTGTATATATATTAAGATGAACTTTTCTAAAATTTTTAATAGGCTGTTCAGTGTTGTACGTTATATACCCATTCTTTAAAAAAAATTCGATTTACTTGTTGAAATTTAAAACATTTACAAAACACGACTCTCGAGGTGTGCTTCTCTGGAGGTGTGCCCAGATTTGCAGAAGTTATAAAATACAGATAATGCATTTTGTAAACATTGTATTGGAACATTGTTTAGCTAAACAAATCGTGCATATTACAGATTAACAATTTGAAAGCAAATAAACAGGTGCTAAAAATTGATATTTCAATATTGAATTTCAATGTGCAATATTTGCATAATAAAACGAACATGAATTAATAACACTTCATCGGAACTGAAATACACATAGTTAATTTTCCGGTATTTGATGTCTTATCCTGAGACGAGAAAAGTCTGTAATTCTTTATCTCATTTAAGCCAATAATTGTTGCTGTATCTCAGACGAACCATAAAGCAACCAATCAGAATCTTTATGTGATAAGTATTTATTTCAAGATGTCGTGTACATCGACTGAAACTAATAGCTCCGCACCGTGATGCGAAGCAAAAGAACAGAATAAATCAAACAAACAGATGAATATAGTTAACATCCATTATTACAACATGTACGTTATTATCTAGCAATTATAGTTTTGATACTTTTATACAAAACCAATACACGACCGCTGAAGTTTACTAGCTATATATATATAGTTACAATGTTTATATGTTTTTACATTCGTACATACTAATTATAAACTTACAACGAAGACAAAGACGTAAAGTTCCCAAAAGCATGTTCTTTGATTTCGTTGATATTGTTTCGAGCTAAATCTCTGTAATATTTATAATACATATATGTTATCTAATATATAGATAAAACACTCCCGCAACTTAGTAAATAAGTAACTAATTAGCTTTTATATGTAAAAAGTATTTGAACAAACGGTTGTGTATTGAGCGATTCTTTAGATGTTATCCTTTCTTCTGTTGACAAATTTAGGACATGGAAAACAGAGGTTTACACAGCCAATTTTGAACTTACAATAAAAAGTTAGAGCACATTCTTGTAGATACGAATTTACTCTTGCCGTTATGTAAATCTTACGTCTTTTATGTGAACCTTTTCTTCAATCAATATGTGTGTGATTGATATAAGTTTTGATTATTTCACATTTTCACGACAAATGCAATAGAAGGAAATGCGAAATATACGACAATAGATAGCAACTGAACAAAATGGAGAACAGAGTAAATTTAGCATGTCTAAAGGGCAATACACAATCCTCCACAACAGACACATACCCTGTAGTACTGTGAATTCATGAAATTCGTTGGAAACCAATTTTCGTGGATTTATTTGGTACAGAACCAAGAATTTAAATGTTACTTATATTTCTTTAGAAATTTATGCAGACTTTCGCAAAACCACAATATTTAATATCCACGAAAATGCACGTTTTCCTCAATCCACGCTAATTGGTACCCACGAAAATAAATGAATCCACAGTACATGTATGTCAAGCTAAAGACAAATTTGAGTCTATTAAGTTGCGGAAATATTTAATAGTATAAATCAAACTTACCTTTACATACAATTATATATGTTCTAAGTGCTGTCTAGATTAACGTTCATAAAGAACACAAAGAACGTTATATTTGAAAGCCAGGGAAGTATAAATATGTAAAATCGCGATTGAGTATATGATCGAAATAGGTCTTATAGAAAAAGCACCTGAATGTTAAGTCAACTTTGAGTGAGGAAATAAGAATCTTCGCTATTTGTGTATTTATAAACTGGGAAGTTCAGAAAACTATATTTATGCTGGTAAAATGGCACCCACTACTAATCGTATGATACCCTTGAAGACGTTTTCGCTTTTGTTTTGCAAGAATGAGGCAATTAGTTTTCTCGTTTGAATTGTTTTAGATTTTGTCTAGGTGGTACCCTTATTTTGGAATTTTGGCTGCCGTCACGATACAGGATTTGCTCATAGTTGAAGGCCTTACGTGACCTTTATATTTAATTAAATCCATCTGTTGTAAGAGTTAACGTCTTTTCTACCGAATTAAAATTTAAAAGCTTTAAATATTGCGTTGATTCAAATTTGACTTAAATATACAGGTACTCACAAAAGTTCAAGTCAAGTCAAGGTGAATGATTCTATTGTTGAAAGTTCATTATCAAACATCCTTCTTAAAAGAGAAGGTAACATAAGTTGAATGTGTTCGTCTTTTAAGTAGACAAAAACACTTAGAATTATATTGTTTGATGAATATTATGTTACAGAAAAAGTAAAAGAGACGATTTTTCACTCCCTATTGTTAATTTTCCTTTTTAGACGGCGATGTTCCTTTGGCTCCATCATACGGTGTGTATATATCCCAACTCGTTCGTTATGCCCGTGTGTGTAGTGATGTCATAGATTTGGCTGTACCTGTAGAAAACTGTTTAAAACGGTATTTCACATCCTAAATTTTACGGTAATATTGTACTTAAAGCGCGGAAATCACTATATGATCCGTGTAAACTCATCGAACCTTTAAATAAACTTATTAGTTCAGGTTATCTTACCAATGTTGTAATTAGATCTTTGAATATAGTTTACATTGGCACTAATATCGATTTTGTCATCAGCAAATTAAAACATAACTAAATTTGTATTCTTTTCAAACGGGATGTTTAAAGACACACCCACGTTCATTTTGATCTATACAGAGGTTAAACTCCTAACTATCCTACTGTCTGTCGATACATTTACTTTTGGCATTGCACTAGTCATGTCTTCTTTGACTGTCCATGAAGTTAAAATACTAAATCCCTGGGATGTGTTTTAGTTGATTTTAGTCTCTGATGCATGATTTTTTATTATTAATTGTTTTGGCTTTTAACTAGCTGTCAGTAACTGCGAGTACTCTCAAATCGTACTTTCTTGTTTATTTGAGCTGTTGATACTAATTGTAAGGCTTTTTTGTTATTTAATGTTATTCAGGGTTATATCTGGTCTAAATACCAGCTTTGATAAGTGTTTGGTACTAATATAAATTTCCACTTCGTACTATGAACATCAAAATTATTTATTTTGTTAAAATATTTCCTTTCTCTATTGTAACTGTATACGTATACCTAACAACAAAATTATTTTATTTACCTGTGTTTAAAGTTATTGCAAATGGCTGATATTTTGTTCGAGCATATTGTTTTTCTTAAATTGTTTAACATTTCATACCGATATAACATGTTACTTTTATTATTCTTCCCTTAGTTTATTTATTTTGAATTTACATTGTATCATAGGTCAAATTTATTTGTTCAGTGTATGTTCAATGGTGTTACTATGTCCTTTGATTGAGTTAAGCTATTTCAGTTGATATTTTATATTGTGTCTTTCTATGTTGCGATGTTACACTATTGTTTCAGAAAAAGGGTGAAGGTTTGGTACCATTAAAACGTTTAAACCCGCTGCATTTGTTTGTACCTGTCCTAAGTCAGGAATCTGATGTTCAGTAGTTGTCGTTTGTTGATGTGGTTCATAAGTGTTTCTCGTTTCTCGTTTTATATAGATTAAACCGTTGGTTTTCCCGTTTGAATGGTTTTACACTAGTAATATTTGGGGCCCTTTATAGCTTACTGTTCGGTGTGAGCCTAGGCTCCGTGTTGAAGACCGTACTTTGACCTATAATGGTTTACATTTATAAATTTTGACTTGGATGGAGAGTTGTCTCATTGGCACTCATACCACATCTTCTTATATCTATTAGTAATTTTAAAGATTATTATGAAAAAAGGATGTGTGTGGTAGACGTCAATTACAGTTCCTGTAACGTAAAAGTTAACACTTTTTCATTCGGGAATCGTACGTACAGCGTTCGGGAATCGTTCGTATAGAGTTCGGTCATCGTTCGTACATCATTCGTATAGCGTCCGTACAACGTTCGGTCAGCGTTCGTTCATCGTTCGTTCATCGTATGGTAAATGTCACCGTTTAGGGTTTTGTATATCGTATGGTTCATGGTATCGTTAAGCGTTTTATTTGTCGTATGGTACATGGTATGGTTTAGCGTTTAGCGTTTCGTTTATCGTATGGTATGTGATATCGTTTAGCGTTTCATCAATCGTATGGTATATCGTTTTGTTAAGCGTCTGATATATGTTAGGGTTTTATTTCAGAAAGTTATTTCAATTATTATTTTGAGTTAAAATAATTTAATATAAAAGATGCGGGATAAAAAAACATTATTAGTTTGGATTGGATTAAATCTCCAACTAATATCATTATGGAATATATATAAACTGAAGAGGAAACGTTTCCTCCCATCACATTTTGACTTGAATAACATGAGACCAAATACCGCGATATAAGTCTCTCTTTTCTCTCTCTCTCCTCCACCAAATATTTCTCTGATCCAAATATTTCCTTTACACAATAAATTATATATAATGTTCTATAAATGAGGCTTTATATGAGATACACGTTTATATCTAAATGTACTAAAAAAAAAAGACAAGACATCCATGGTATTTGTTCCCCTCAATGTCAGAGTCTGATATAAACCGAAAATTGCCAGGGATATATAAAAATTCGTTGAAGGCATCTATGGAACCAGCGTCGCTTGTGATTCCTGCTGTCGGTGTTAAAACTGTTATTTTGACTGTAAAAAGTGCTTAAGTCCATGTATGAGTAAAATACAGATTTAAAAAATAACTCTACCGTTGTTATTGAAAGACTTGAAATTTTACAAATATCACATGCCTCTATGAAATTTCTTATCGACGCACCAAACTTTTTCCTTTCATCGTGCATAGCTCATTTTCCGATTCACTTAAGGTTTCTAACGATCTTTTTACTTGTTCATTACATTCTAAAATTAAAATCCTACACAAATTGCAAAACCTTTTATTCTCAGGCTAGACTGCGTAAAAGATCAATACTGTTTTGTTTGTGTACACACGGTGTTTTGAAGGGTGATATCCAGTTCTGACAAACCAGTAAATTCTTCGCCCGGGGATATGCATTTGACATTAATCTTCCTTCAGTAACTTTACAATACCCAGTCGTGTCATTTCTGTATATTGTACATGTAGACAGCACGTGTGATACATGTATATACACCAGCAATACCCATTCAAGTGAATTTTTATCTTTAGAAGAACTCCATATCCGGTAACATTAAATATTATACATAAACATAAAATTACAATTAAAAAAAAAATGGTAATAATAAGTTCAAATGTTGCTTTATTAAATGCACCTAGATACGTATTTGTAAACTTATGTTATTACTTTATTTCAAGTATCTTTTTTGTATTCTTTTTTTGGCTTCAATTACCTTTTTATCTTATTGACTTATTCGTAAATCGAAAATGCACAAACCTAAATAGAATCATATGGCATTGAATGATTTCTCTAACTCAAAACTAGTTATAGATGCCTCTTAAATTTTATTTTTCTCGTTGGGTTGCTTGTCCATTAATTGACGTTTACGCCATATTCTTTTGTTCGGTATTTGTGAAAAGCCGCTCATCGATCAATTTCAAAAGAAATCTAATACTCGTAAGTCATGAACATTGAAGTTCAACTTGCTATCAATTTTCATATACGCACAAAGATAAAATAAATGAAATACTTTTAAGCTGTTTAAATCATGCAGTGAATTTTGAAAATATAGTTTTGAAAACCGGTTATTTCTGTTTAATACTTTTCTGTCCCTTTTCTTAATAATTAGGACACGTGTCACTGGTTAATTTAGAACTACACTGGTTAATATAGAACTTGTCAACCATGAATAATCCCAAACAACAAATTTTTGATTGGTTTGCCATACTTCCTTATATTTTTCAATTACGTATTGTTTTCGACTGAGACTACTACATGCATAACAGTTATAGTAGTCTCAGTTTTCGGCAATATTGTAACAATATCCTTTAGAATTTTAAATTGCTTCAGTCATTTAATATATATATATATATATATATATATATATATATATATTTTTTTTCATGATTAATATTTTTAGATTGATAATATAATTGCATCATTTTTTAAGCATTATTTATATGACATTTTAATATTTATTTAACGTGCATACCGATTTGATTGGCAAATAACTGTTTAAACACTTGACGCCATATTAATATTATATATGAACATTTCGGAAAAATTAGGCGGATATTTAATCATCGGCTCTCAGGAAGTTTACTTGTAGGTTGAAAGAAGGGGGAAAATATACCTCTAAGTAGTAAAACTTTAAGATTGGTATTCTTTAAATTGTATAACTTTCATATTCTGGCTTTCTCTTCAATTTTCAAATTATATGGAGAATCACGTTTTAATGCCAGATCTTTTATTATTTGTTCTGTTAAATCAAAGACATGTAGTACATGTATTCTATTTTCCGGGATAAATTTATTCACAATGATAAAGAAATTAGGGATGTTGTGTATACACCTTTCTATAGGTGAACACTATATATGTTGCCCACTAGCTGTCCTTATGTGTTTTTGTTGTTTGATTGCTGTCTCGTTGTCGTTAAACCCACTATGATCTTCTACAGTTTCAGTTCCGTTTGATGTACGTTTAATTCGGTTTAAAACAAACCATATTTGATAGGGTTATTCAATATATATTTCCTTAAGACATTGCTCAGAGGAAAGTAATAAAATAGGTTTGAATATACATTTCAGTGCAAAGTTAACAGTAAAAGAAAAGTTTCACTTTTCAATTTTAACTCCCAAAGTTTTAAACTATTAATTTTGAAGACGTGTTTCATCTAAACGAAGTCTAAATGGTCACCAACCTACCAGTTTATTGTTTCCTATTTGGCACACACCTAAATATAAACATCATTGTAAATACAATTTATTGGTCGTAGTAAATTCTATTGAGCACAAAACAAATTCATTTTTTTTAAATATGAAGAAAAATGATTTTTTTTTTTTACTTTGAAACACGGAGTTAATACTTTAAATTACATTGTGCACAAAAATCCTTAAATCTTCCCAGGAATGAGAAACTCTATTCTTCATAGAAATGTTTGAAATAGTTTACACTGGACATTCAACAACTTACAATCAATCAACTAAAATATATCCAAGGAATTTTTATTATGCATGTACATGTATATAAATGCTGGATACCATATACATAAATTGAATAATCAATAAAATATAGTGCTGTCAAAAGAAACATTATCATTAGGATATCAAAATAATTCAGTTTTTCTTTCAAAATGATTTGCAAACAGTCCTCTTTCAGAGAATTTTTCTGTCTGTGCTATCGCTCTGTGTGGGTTAATTATTTTAAGCATAAAGTTAATAAATCAATCTCTGAAACACATTATTATTATATATATATAGAAGTCAAAGTAAACATTAAACTTATGCATGGCGGAAGAGAAATATACGAAAACAATAGGTGCAATGTGCATGCAGCCTTGCAAATGATATTTAAAAAAAATATTTTTAATTTATAAAACTTAGGACTTTAATTTAAATATTGTTGATGGGATGTTGAAGTTTCCAGAACATAGAAAATACACAAGAAAATCTATCAGTACACTAGTCTATCAAAATGTGCTTGGTGTCCATTTTACAATATATTGTTTAAGAATTTAGTGTTTTTTTTATTCATTCTGACATCTGTGTCCCTGGATCTGAACAAGAAATTGCGAAGACGTTATGCTTATCAGTTTACCTTTAAAAAGATTTTCAACAGAATATTATATATATAATTTTTAAAATTTTGTTTTCTTTGCGAAAACAAAATGACCCTAAAGCTAAATGTCATCGTCAGATGTATAATGGAAGGCGATAAACACTTTAGAATATACACCACCTGCTGGATCTTTTACCTGGACAGAGATCTTGTTACGTAACAAGTACGAATGTAAAATTATCGATATGGTATATTCAGTCGAATATACACGGTATCTCTGGACTGGGGTATTTAAGATAATTTGAACTGATAATGTATGTAAATTTATTTGTGCTTTATGTAAAAAAAATAATGCATTTAACCATTTTATTTTCAAAACTTCTTTAAAATGAGTTGACTTTGAGCACATATTTATTTTCAAAACCGGAGACAAATCACTGATTTCCAATTATAAACCAAATTCATTATTATTAGCAGTGGGCAAAGTATTTGAAAAAATGTATTTAAAAATGTATTTAATCACTTAATAAGTTACAAAAGCGTTTTGTTTCAAGTTCATATTCGCCTTTTGAGAATACTAATGCAGGAGTTCCACAAGGCTCTGTATTAGGTTCCCTACTATTCCTTATTCATGTATATGACATAGTTGGTAATTTGATAAGTCTAACTCGATTGTGTGCTGATGAAACATCCCTTTCTTATTCAAGTAATAGTCCTTACACATTAGAGGATGTCTTAAATAGCGATTTAGAACAAATTTCAGCATGGTCTAAGGATTGGTTTATTTATTTTAATCCTAACAAGACAATTACTATGTAATTCTTCTCCAGATGAAATTAAATGGAACTTCAAAATCAAGGTAGAATTGTCTCCTGTCATAAACACTTAGGTATTACTTTTGATTCTTATTTTTAGGGATGCCCATGTGGCACATCAAAGATAAGATTGATTTAACCATTGTACTTTAGAATTGCAACAAATATTAAATTCACTTAAATACATTAACCTGTTATCTTGTCGACTTTAAAGCCAACATACAGATAGCCGTTATATCCTGAGAAGAGACCTCGATGAAATTTGAAAGTTAAACAAATCTTAGTTTTCACGGGAACGAATATTTTGTAAAAAGTTGTAGTGATCAGATACTCTATGACGTAATTTTAAAATAAGACGACAAGGTCGAAAATAGTTCTAGCCGTCTTACCGCAAGAAAGTCACCTCACTCAGCTTGTGGTTATGTGTTGGTGGTGGATAGAGTCACACCGACTCACAATTGACTTTAACTCTGCGGTTACAAAGCTCGTTGTTGAGATCAACACTAGGGAGATACCATTAAATTTTTACGGAGTGGGGAGGGTGGCTAGGATGAAAAATGTTGTCCTGCATTTTCTTTAAATGTAATCTCAATGTAAATGTAGTCCTGCTTTTTATTTTACACTCTATTCTGTCCTGCCTTTCTTAGTTATTAATTTATTCTGGCCTGTTTTACATAAAGTCATCATGCCTTTTCTTTTGGTAAGATGCCCATTCTGCCTTTTTTCTCTAAACTCTTGTCATGCCTTTTTCAATTTTCATACGTCAGACAAACTTCTTCGTGCATGTGACTTCATATTTCAAAAGGGATAACAAATGTATTAATTGACAAGTTCTACATTGCATTTAAAAATCCATTGAAAGAATATTGTATAATTAGAAATCATTGTCCGATGTTGGAAGTTCAGTTTCGCCATTTTCGTGCTTGTCATAAGACGATATTTCAGGGTTTCGATTGTTAAACTCGTTAAATCAAATAACGAACATATTCCAATTCAACATGAGAAAGAGTGGCTCATTTACCTCTATCAATGTTTATCGTTTATAAGATGTTGTACTTTCAATGCTATTTATAAACGCAGAGTAAAGTTTTAAATGTTTGGTATACAAATTTTAAATTATTTAACTTAAAATATATTCAGAAGACAATGGGAAATATCGAAGAATCATTATTCATTTATTATATTGTAACATTTTTTCTTCACAAAGGCTTATAATGATAAATGATATCAATGTTTTTGCTGTCAATATTACAATTGAGTTATTGCTCTCTGGTGATGAGTCTTTGAGTTCTGACGAAAATGATAGTATTTTCTGTCTTTCCACAAAGTATATAAAAAGTACCAAGCGTTTTCTCAACTTTGACAACCTTATTCTGTAACAGATCTTACTTGAACATGATCAATTTATGCTCTTAAGGATACGATAATCGAATGATCTTTCTGATTGACTATTGTATTCTGAAACGTTTCAATGGTTTTAATTAAAAGCAAAATTGATACTTACAATTACGTGTAGATTTATTCCGTTTTCCTATTAATCCGTAACTAGAAAAGCGACTTAATATGTATCACATCATAAACTATGAGTGTATAATTTACATTTAAACAAATTCACACATGACTTGTCATGTACACTAGCATATTTTATTTTACACAGCTCGGTGTGTTTGTAATTATTTCTTCTGAGGCGCACTCGATTAGTTATTTTAAGTGGAAAATATCCATTGATTCGATTCCTAAAATTTATATGTAATTTATTTTATATCTTCATGCTAAATTGTATATTTATGTATGTATTGGAGAAGACGTTAGTAAGTTGAAAAACTTGTGTCTAATCCATTTGTCATTTTTGAACAATAAAATATATTCAAACTAAAGAATCATGATATGAATTTAAAGAAAAGAAGAAAACCAAACACATTTTTTATTAAAATTGAAAATCCAACTGATTAAAAGTCGTATTGACCTCTTAAATTCTATCACAGAAAACAAGTACTTATAGTATCTCAAAATGTCCAGATATAGCCCGTTTTATAATCGCGCAGTGGACATAATTGTTATATTTCTATTCAGACATTCTACATTTTATCAACCGTTTCAGAACTATTTTTGAAGATTACGAATCCGTGGCTTCATTGCACATTTAACGCAAAATACACATTTTTCAATTCTTTATTTACACTCAAACACAAATATGTGTTACATGAGGACAAATTACAAATCAAATGCAATAAATGACAGAATAGACAGGAAACTAATAACTAATAATAATAGGACGTACGCCAATTCATGAGGGCGTGCCAAATTGTCACGAATGTCCAATCAGGTTTTCTGCTGTTCAAAGTTGGACGTGCGGTGATGTTTGAACAGTGTTGAGTGTATTTTACATTTGTCATTTAAGAGCCTTTAAATCTTACTATGCTGTACGGATTTTGCTCATTGTTGAAGGCCGTACAGTGACCTTTGATTGGTCATTTCTACGTTATCCAGTCTCTGGTTAAATTCTCTCAGCAGACATTATCCCATCATTGATGATCAGGTGTGATATAAAAAGAAAACTACATTGTCGTATCTCGAATATATATCTATTAAATATAATAAAGAAAATTTTAGTAAGATTGAGTACAACAAAGGCTTTGCCTTATTAAATCCGTGATGCTGTCTCCTTCAGACTATCAAACACTGTCACCCTAATTGTTAACGTGGTATTATATGTGATAACTTGCTGTAATTAATAGTAAACTGAGTATTTATTCACAGTACGCACTTCCTATTTTAGTTGTGGTGATAGAAATCTTAATATCATTGATACACAGTTGAGAAATATGGTGCAGTTATTCAAATGCAGATTTAAACCTTATTAATATTAAACCCAATCCCGCATGCAGCTGTGGTCATCCTGTTGAGGATAGTATTCACTATTTTTAAGTGCCCTTTATCAACGAAGCAAGAGAAATATTGTTTTCAAAATTAGAAAGATCTACTACATTCATTTTGCTTTTATTGGCTGGCGACGGTGACCTTTCATTTCAACAAAACAAAGAAATTTTTAGTCTGTACAATCATATATCAGAAATACACTAAGATTTAGAACATTCAATTAAAATTCAGAATTCCTACTTCCCAACTCTTCACTCTAGTCCAGTTTTATATATTACTCTATATTATATTATACTTTTTGTTTTTATGACAAGGCCATATTTTGTCAAAAGACAAGCACAATAACCCCAAAGCGAATTACGAGAAGTGGTTTCGTATTTCGTTATAGAAAAAAAAAAACTAATAGTTTATGTAAAATAACGACTCTCGTACGGTGTGGCGTTTATATCTTTTTAATACATTGGTGCAAGGATGCAAAAATAATGACCATAAAATGTCAGGTTTGCGAGATCGGACAGTAACCTAACAACTAAACAATTGAAAATCTAGGATCAATGTGAACATTCGTCAGCAATGAGCAATTTTCATAAATAAAACATGATTTAGTCGAATACTTTGCTGACAGGCACCGACCATTGAAAAACAATCGATCTGTTTAAAATAAGAAATGAAAATAATTGTTTTTTTTTTTTTTTTTTTTTTTTTTTTTTTTTTTTTTTTGTTTTATGACAAATAGAAAATGACAGTTTGATTTAAAATTGTTTAAAATTATTTAGAAATAGATTTATGAAAACAATGTATTTTAATGTGAAAAGGCTAGACTTTAATTTGTGGCGTAGGGATGTGATTGAGTGGTTTTGTTTACAATTATTTCCCATTATTTCCGTAGTGAAAATCTGCAATAATTATTGTTTCATCATGTTATTTGATTTTCACATTATAACAAAACTAAGAATATGACGGATGAATTTATAGTTAGCTGTTTAATGTCCAGTGGTAACTATTAGATGTATCATTAGGAGGACATTTACAATGCTATAAATATGAACAAGGACATCCTTTGTTATGCAAACATGTGTATCACGGCACAAGCGATGACCTATAGACCGTGTGTATCATATGTATATTTAGGGTGGGTTGCTCTGAATAAAGGAGGTATAGATACAGGAAATTAAAGACAAAAAAATTAAATTAGAATAGAGTATAACAGGCAAAATAAAGAACAGAGGAAAATGGTATAAGAAAATTAAAGAATAGAGGGAAATGGTCTAGTTTTTTGCCTGACAATTGTTGATGATTGTTTAAAGTCAAGTGCATTTATAGTTAAAATAATACACAATCGTTTGTACATTGGTAGGGATTTATGTTTGGGGTTGATGAGGCACATAATGAGTAATTGTTTTTATTTGAAATTTCTCGAATATTTGGTTTTTTTTGTCTGATTTGAAAATGAATAAAAAAATCTATAATCTAAAAAAAAAAATGGTTTAATTACGACATATAGATAAAACTGCTATTCAGTCGATTTTAAAATACATGCTATAAAAGAGAATACATAAAAATATTTAACAACACTTTTGAACAAAAGGTCAACCTTAAGACTCCGAATATACTTTTGTAAGAACATTAGGTAAATTCCGAATTCCATCTAAAATAAATTGTTCATTTGGAAAAAAAATGGGGATACCTTAGGCTATTTTCAAAAAATGTTGACTGAATACTCTGCAGACTGTAGTTTACTCGCACATTCACCAAGTACGTATTTCTACGGCAAAAAAATGTTATCGTTTATGGTATAGTTTATGGTACATGGTTTCGTTCGTACATCATTCGTTCAGCGTCCGTACAACGTTCGTTCAGCGTTTCTTTTGCATTCGTACACCGTTCGGGAAGCGTACGTACATCGTTCGGGCATCGTCCGTACATGGTTCGGGCATCGTTCGTATTGTTAACTTTTACGTTACACGGACTGTATATGACACAGCTAATCAGATGCATCTGTCAGGCATATACATGTCTAAATGTCTGTGTTATATAAAATGTCAATACTTTTACATGTTAAAATAAATATTACTAAAAGGGATTATAAGACAAACGTCAATTATATTGCCACCAATTGAATATAATAATCAAAATATATCTAGATGTCAATATACAGTCCTCAACAACAGACAGATATATCCCTTTATTATTTCAAACGTTGAAACGCCAGGAGTCTATAATATTTTTGTAGTCATGTATAAAAAAATCTGCAATTAACTTCAACACCAGGCCTAATGTTCGTAATAACTTTATTTAAAATGAGTAAGTTGTAGGTATAATGCAATTTGCTTTTAAATAAAACATGATAATTATATCACGACTTACAGTTGATAAACGTATCACTATCTAATGACCGTATCTTATTGTTATATCGATTTCAAAACAGAGAAACAAAAGTGCTTTGATATAGAAAATACAGGCATATGATACTAAGCGGTTACAGATGTTTACCGATGTTTATTCTTTTAAATCTAGTAAAAGACAAATGGAAGTTACTGTTGTACTTAAACTTATAAAATTGATAGAATGGTATAGTGTGATGGCCTAAATAATTTCCTATGTGTCGTGTGTCAAAACTTAACGTTGAAGTAAGTACATTTATAAGTTGCAAACGTATAATGGTTACATTGTAGAAGCTATAGTATATACTTTTGAACCTGTTTAAAGCCAGGAACCTGTAATTCAGTGGTATTCATATTTGTTTTCGTTTATTGTTTTGTATATAAATCAAGCCGATATTTTTTTCGTTTGAAATATTTCACTCTTGTCATTTTGATGCCTTTTTAAACACAAATTTGCCTAATCAAGTTCCTCGTCTAGCATCGAACAAAAATGTTCAGGATGGGAAAGTCCAATGGTCACCTTAAGTGCGATAGTCTACGCTAAGATGCGATGGTGACAAACGCTAAAGTCCGATGGTCTTTTGTTTTGCTAAGTGCGAGTATATGAGACGCTAACATAGCTAAAGTGAGATGGTATAACACGCTAAAGTGCGATAGTATTGCCTGCTTAAATGCGATGGTATAACACGCTAAAGTGCGATGGTATAGATCGCTAAAGTGCGATGGTATAGGATGCTAAAGTGTGTTGGTGTAACGGAAGTGGTGTTCATGCAATATTGTTTTCTTTTGTTTTGTTTATAAATCAAGCCGTTGTCTTTATCTTTTCAATTGTTTTACACTGGTCATTGTGTTGCCCTATATAATTTCCTATGCGTCCTTGGCCAAAACTCCACGTTGAAGGCAGTACGGGTATTATTTGCAAACGTTAAATGGTTACATAAGAAGCTAAAGTATATACTTTATGAAAAATGTTTCAAGCCAGGAACCTGTATTACAGTGGTAATTATTCGTATTTTGTTTTGTATATAAATCAAGCCATTATTTTTCTCGTTTGAATTATTTTACACTTGCCATTTTGAGGCCCTTTTTAAACACAAATTTGTCATATCAAGTTAACCTAGTCTGGCATCGACCAAACATGTTCCAGATTTGAATTATGTGTTTTTTCTACTTTCGATTTCGTTGTCTAATAACAAATGGCTTGTTATGTCATAATGCTTTTCAGCGTTTATAACTTCTTACTTTCATGAACAAACGCACTTTCGTGAAAAAAAAAAAAAAAAAAAAAAAAAAACGCACTTTAACGTATTGAGCATCGGACCTTAGCGTGTTCTATTGAACAGCATAGACCTTCACACTTTAGCATACCAAATCGTCAGCAAAATCAATCATTTATACGCATGTTTGTGCTGTTGTATTTCTAATGTATAATTTATAGCACAACCTTTCGTGAATTAACATCTTGTTTACTAAATACCTTCAAATTCTTACGCGTAATGGCCATGTATACACATTACGTTTCTATTTTCAGAAATTGAAAAGGCAAAGCTTTCTAGAATTCTGAAAAATGCTTGATATTAGCATGCAATACAATGTGTAAACGGTGTGATAATTGTTAACATCAATTACTTAAAAATATTCAAACAGGATATTTTTAGGGGCAATAAGGCAGAGTTCAACGTTTTATGTTCCCCGTTTATTGTATGATCTAAAAGCTAACAGTTCGGTTTCTCGTTTAATTTTTTCAGATTTTTGTGAGAGCCTTAAGAAGCACTTATTGCTGTCTTTATGGTATGGGTTTCGCTCAATGTTGAAGGCTGCTTCTGTGTTCCCATGAATTATCATTGATATGGTCATAATTATAAATTAACTGTTAACAAAACTTTGAATTTTTGAAATACTAAGGCGTTTCTACCTCAAGAATATATTACCTTCGCTGTATTTTGCAAAACTTTGAGGAATTTTGGTCCTCAATGCTCTTCAACTTCGTACTTTACTGGGCCTTTTTAACTTTTTGTGATTCGAGCATCACTGATGAGTCTTTTAAAGATGAAACGAACGTCTGGCGCAAATACAAAATTTCAATTCTGGTATCTATAACGAGTTTATTTATATTTGAATACATCCATACGCTGTCAGTTTTCCGTCATTTCTTCCGATTTAAGATGTTTGGCTTTACATAATCTGTTGATTGAGAATGAAAGAAATAATAAACAGGTACTCACAGATGTTGAAGACTTGGAAGATTCGAAAAGTGAATGAATCTATTGTAGATATTTCATTGCTATACAAATTTCTAAAAGAAAATAATTGGAATATGTTCATCCTTTAGATAACTGTTTACAATTTTGAATTGCATAGTTTGATGAATTACCAGACATATAAACTAATTTATGTTACAGAATATTATGAATAAAATGATATGTGCTGTCAATCAAACGTCACAACATAATCAAAGAATTCTAGAGTATAACCTACTATCTAATAACATACAGTTTCCTATACTGCGTCAGGGTCTAAAAAGTCCACAAGGTTGAATAAAGTGTACAGAAACGAGCAAAGATTTTCGATTAAAATAAAGTTTCTCTAAACATGCTAAACGAAAAAAAACATAATGATATGATACACGATAATTTTGTTATTATTCGCACAATATACTTATCTAAGATACATTGGACGATCTCACTTCATTAAAGATGTATGTTTTACAGAAAAAAACAAAGGATATTGGACATCTATCCATGACAAAGAATCTGTACATGTGGAGCAGAAAAAACACACACATTATCATATTTTGTATACTTATTGCACCCTGAACTGAAGTTGAGGTTCTATTCACTAAATGTTAAACGGGTCATTTAAGAAAGCAATCAATCATTCAGCTTAATTTGGTATGCTATACAGTTTGAAGTATTACATGCTTAATTGTCGAAACAAGATTTCCTCTTTTAAGTTATTGGAGTGTGTAAGCGAATGTTTAAAATTATTTGACAAATCTAAATTTGCTTTTTAAAGGATATGAATCTATAAATTATAAAAGAAAATTTGTATCAATAAAAAAGGAAACAGTCGATTTTGCTTCTCCAAAATTAATGAAGCTTGATAGTTACCAAAATTCTTGTCAATATAACACACAAATCAGTTTCGGATTTTTAATTGTACTAATCCTGAAATAAGAATAATGAAGGGTTACACAGTGTTCAAACGACAACAATGGGAATGATTTATTATCAGAACCCAAATATGCGATCAAAGTTAACTCGTTTAACGAGAGGAACTACACCTGTTGTATGTTTACTTCTTTCTGCTATTTAAACATAATCAGAAGGTTTTCTTAACTTATTTCAATATCTTTAGTAGTCTACATATTATTCGTTACGCTAGATAGATTACTTACCAATCTAGTTTTTTTTCAACAGTCCCTACGTACAATTTTGGAAAATATATATATCATGTATACTGTGGATTCATTGTTATTCGTGAGATACCAATTTTTCGTGGATTTCGTGGGTAAAAGTGAACCACGAATTTAAATGTTCAACGAATGACAATTTCAATAGGCGTGTATGCAGACTTCGGCAAAACCACGAAATTAAATATTCACAAACATGTAGGTTTTCCTTAATCCACGAAAATTGGTACCCACGAAAATAAATGAATCCACAGTATATTTACAGTTCACTATCATTGTATCTTGAATATTGACTTTAAATTATGTTATTAATGCTGTCTGATTATTAGAGAACTACCGATGACACTTAAAATGTACCTGGACCTCCATTTAAAAAGTAATATAAATACACTGTGTCCTATCTAGAAAACAAGGGTAAGTAAGTTAAGCCAAAATAGAGATTTAGGATCAAAATCATTTCGACTCATTTTAGATCTTTTCTAGGTGATTACACATAAAATTGAGAATGAACATGGGGAATGTGTCAAAGAGACAACAACCCAAACAAAGAATAGAAACAGCCACGGTCTTCAACATAGCGAGAAAATCCGCTGGCGCCTTAACAAAAGAGTGCACAAGTTCAGTGAATATGGACGTCATACTAAACTCGGAAAATATAAATAAACTTAAATTAAATTAAATTAAAAAAAACATACAAGACTAGCACACCCCAGATGCCAGATGCCCTGACTTGGAACAGACGCAAAATGTAACGGGGTAATGCATGTTTTGTGATATATCAACCCTCCCTATGCCTATAGACACTGTAGAATAAACACAATCATATCAATACACACAGTAAAAATCAGCTTGAAAGAATTCCGAGTCCTGTCAGAATAGATAACAGCAGAAACCAAGCAAAATGACAATGATACATAAATTAACAGAGGACTACTAGCAGTTTCTGACATGCCAGTTCAGACCCAAATTAAACTGATTGAAAGAGTATGTCTCCATCATATGAAAGTCAGGCACCATTCTTCCGTTAGGTGTTTAATATCATGTCATCATAAAATATGTGAGAAAATATATCATGCGAACAATTGGTTTTACATGTTTTATATTAAATGTGTTTGTTATATTGAGATTAATTCTATCGATTACAAATTTCGTAAAGGGAAACATAGAGCATGTTATTTGAGGTCGAACACTAAACAGACGATTACGGCCGTTTAACGTTCGACAATTGAATTAAAATGATATTTCGCATTAATAAATAATTCGTTAGTTTAACTCTGCTGACGTCATACAGCAATTTATGTATTCAAAACTTTTAAAATACATTGCAGCTTATTTCGTTCCTCTGCTTCAAAATTACACAAGTTACAAGCTTTTAGACTTTCGTTATTAATTGATATTATACAAATAACGAAACTTAAAAAGCCCCAAAAAAAAAAAAAAAAACAACAACGATTGGTCCGTGTCATTTTTGTTAGATATACGTGTAATGGATTGAACTTTATCGGGAATGATTCTCTCTAGATTTTTCTTTCATATACCGTTAGCATCTTTAATGTGTACCTCGAGTTTATAAATGCAAAATTCAATTTCGTTAGGTTATCTTTTTTGGAATGGAACATTTGTATGTTTGGTAGAAGGTCAATATTCTGACATGCTAAAGATTGATTTGAAAGAAAGGAATGGTGAGATTAACGCCTATCTAATTGCAATAAAACGAAGCTATTAACGAAAACACATTTACTAGAGATCAACGTACACTCATCGATAATAGACAGATGTTCATGTATCATGTCAAACTTTTGCACGTGCCGATTCCATAATAGATGTGGATACATTAATTGCATTAGGAGGAATTCTGCCTTGAACATTGTCATCAGGCTTGACCCCTAATGTTCGCACTTACCTTGTATAAATAAGTTACTTGTAAGCAACATGTGATTTAAAAAAGCGAAACATGATAATTATATCACGGTTTAAAAATGATACAAGTATATCATGTTGATAAACGTAGTACTTTTAATGATCCTATACTGTTGTTATAAATAGATACACAAACGTGCTTCGCTGTAGCAAAATGCAAATTTAGATCTTTTAAATTTAATGAAAAGACGTACAGACTGATGTATTTACTTCAGGTACCAAGACCTTGTTGAAAATATTCTGCATCAACTTCACAAATAATACACGATGGTCTTGAAGTATAGATTCTGGGTACTGACGTTGTTTATCATCTTAATAACGTGTTATAATATTCTATTTTTGTCTTTGTGAATATTACTTTTACTGTTTAGTCTGTTTTGATGATATCCATTTGGCGTGGCTCTGTACTTATACATTCCGTCATTGTGTTATTGTTCTATGATAATTTTATATTCTTGTCTTTCATTTTGCTAATGTGCTTTGTCTATATGCCTTATTGTGCTTCTTTGTTACATATTTGTTGGTTTTATAGTAATTAAGATTACAACACAATGCTGACTGCTGTGCCCCTATTTGTGACATATTTGCCTAGTATGTCTGTTTGTTTTGTTCACACATGATTGTCAATATAATGGAATTTGATGCGACTGTCATACAAGTGAGAGGTTTAGCTAGCTATACAACAAGGTTTACTCCACCATTTTCTACATAAGAAAATGCCTGTACCAAGTCAGGAATATGACAGTTGTTATCCATTCGTTTGATGTGTTTGAGTTTTTGATTTTACCATTTGATTAGGGACTTTCCGTTTTGAATTTTTACTCGGAGTTCAGTATTTTTATGATTTTACTTTTTTAAACTACAAACGGACGAAGAACGGATGAGTCAACACGATACGCGATTCCTGATATACTTGCACCACAGATAAGAGATTGTTCACGAAAATGAATTTCAGTGAGCTTTATCATTTTCTTTGTTTTTAAAAATAAATTAATGACATAGAAAAGTAACTTTAAGTCAACATTAAAACACTTAAAGAACTATGATCACTGGTATCGAATGCAATGTTCTACACTTGTTCAAATAAAATCAAATCCTAGTCTATTTGAACAAAAGAAAAAAACAACCTCTAAAACAAAGTCTTTACATATTATCAAGACTCATAACTAATAGTGTTCTTTAAATAGCATTCCTGCTACCTAGTTTGATAAATGTTTTACATAGAAATTAAAATGAAATTTGCAAGATGTTGCCATATAATTCAGTTTTCGTTCTCTCACAATGCTATCGTTTCTCACAGTTGAGTTTAGCTTGATCTTTACGATTTTAGCCATATCGATTTTTGAACCAGTTTTACAATTAGAAACTGAATAGCAGAATCAATTCTTTATACATTCATATATTGGTTTGAATCAAACTTTATTTTAGCATGCTTCTTGTTGTGACACTCTTATCAACGTTATGTTTACAGATATTTAAAGAGGAATTTTAGTGATTAATTGCACATAGTTTAACTCGTAGATTTCGTTTAGTGTTTTAGCAAGAATCAAAATTGGTTGTAAAGATTGAATTGTTTCAGATTGTGTGTAACTAGGACGCTTAATAGCATTGATAGCTTTATTCCCATTGTGTGTTATGCTCTTTTTGAAGGTGACTTATATTTAATTTCATCCAAGTATTTAGATTAACATCTTTTCTGCCGATTTATGATGTGTTAACTTTTAATGATGTGTTAATTGAAATCTGAATAAATATTACAAGTACTCACAAATACCGAAGACCTCAAAAATCAATAAAAGTGAATGATTCTAGTGTAGATATTTCATTATCATGCAGCCATCTTAAAGAGAAGGTTACACAATCCTTTAGATAACAGTCAAAATCTTAGAAACACATAGTTTGATGAAAACGATGTTTAAAAAATGTATAAAATGCATCTAAATAACAGGATGTGTGTTGTACATGTTGTAGACGCCAATCATACGACACAACTGGCCAAAATTATTTAAAAAACATATACATTTCTATATTTCTGTATTTGATAAAGGTCAACAATTTTACATATTACAGATTAATATGACTTAATTGAATCATGAGATAAAGGTCAATTGTATTGTAACCAAACAAATATAATAAACACAATATATCTAGAGGTCAACATATAGTCAACATATATGTCGTATGATTCATTTGCATTTATACAAGTTCTTGTTTCTCAAATTTTGAGGCTTCAGAGCAAAACTAACATTTTATAAATTTTTGGTTTTTTTCTGCTTTTGGATATTGTCATAAATTAGATGATGCATTTTTAAAGTAAGATCTCCTCGAAAAACAATTTTAAGTAAATTCTCAATTTCTGCTTTTTCTTTGTTATCTTTTTTTTGTTTTTTGTTTTTGTTTTTTTTTTTATCTTGAAAGAGAAAACATTGAAAGAGCCTCGTGCTTCAATGTAAAACATTTTATAAAGTATTTGTAATTAATGTTTTCACTCCATTTTATGCTTGATGTCCTTCAATACTGTATTCTGTGTTTATTAATTTTGAAAGCTTAAGGATTAAATCATAACAACATAACTATATAAAAGATGTACTTACAAGCCTTTATATTATATTGATACTTTTCAGTAATTTATATTGCAATGCCTTAAGTTTACTTTTTACAAATATAATGTTTGGAATTCAGTGTTGTTCTGTAGGAATTGATTTTATGAAGTAAAATGATGACTAAAATTAACACATTTTCAAAGTAAGATTTTCAAATTTGCAGCATCTTTATTTTAATGACGAGCATGTTAATACAAGAGGTAATGTTTAACAGCTTAAATCACTTAGTAACAAAACTGTATTGCTATTTATTTTGGGAACGTAGGTTTAAGCCTTACCTAGTTGATTGTTATCATGATACCCATCCACTTTTGATAAATGATAAATTCGTTACTTTATATTGACGAATATGTGGGAACATATTGTTTCTGAAGTATGTCAAAACTCAAAATCGGCTTACTATATGCAATTAAAACGTATGAACGTGACATCATTCTATAGTTTCTGACATTGAAATTAGTCTTTTGTACAAGGAAACGCCACAGCCACCGATCATATACCTAACTATGAATAGTAATAATTGATTACATGGTATAAAGCTTTAAACAAAGGTGCAAAGGTAACTTAGTATCAAAAGGATAACATAATATTAAAGTTATTTCAATTAACAAATGGCATCTTGACATTTTACTGTCGATAATTTAGTACTGTAATCTAACAACACTCGGTTGTCCCTCTTTAATCAACTTTTTTATATTTAATAGACAAGACCACTGCTTATTATATTTATAGATTTTACCACTGAATTATCTTTTATCTAAAATAAACGATACAAAGCACACTTAATGTGCAAGTATGGTAACAATTATATATGCAAAATGAAGCTAAACAAAACGTATTCACATAAATCGCTTGCAACTGCTGCATCTCTTAAGAAAACGGAACATCCATTTCATTTACTTTCCATCACCCCGTCAATGAAAAACCTCGAGCATAGTTCTGTTTTAGTCGTGTATAACAAATTATAACCCTGATATCTTGTTTTGTTATTTATTTTGCTCCACTCGATTTGAATCGTTTAGCATGTATCAAACAGATAACGTCATTACTTTTTGCCTTTTTTTAGCCTTGGGTTCCATCTTTTTAACACTTGACAAATATTAATACCATATATCAAGCTGGTCATTCGATTTGAGAGTATTTAGACGACCCAATGGATGATATTGAAAGTTTCAGTTACTTAATTTAAATCTCCTTACAACACTATTGTGTGTACTAACAGTCGGTACGTATCATGCGGAAGGTCTGGGATATGTACCAACGATATGGATTTACAGTTTACGTCAGATCATTATGAAGAGGTAGATCAAGAACATTATCCTTTCACTAACCCAGTACTGATCACAACAAGAACATAAATTTTCACTTTCATTCTGAGTATGCTAAATCACTGAAAATAAATTATTTGCATGAGAGTACGTTTCACCGCATTATGAAATAAACTAATACAAATTTATTTCATTAATATTAAAACACAAACAAACCTTCGCAGTTTGACTTAATAATAAAAAGAGGACTATTATAGTTAATGCATTGTCACATGGTCACGTAAACCAATAAACATATAATTAACATATAGTACAGTTGTATTTTATCGATTGATTATTGAATGCTTAACGTATAATGACAAATAGGGCATGCACATTGAGGTCGAGAACGAATAAAGGATAAATACTAAGGGTATTTCTTCAGGTAGGTGTAGGGGAATAGAAGACTGGAATGCTGGGCCGTCATTCGACATTTAGGGTATTTTGGATAAGACCACTCATTTATTCCTGCAACATGCCACTTACGAACCACTCAGAAAGTTTTCGGAAGATTTCTTTCAATTAAACGTTGTCATTTTGACCGATTGTTGCTGCCAATGTTTTCATCCCCATTTTCAATCATTAGCTCCTTTAATATTTGTCCACGGTTGGAAATAACAGGTACCCAATATTTATATACCCAAGTAAATCCTTGTAATCGTCTACATTAAAAGAGAGGTGGAAGATACCAAAGGGACATTCAAACCCATAAGTTGAAAATAAATTGACAACGTCATGGCTTACGAATAAAATAGGAAACAGACAAACAACAGTACACAAAACACAACATAGAAAACTAAAGACTGAGGAACACGAACCTCACCAAAAACTCTCAGGTGCTCCGAAAATGTGAGCGGATCCTGGTCCACATTTGGCGCCAGACGTGTTACTTTTGTTTCTACAAATCTGCTCATAAGTTTAATTTGATAGGTCTCATTCGGGTTAAAGGGGACGGGATTTCAGTTACGACAATTCGAACATATCCGTTGTCATCTGTAGAACGGATATTCCATAACGATCCACCAACTCGTGATGGCGTCTGCAAAATTTACGAAGGGGATAATTTCATGTTCACCTATTAGAACCCTTGGTATAATAGCTTCATTGTGAGCAGCAACCCTATCACTGAAATCATGATAGGAAAATACAAACCCTGGAATATCGTATGCAGTCGTCGCTGAATTGTTGCTACATACACATAGAAAGTTAACAATTCGGAAGCTGCAATCATCTCTTTAGTCGTCAAGTTTTGTTTTCAACCGACCCTCATTATCGATTTCTTGATGCAGGTCAAGATATGATGCAGATTTTACACTATCTGATGTATCCGTTATCTCAAGTTCGATAGGAAAGATGCGTTCAACATAGTCACTAAATTTATTGATAGGAGATTATCTATATAGCGGAAGTAAAATAAACGGATACTTCTAACTTCTTTTCTTTCTTCCCAAGTAGTTCCTGTGTGACGTCATTCTCATATAAATAAAGGAACAAGTCGGCAAGAAAAGTGGGGAAGTTTATTACCATGGAATGCCGATTGCTTTTGAAAAACACTTCCTTCAAACGTAACACATACATGTATGTTGTCAATCAAGAAATCAATCATCTTGAAAATGTCGTTTAAAGTCTGATTATAAGTTTTATTTTTATTTTGTACATTATAGTACAGGTTTTGTGTCGATATATAAATCTAAGATTGCTATGTATATAATTTGTAATATAAATTTGCATACTATATCAATAATGTTCTTACCTGATTTTTCATGGATGTAAATATAATATTGATTTCAAGGGTGTTATCTGTAGACATTATTTATTCCTTCAAAAACTGTGTTGTTATGGATACGAACAAAATGAGACAGCCCTTTCATGAAATTAAAGTGACGATGAATACAAAACTTTAAATTATTAATGTTTCCCTTGACGCAGTTATCCATATAAGAAATTGCTTATAAACAACTGCTCTAAACATCGTCTCTTTAAAGAGTAAACGACGCATTGGTCCTGAAATAAATCAAATCATGTTAGGCATATGATCAAACCCATAATATATCATATTGACAGTTTTAAATACATGGGTCAAAAGTCGAGCAATTACATTAGTCACCAAGATTTGATGGTTGAAAGGAGGATGTTAATATATGATTAAAGTGTTCTTCGAACTTTAAAGCAAAAACATATATAAGATAACTTATCTGACT
This sequence comes from Mytilus coruscus, assembly GCA_017311375.1. Classification (NCBI taxonomy): domain Eukaryota; kingdom Metazoa; phylum Mollusca; class Bivalvia; order Mytilida; family Mytilidae; genus Mytilus; species Mytilus coruscus. The sequence continues at coordinate 605,582 of CM029605.1, forward strand.
TGTTATTGATTACAATGCAAATTTGAAATAATCTTGGGAAATGTATGGAGACAAGCTCGGCGAAGCTGCTTCACACCTAATTCAGTATACATTAGTTTATCTTATTTTGCGAAATATCTGAGTTACTTGTTACGAAACAATATATAAATACATTAATGTAATTTGTAACGTTTATTTGTACTCATCTGATTAGGTAAGCCTTTTTCAACAGATTTTTAAGTTTGTTTTATGTTTTACTGTTACACCACTGTCCAAGGTTAGGGAGGGTTGGGCGCCCGCTTACATGTTTAACCCCGCCACATTCTTTATGTATAAAAAGAAGATGTGGTATGATTGCCAATGAGACAACTCTTCACAAGAGACTAAATGACACAGAAATTAACAACTATAGGTCACCGTACGGCCTTCAACAATTAACAAAGCCCATAACGCATAGTCAGCTATAAAAGTCCCCGAAATGACAAATGTAAAACAATTCAAACGAGAAAACTAACGGCCTAGTTAATGTACAAAAAATGAACGAAAACAAATATGTAACACATCAACAAACGACAACCAATGAATTACAGGCTCCTGACTTGGGACAGGCACATACATACAGAATGTGGCGGGTTAAACATGTTAGCGGGATCCCAACCATCCCCTAACCTTGGACAGTGGTGAAACGGTACAACATAGGAACCAACTACAAAAATCAGTAGTAAAAGGCTTTACTCATCAGATGGTTACAAATAGAAATACATCTAACAAAAACACAGAGTGGACGTGGCCAGGTACTTGTACATCCTAACAACAAAAGGACACAAAGTACAGATCTGAGAGTACTCGCAGTTACTGACAGCTAGTTCAAAGCCAATAACAACTAATAAAAAGATCATGCATTTAAGACTAAATTTTCAATCATTACACATCCAACATTCAATGGATTTAGTGTAAAGACGTCATAAACAGTCAAAGAAAAACATGACCTTGTGCAATGCCAAGATACATGTACCGACAGATTGTAGATCCATGAATGTGCTTATATATATAACATTAATATTTAGTTTGCTTTAAATTTACTGATAACAAAATCAATATTAATACCAATAAAAACAATATTTAAAGATCTAATTACAGTGTTGAATTGGTAACCTTTTAGAATAAGTTTATTTAAAGGATCGATAAGTTTGGCAGGATTGTATGTGCCTGTTCCAAGTCAGGAGCCTGTAGTTCAGTGGTTGTCGTTGGTTGATGTCTGTCATATTTGTATTTCGTAAATTGTAAATTAAATGTTTCATATTTTTCATGTCGGGGCCTTTTATAGCCGACTATACGGTAAGGGTTTTCTCATTGTTGAAAGTCGTACGGTTGCCTAAAATTGCTTACATCCACTTCATTTGAGCTTTGTTGGATAGTTGGCTCATTGGCAATTATACCATATCTTCTTGTTTATATTTATCATTCGTGTTCAGTGGTTAGTCCATGCGTACATGTAGATAAGTCCGAATTGAAATGTATATATGATAAAGACAATGAAACATGAACCTCTAACGTTCTACTTGACATTCTTTTACATTCATCATTTAATGTCTATGTAGTTTATTTAAAAGACTAATAAGTAAATATCTAGAAGCTTTTTCTTGAATAAAATACTTTTCACCAGGTAATTTCACTTGGTGCAGCACCGAGCAAATCTGGTTGGTGCTAGCCAAAATGTAAACACCGACTACGCAGCTTGGTGCAATACGGCAGACAACGGAGTTTCAGGGTAGCCTCCGATTAATGAACTAAAATATTTGTATAAAGTATCGGAATAGACATTTACCAATTTCTGCCCAAAACTTATATGTTTCTGCGTCATATTCCAGAATTAACAACATTTTGCTTGGTGCAAAATGATTATTTTCTACAATTTAGAACAGCGAACGTTCTGCATTGAGGTGAAAAGCCTACTCGGTGCATGAAAACTTGCTATTTATACTTTTGGCTTATGACGTAATACACAAGAAACACACAACATACAGAATGGCGCCGAAAAGGGACAGTAGCGATGAACAGAGACGAATTTGGACAAATGCACCTATAAATGAAGATGCTACATCGATTAAATAGCATCTTTTAATAAATTTAAGTTTAGGTAAACCACTCCTGTCATAAAAATAACGTACGAGGCGTATCCGGGGACATCTGCATGTAAAAGTGTTGAACGGAGGCCACAACTAGAAAATGAAAATACAAGTTTTAGTTCATTACATGAGGCTACTAATCAGAGCGTAACAGTATTATTAGAAGATAATCTAGATCAGGTTAGTCGTTGTCTGGTATTGCACTGGAATATTTGTGGATATCCACGTGCATTTTCCTTTAATAATCTGGCTGCAGCAGCATTGCCACATTTCACTCAATTGTTAAAAGTGCTAAAATTGGAAGGAAATTTCGATTGAAGGCTGTTGAATCGATATTTGGAATGATGTTTTTGTGCACGTGAATATCCTTGAAGGATTGGTGTATATTGTTTTCTTGCCATTTCGATTAACCATGGTTAATAAATATTACATTATCCTTTTGTTAAATCTATTCAAACTTTTATATAAATTCGTGACGATTTAGATAGAACATGACATATTTTGTAGACAACTGTTTATTGTTGAAGACTATATTTTGCTTCCAGAAGTACTTATGCTTTTTGTCATTTGAATGCTGTCATATCGAAGTATAACCCACATCTATAAAAGGTTTAGTTCGTTTGATGTATTTTTAAATCAGTTTATGACACATCAGAACTTAAAGACTTATTGAGTATAGGTTTATTGCTTTTCTTTTCCTCAATAATATGCTTCGAGGAAGATAAATCGAAGAGATATGTACCTAGATCAATATTACAAAGTTCACAGCAAAACACGTTTAATCTTTTAATCTTTAACTACTTCCTCCTCCCACCATTTTTTCACTGTATTATTTCAAAACATGTCGAGTCTAAATGAAGTCTGGTTGACTTGCAACTTATATTATTTTTCCGTTTATCTCGACATGACTGATCGTACTGATTACTATCGAAGGGAAGACTGAACGTTTTTCTCGTGTAGTAAAGTAAGTCGATTAAGACTTAATCAGATCAGAATGACTGTTTTAGACTGAAATCTTGCTATTAGTGAATGGATAATATTTCATTATAAAGATGATCACTTAAAAGAGATTAACTGGAATATTTCAAGCCTTAAATAATAGCACACAACTTAAAATTGCAGCACTTAATAAAAACAAAAGTTACAAATAAAAAACAAACTTAACAATCTTTAAAAATCATAATGAATACAAAATGGTTAGGGCAGACGTCAATTAATCAACTTAATTAACCAAACGTAATCTAGAGGACAGCACATAGTATTCAACAACAGACAGTTATCCCACAATATGTCAAGCTCTAATGACTCCCGCGTCTTAAAAAGTGTAAATAAATTGTTTCTAAACTAGTAAAACTCTGTCAATTTTCTCAAAACGACAAAACACATATAGATACGACATACGTCAACCATTGACATCGCAATGACGCTTAAAATGGCATGCCTTCTAAGCTTGTTGTCTGTATTTACTTCACCCAGGAACGCTAAACTAAAGATTTAAAAGCCATGGATGTATACATATATTTAATCGTTAGAAATGTATGCATTGTAACTAAAATGATCTTTAAATATTAGCCTCCACAATCCATAGTCAACTTTGCTTTAGACCGTTACAACATTCGATCCTTAATTTATCTGTTTTCATTTATCAACGGGAAATTTTGGAAAATTATGCTATAAATCATGTTAATATATGATTATACATTTTCTGTTTACTCATTGGCTAGAATCTTAGGAAATCCTCTCTGATAAAACCATATATTCACTTTGCAAAATCACGAGAGGTTAATGTAAGATTTGAAACAGCGTCCGTTTACCTAAATAAAGAAATTCCAAGGTAACGTCCCGTGTATTTCTTTTTCTCCTTGATTTTTTAGTAAATTTTATTGAATATTTCAACAAATGAAAATTAGCAACTGCGAGATCAGGTAATACATATAGTATAAAAGTAAAGAGCAGTTTTAATGTATCTTGAGCAAATGCTAGAAAATTGGAGAAGGATAAAAGTCATATAAAAAAAAAAAACAATTGTTGACTTTTAATTTCAGTTGATACAATGATTTATCAACCCTAGATTTGACATTCACTCTAGGCCGTTGGCCGCAATTAATATCATATCTCTGGGGTTGATAAATCATTGTATTAACCTCATCACAAGTCAATAACTGTATAACAGTACATAAGCACCGATTACTGAGCTCATAACACTCCCTGGGGCTAACTGATTACCAGTATTGGTATAAACCCTTTATATATTAACAACAATAATAATAAAACGCGTTCGCTAGAAGTATTATGAATGTAATTATTTTCACCAGGAACATCAAACATAAACAATTTAAGCTAGGTATGTATATATATTAAGATCATTACGAGCTACAAAAGAGAAGGAACTAACCATGATAGCCAATGTGAATATAAGAGCATTCTAGCTAAATATAATATGATTATATTGAAAGAAGATAAAAGTTAAGGAAAACAAGACAGAACAATTAAAACATGTACATCATGACTCACAGTTGATCCAAGTTTGGCATGTTGATAAACGTCATACCCTCTAAAGATCGTATTGTATTGTAATGCAGATATCTTAAAGAGATAAAACAATTATGCTTTAGTATGACTAAATGCACATACTTAATAACAGTCCGAACAAAAATCCATCCTATGTTGATTAATAAAAACATCTTGCATGTTTACAAAAAAAAAACAAAAAAAATACCGTAATATTTTAAGGAACTTAGTAACCGATTAACAAAATTCGAATTGTATAGTTGGATACATATGGTTTAAATTAAGAAATACACTAAAAGATATTAAAGATTGGATGGACGTCAATTAAACGACACACTTAGTAGTAGGAAGGCAGCACAATTCTTCATTAACATCCAACTGTCCTTTTCATTTCAAGCTCTTGCAAGGCCAGAGTTTATACAATGGGCATATACATTGTACAGACACTGATCTGTCATTAACATCATTTTCCCAAAGCGATCATATTTCTATAGATTTGGTATACGAGAGCTGCTAACGAGGTTAAACCATTTAAATTGAAATAACGCTTTAAAATCAGCTCATCTTGTTTTTGTGTATTTATTTACTTTAGGGACGCTAGAATCGTAAGGAATTATACGTCTAGATATGGCAAACGAAAACTACTGACGAGGTCCTTGACCCAAGCTAAACCAGTTAAATGAAGAAAAAAACTTAAATGTAATAATATAGTAAGTGGTTTCTGTATTTGCGTCCTAAAGAGACGCTCAGAACTTAACAGTTGGACGCCATGGATGTATACATAGATGTATACATACAGATGTATACATACGTATAATAGTTAGGTTTATATAACCAAAACAAACCTTAACAGAATACCATCACCAATCAATGGTTAACTGTATCCGATAGCGTACGAATCTGCATATTGTTTTACATTTATCACCGATGACAACACTGCATTCGCTAAAACATACACAACTGAAGCCAGATATCTTAGCTTCAGAAACTTTACGAGCTATATTAACAGAAGAAATCTAGCCATTATAGCCAAATTGAATATAAAATCGTATATATTAAAAATATAAGAGTTATTGTTAAGAATATTAAAGGTTAGGAAAACAAAACAGAACAATAAATGCATGGACATTACAACCCACAGTTGATCCAAGTTTGGCATGCTGATAAACGGCATACCATCTAATGACTGTATCTTGTTTTGATCAAGAATTCTTAAAGAGATCACACAAACCCGCTTTAGTATAATTAGAAGCACATAGTTATAAACAGATCAACAGAGGTAGTTTAGTAAAATAATATAAACTTGTTTTTTTATGTTTCTTAAATTAAAAAAATCACGTAGACAATGTATTTTTTCGACCTTAAAACATATTTAAGGTCCACTGACAGTCACAGTTACTTTGTTCGGTATCTATACATCCCGTCATTGTGTTATAGTGCTATGGTTTTGTTTGTGTTCGTGTCTTTCATGTTTGCTTACTATGTGCTTTGTTTATAGAGTATTTATATGTCATTGTGTTTTCTCTGTTGATCTTTTTTAATAGTTATTTAGATTATAACAAAATATTGACTGCTGTACTCCAATGTTTTACCTATTACATGTTTGCCTTGCTTACACATGGACTTATATGCGACTGTCACATAATTGAGAAGTTTATCTAGCTATTAAACTGGGTTCAATCCAACGTTTTCTACATAAAATAATATCTGTACCAAGTCAGGAATATGACATTTCTATTCCGTTCATTTGATGTGTTTGCGCGTTTGATTTTGCCGTTTGATAAGGGACTTTCCATTTTGAAATCTCCTCAGAATTTGGTATATTTTTATATATTGAATTACATGTGTATGTCGTCATATCTAGCGTCTTTCGTTCACATTTATGATGAATGAATTCTAAATGAAAAAAAGAAAAGATACTCACATATTTTGAAGACTCGGAAGATTAACAAAAGTAAAAAGTTCTATTGTAGATATGTCATTGTATTGTAGATATTTCAAAGAGAAAGATTACATAAGTGGAGTATGTCCATCTTTTAAATAATAGAACATAAATTAGAATTGCAGCGTTTGATGATTGCTATGTTACCATGGAAAAAACATAAACGGTGTTAAAGATTAACAAGACAAAACCTAAGGGTGTTAAAGATTAAAAGTATAGAAGAAGATATAGAAAGCGTTAATCAAACGACACAACTACCCACAACTTCCTTAATGGCAGCATTCAAAATTGAACAACAGCCATCTGTCCCTACCATATGTCAAGTTCATAAGAGGCCCAATTTTAAACAGGTTACATATCAATTTGATAAGCAACAAGCAACACTCTGTCGTTAATAATATTTCCTGCTAATATGACTATTGTAAAGTGGTTATACTTAAACTGCATGTCATTGTATACAAACTTACACCTGTAAACTGTATGAATTGATATTGATGAACTGAAAAATGATAATTATATGACGTAACATACAATAATACCGCGTAATGGTACCGTATTCTTTTGGTCGCGACTTCCTGCATTGTATTATTGTTTTGAAGACCAAAGAATTGATACTACGTAAGATATAGAAAAAAAAGAAAAAAAAACATACCGCTTTACTTGGACTTAATTAATTTATTAATTTGATAATTAAAATCTGTGTGTGACAATAATAAATCTGATATAAAATTTCACAGACCATAAATGAAGTCAAAACTTGTTGTCACAGTTTGTAATACGGCGTCATATGTTTTGTGACGTGTTTTTCTGTTATTGTGGCGTATTTTTCTGTTAAGTTTATCCCTGTAGTCCAAGTCCTGATTCGTCTACTGCTACACGTTTCGGCTTTCGATCTTTCGGTTTATTCAAATCATTTTCGATTTTAATAATTTCAAATGCATTAATTTCATTTGTACGTATTTCCAACCGAAGTTTAACATTTTCGTCCTCAACACGGCTTACCTGGTAAGTCAGTTTGTCCAATAATAAGTGCTTTTGTGATAGCTAATTCTGGGAGTTGCATCGTATAGTTGTACATTATCTAGCATGTTTATCTATTGTCATAAAAATTCATATCAAAACAATTTAGTAGATTTGTCTAACTAAGTCCTTATAATTGAATAAAGTAGCATTCATTTTTAGTGGAAAATTGTTTTAACGTTTATTAAGCTCAAGATAATTTTTCCAACATTTTATCATTATGTGGAGATAAAATAATTCGGTTTTCATATATAGTCTTTTAAAAAAGTTCAAATGCTTTCAAAGGTAGGTTCCAATCATAGTTTTCACTAAAGCATTTGATTAAGTTTAAAGTTTCTGGAATAAAGTGGTGGCTATGGTGGTCTGTTTTGTTTTGTGCGTATGTGTATCTTGTGTTTGTCTGTTTTAGAGGGTGTCATAGCATACTTGTATTTGTCTTTAGGGAATCAAATAGAGCAAATAGACTAAGGCAATTTGTCTGCATCGTTTGAATTTTCACATAATTTTATACACCATAAAAAAAAAAAAAAAAAAAAAAATAATATATATATATATATATATATATATACACATAACTATCTTCAAAACAAATAATAAAAACTAAAATCTATTGAATTTACAATTTTGTAATGATTTGAGTATGAATAAAAATTATACGTGAAAATATAATTATGAAACTGTTCAAGGAGACAATAAACGTATTGGTTCAATAGACGATTAGGAATTGAAACATAGAACAAAAGGATGTCATTCTTTTATTATTTGCAGCATACAAAATTGCAATTGAAGATACAACTTTTTATAACATACATGTACTAGCCTGTTAAGAAATTTTAGTTGTCGACATCAATATAAGGTGTCAATATTTTCACTTTTATTAGATTATTATGCAACATCATTAACATTTTGTTCTGTTTGTACCTCGGGATGGATAGTTTTACAAAACATGAGAGCTCTATCAGTCTACAATTACTAAAACTTGTGTCAATAACGGTACTTCTTTTATAATATTCATGCACTTGCCTGATAATTGAGTACTTTTGTACTTCAATATGGATTGTCAGAAATTTAAGTTAAAGAATATCAGTTTCAAATTTCTATATTTGTTGAAATCAGTTAAATAACTTAAAAGACACAAAGTAAACGCGCGTTACTAGTTTCACCGTGTTAAAGAAATTATAGCAAACGCATTATACTAGTAAACGCGATAATTGTTGTAAGCAAATGAAATATATGCATGAGGCGCTTACTTTATGTTTTGCTTGGTCTGCACCCAACTGTTGGTCTATTATTTTCCTTTAGCAAACAAACGCTTTTGAATCAACAGCAGGAGAATGGTTATATATATGATTGTAAACTGTCTATTTGGAAGACATTCAGTACCTGCGACAAAACATGATGTAAGACAAAGACGTTTGAACTGCATAATTGCTTTCAAACCATGTATATCTTTCTCATTTCATGAATCCGTAAGGGCTGTTCAATTGCACCGATGACATACATTTTACAAACAAAGACGATGGACACCACACTTGGAATCAACAGAACAAATCAAGGGATTAAACATGAAGTAAATCACGAGCTTTAACTTTTAAGGTTATATTTTCATAAAATCTTAAATTAGTACAAAAGTAAAAAAAAAAATGTATAAATTCCCTTTTCAGGAACATTGAATTTAATTAAAAGGTCTGTTAGTTGTGATTGACTTCAAAAGGGGCGACAGTAGTTTATCGAAGTTTAAATCTAGTGCATCATAGAAAATAAACAAATAAAAAGGTAGCAAACAACAAGATCTATGTTTTCATATACAGAAAAAGAAACTTATCTGGTCTGGTTTCTATATGAGTTCATGAGGTTCAGTCAGGTATTGTTGGCTACATTGCTTTGTACTCTTAGTTAATGTATAAGATTATGTAGTTATGTTTATCTAAAGTATAGCTTTCAGGAAAATCCAGCTTACTAAATCACGATGGGTTAGCCATTCTCACATTCATCATTTATACATGTCCTACCCTAGGCCTCGGTGGCCAAATGATCTAACATGTTGGAATACTGTACTATAGCCTGTCAACACTGAGGTTGTTATTTAGAATCCCGCACGTGGCAGGTATGTTTGACGCCGATTCGAATTGACTAGGATTGTCAATTTTCCCACCAAAGGTCGGTGGTTCTCCGAGCACTCTAACTTCTTTCACCAATAAACAATAAAAAAAAAAAAACGAAATAGTACAAAAGTGCTGAAAGTGGCATTAAACAGCAATCAGTCATAAAACCCTAGAACAGATTTAGAAAGTTCTACCTTAACACTATTTAAGTTATATCTTAGAATTAATTTTGACAGTTCTACCTTAAAACTAATTCTGACAGTTCTACTTCTGAATCAATATTGACAGTTATACTTTAGAACAAATGTTTACAGTTCTACCATAGAACTACTTCTGACAGTTCTATCTTATAACTGATTCTGACAGTTCTAAGTTAAAACTGATTGTGACAGTTCTACCAAAATTAGTTTAAAGGTATAGCAGTCCTATGACAGATTATTCTGTCACTTCTAAAGATTTTATTGATTCTTATTGAACCTTAATGATTCACAACAAATAGAAAGAATGGCGTTCCAACAACCATGAATGAAATTAAACTTTGTCTTAGACCATCACAAACGAACAGAATAAAGCATTTGAACAAGATGACAACGATTATCATTTATGATAATAATATATACGTAATCCGTTGACAATTAATAAAAGTAAGATAATCATTAAATGTCATCCAATGCTGTCTCAGTATGTCATTTAAGAAAAAGGGATTGCAACAAATTCTTATCATCGATTGTCTATTTGTTCATGTTGTGAAGAGTTTCAGTTTACATTCATGCATATTTGTTCCGTATTATGCCTGTATCCTTACGTCATCATTCAATTTAACTGAAGTTTAAATCTCATCAATTGATTTAAGAAAACAAATAAAAAGAAAATAGAAAACGGAGTTAATCACACGGCCTAAAATAGGATTGATACCGACTGTTTTAACATGATAAGCGTCATCTACTATACACGTATCATCATCTCATAAAGAATATTATAATCGGCATAAGTTCTTATACAAATAAAAAATGTTGTCTATTGGCAAACAGAATTTACAATAATATCTGCAAAGGTCTCAACAGCATTTTCATTTTCAAATCTTCATTTTGTCAATAGGCAAACATTCTTGCGAAGCAAATGTATACGTATATTTTGAAATACAATTTGGTTCAATATCCATTATATCTTTCAAATATATTGTACAGTAGTAACTAGTACACACAAAGTGATCACACTAGTCATAAAAACATAGTTTTGGTCAGGTTGTTGTCTCTTTGACACATTTCCCGTGTCCATTCTCAATTTTATCTGGATATGTTGACCTACCGAATTAGACTATTTACCAGATTTGTAATAACATAAGCAACACGACGGGCGTCACATGTGGAGCAGGATCTGCTTACCCTTCCGGAGCACCTGAGATCACCCCAGTTTTGGTGGGGTTCGTGTTGCTTAGTCTTTAGTTTTCTATGTTGTGTCATCTGTACTATTATTTGTCTGTTTGTCTTTTATTTTTGGCCATGGCGTTGTCAGTTTGTTTTCGATCTATGAGCTTTACTGTCCCTCTGGTATCTTTCGACCCTCTTTTGATCGATATTTAGTTATATTTCCTGATTTGATCACGTTATGAGTCAGTTTCCACTCTCTTACAATTGTAGTGTGTCCCTCAATTGCTCGTCATACCGTTATTTTAAGTAATCTGACAACAAATATTACAGCAGCATGCATTTATTTAAACGTTTGCTTGATCTGTTTGAATTATCAAATTCAGTGATTGATACCAGTATAATCATCATGCATCAACGTTCTGCTTGTATTTTTGTATGTTAACATATGTTCCATCCGTACTTCTTTGTATCATTCCTGATCTATTCATTTATATTCTTAGAAGGAGGAAAGATTATTCGCAAGGATTATCTCTCGACAAGTTCAAAAAATTGACATAATTTGTCACTTGATAAAAGTGCAATTTTGTTTTATAAAGCTTCTGTATTTATTAAGAATAGTACAATTCAGTTCAGCTAATATCGCTTCCTTTAATTTTCATCATTCTCCTGATTAAATATGCGAAGCTGATATATTTGTCGTTAAAATAGGTACGAATAACAAATATTGTACATTTCAAGAAGAGTAAATGTTCATTTCGAAGAAAGAATATATGCATTTAAAAATGTATTTGCATTCAGGTATCACAGATCAAATTTATTCGTTCATTATGTGTTAATTTACGTTTTTGATTGAGTGAAGCCTTCCAATTGATATTTTATAGTGTGTCTTTCTATGTTGTGATGTTATACTATTGTTTCAGAAATTAGGGAGAAGGTTTGGTACCATTAAAACGTTTAATCCCGCTGCAAATGTTTGCACCTGTCCTAAATCAGGAATCTGATGTATAGTAGTTGTCGTCTGTTTATGTAGTTCATACGTGTTTCTCGTTTCTCGTTTTATATAGATTAGACCGTTGGTTTTCCCGTTTGAATTGTTTAACACTAGTAATTTTGGGGCCCTTTATAGCTTGCTGTTCGGTGTGAGCCAATGCTCCGTGTTGAAGGCCGTACCTTGACCTATAATGGTTTACTTTTATAAATTGTTACTTGGATGGAGAGTTGTCTCATTGGCACTCATACCACATCTTCCTATATCTCTCTTAACCATTTTAGAAAATCGTATTTTTTTTACTGACGCTGTCCGATATTTTCTCAAAATTTGAAATATCATTGCTCGACATTTGCGTATCCGACTCTCTTATAAACATATCTGGAACTAAAGTTGGGATCTTAAACATGACCTTAGATATCCTTATCATCCGTGTTAAATCAGTCTATATGTACACAAGAAGACTCTGTTTCTACGAGAACACACTTTTCTTTTTAATGTTCACTATTAAGCATTAAACAGAAAACATAATACTGATAAGAAAAAAAAATATGGTATCTTAAAAGAGGTAAAATAACAAAATTACCGAACTCCAAGGAAAATTCAAAACGGAAATTTCTTTATCAAATGGCAAAATCAAAAGCTCAAACATATCAAACGAGTGGAAAACTGATTTGGTGCAGGCATTTTCTTAGGTAGAAAATTGTGGTTTTAACCTATTTTTATAGCTAGCTAAACCTGTCACTTGTATGACAGTCGCATAGACTTCCATTATATTGACAACAATGTGTGAGCAAAACAAATACACATAATAGGTAAAATGTCAGAAATTTGGGTACAGCAGTCAACATTGTGTTATATTTGTAATCGTTATAAAACAAACAAGTATGTCAACACAGAATAACAAAATTTCATATAGACACTATATAGACAAAGCAAATGAGCAAAATGAAAGACAAGTAGAAAAAATTTGAAAATAGCACAATAACACAATGGCAGAGTGTATAATTGCCGAGCCACGCCAAAAGGATATTAAAAAAAAAAATAGACGGGGTAACATAATATACAAAGACTAAATAAAAAAAAAAAAAAAAAAGAACGAATACACGTTATCAAGATGATAAACAACGTCAGTACCTAAAACCTATACGTCCAAAACATCATGAAATATGTGTGAAATTGATACGGACGATATCAACAAGGTATTGGTATCTTCCGATGAACTTTTTAGAAAAAGGACGAAACATGTTTTGACATAACCCTGATTCATCAAATTTCTGCTAAAACACTGGTGACGTTTTATTAAGTCTGAGTAATTAATTTATTTTCTGTTTTATCTATATCAGTTTTCAAAGAGGACAAATAAAACTCGTTCCTCCTTTCGACTACTTTATTTTTTGTATAGACGGGCCTTTGGCTGACGGTAAAGAGAGGCAAACGAAACCAGAGGGACATTCAAACTCTAAGCGAAGAAAACAAATATGATTTACAATAACAAACGACCGCCACTGCATTACAGACTCTGGATTCAGGAAAGGCACATACAGAATATGGTGGCGTTTAACATGTTTGCGGTTCCCAACCTTTTCCTCGCCTTAACCTGCGCAGTGGTGTAACAACACAACAAAGAAGAACAAGCTATAAAAATTAATTGAAAAGGAATTGACTCATCAGATCGATACAAAGCAAAACAATCAAGTCACATAAACACCAAAGACACAAAGAACTTATATGTAAAGAGGGCGAGAGATACCAGAGGGACATTCAAACTCATAAGTCGAAAATAAACTGACAACGCCATGGCTTAAAAGGAACAAAAGACCAACAGACAAACAATAGTACACAAAACACAACATAGAAAACTAAAAGACTGGGCAACACGAACCCCACCAAAACTGGGGTTGATCGCAGGTGCTCAAGAAGTGTAAGCAGATCCTTCTCCACACGTTGCACCCGTTATGTTGCTCGTTTAGTACAAACGCAGGGACGTTAAGGGCGTTTCAAGAACTCTTCCGTTTTTAAACACAGGAAAAATCATATTAAACTCAAAGTTAGTTTTCTCTGCCTAAAGGCCAAAATGCACGTCAAACAAGTAAACAGAGGAAAAAGGTCTATTCTGAATTACATTCCAAACTTTTATTTTTAGAAAATATAAATACACTAGTGTCACGTGACTTCAAACTGAAAGTAAGGACATTTCCCAAAAAGTCAAAAGGGCAGGTGCAAGATGAAATCGGATCGCCCTGGTTTTGGGCTCCTGTAATCAGGATAACTTATTTTATTGGAAAAGTGATGTGCCTAGTTTTTAATAGAGGTTTTGTAAATAAAAAACAATAAAACCTTTTGGCACTTCGGGTTGAGAAATTTCTTTTACACGAAAGGCTATATAACTAGGCACAGCACGTTTTGAAAAATTTGAAATGTGGCCTTTCTACCAATACCAGAAAAAAGTAGGTTGGTATAGCTCTTGCACATGCCCTTTTCAATTTATTTAACGTGTAGTAGCATTATCGCCTTGAAATGCGAGAGAAAAACGTTTGAAAGACCCTGCAGTAGTCGGATCGGCTTACGGAAAACTAAGTGTATTTTTGTGCTTACCGTGAAGCGTTTCAAATAATAATGACATGTTGGAGAGAATAAACAAATATTCCCGTATTGCCTGCTTTATTTGTTGAAGGTTCCAATTCAAAATTGATCTTTTCAGAGAATTTTAATTGTGCCAGGTTGGACTCTCATAAAATAGAATATTTACATCTTCTGTCATTAATTTGCATTCAACCTTTGTTGTATTATCTCAAATGGCATAAGCGGATTAAGGTGGACTCTGATGACTTGTGTTTCAACCATTATATGATTAATGTATACACATTTTATATATCGCACTCAAACGTCGATTAATGTTTGAGCACGCAACCCCACCTTGTTTGTCCAAATCTGGAATCTGCATCTGGGGTCCTAGTGTAGTTCTCATTTTCCAGTGCAAGTTCATTATATAAATTAATAGCATACTAGGTCTCTTCTAGTGCTTGTATATTGTGAACCATTAACATTTTAATAAAAAAGTTGCATTTTCACAAAGAACTTTATACCAAAATTCATGATTTTTATGTTTGCTTTTTGTCATAAATTACAAATATAAACTCCTACCTGCATATAAATATTCAGATTTTACTAGTTGAATATTTCCTGTATCTCAAGTGCGACTGGTATCAATTTGTAAATCATGATTGGGAGGTCTTTTTGAATTTATTCTGGTGGGGGCAGGGTGATTTTTTGCCTCTGAATGAATATGAATTTTCACCAGTTGCCAGGCCAGTATTTTGTATGGCTTGCTTTTTTTTTTTAATTATGTCCCTAGTGATCTCCTGCATTTTTTTGGACAGAATATTCCTTCTGGAGCAATATTTTACTTATCATGCATATTCTAATATTCTTACCGTTACTTGGTAAAATTATTCTGCCCGCCTTTTACTTATTTAATTTTTTTTGGAATATTCATAAGCACACACCAACATTTACATGAGGGACACAATTTCCTTTTCCTAGAATGAGTAAGTTTTAATATTTGCACAAACTACCTTTTTAGGGTAAGGATTAGAAGCTGTGGCTTTCAGTTCCCTATACTTAAAAAAATGTACCTTGAGCTCTCACGGTCTATGCTTACACTATATCATAAAGTGATAACCAGTTCGACAAATATCGGATGCATATTCGACTAATTTTAATCGCATCTGTGAAAAAATCCACATCCGATTAGTTTCAGATACATGTACCTATGATTCAATCAGCAACCTTGTCATATATATCATCTTAATTTCTCAACCTTATAGTATACATTTGTACCATGAAGTTGGAAAAAGTGACCAATTTTTTTGTGCCTCATTTCATATTAAATTCCTGCCTACCAAAGTGTCCACCAATAAAATGGACAGTCAAAATTAGCCATAATGTGCTTACAAAAGTGTTTCCAAGTTTAAATATCCTTCAATTCAGCACAATCAATCAATTGTTTTTCAGTATCAAGTGCCATAATATTTTAAGGTTCATCTTTAACATGTTAAAATCAGAAAACTTATTTCCCATCACCTGCTGAGATTGGAGGCAACTGAATGGTATTTCTTTTTGTCAGACTAAAAGAAATTCTATGAACCGGTATGTATATACATATAAAGAAATGTTTAACTTAATCACAAGTTTTACATATACACAATCCAAAAGTTTCAGGCGAATGAATCATGACATAGGGGACAGGGCAAAATAGTCAGCATGTAAATTAAATTATGTAAACGCTTATAAAACTACCATTTGACTACATACTAGTACTGCCTACCAAATATCATTGACAAGGGTACAATCTGACAGTGGTTAATCTTTACCTGACCCAATCACAAAAGTAAAATGACTTTATTATTAATTAAAACTTCATTGGCAATTATACCACATCATCTCATTTTATATCAAATTCTTGCTGTACAAAAATATGTATGCAATTTCAAAATAAGAAGAAAGCAATTTCTGTATGTGTTGGGGATGCTGTCTCATTGCCGTACATGTATACCTAACATCTTTTGCTAAACATGCAAGATATAAAACTCTAATACTGTGAAAATATTCCATCACAAGTTTCCAAGTTTAAATATCCTCCAAAAGATATATCTATTGTATAATGTTGTAAACTCAGAAACTTTTGAGTAAATTAATTCCCACGACAATTATAATTATTGAACAACATGAACAATGCCAGGACAAAAATGTGAGATTAATTCTTGCAGTTTCAGAAAATGCTGGATACAAATAATACCATCATTTAAATAAATTTATATATTTTTTCCCAAACGTATAACCAATTTTAATTAAGACAAGAAATGAAAACATTGCAAAATTTTCTGATTTCCAAGTATATATATAGACAAACCAGATACACATGTACATGTATACATATGTACAAAATGGCAGCTACATGATATAAATGCAAGCAAAGAAAATACTCATTTTTTTTGTTCAAACGTTCTGTGGCTGCAACAGAGGTCTTGCTCAGTATTGAAGGCCAACATCAATATGACTTTAAGATGAACATCTGCAATTAAAACACTTTTTGTGCTTTTGAACTTTTGTATACCTGTATTCTGTGTTATGAAATGAAATTGAAATATAAATCATGATAAAATAAGATTGTCTTGTTCTCTGGTGGACACTATATGACTATTTGTTCTCTGATGAAGAGTTGTTTCATTGGCAATCATATGACATATTCTTAGTTTTATAATTACATGTAACTCCATTAGTGGTGCATCAGTAATTGTATGCCTACATGTATACCTCATGTATATCTGTAGGTAGGATTAATGTTTAAATCGAATTACTTTATCTTTCCTGTAATTGCCATACAAATAACAAAACACTTATATAAGTCTTATAAATGAATTTTTCCTTCTTTACAGTTCAATTGAATATCATACGTCTATCTGTAGATCTCTCACTTGGTTAGATTAATTGCTAAAAATATTTCATGAAAGAGATGACAAACTACATCCGTGAAATACATTTTTTTAAATGAAATCCTTTTTGAAACTCCAATTGTAAAAAAATCACAAATCTCCAAACTGCCTGTATTTAAAATTCATTTCTTTCAGATGGTAAACATCAACTTTATTGATACATGATGATGAAAAGAAGCTAAATTGTCCAGTTAATATTCCTCCGTCTCTCAGCATCCTATTCATTTTGTCTTGCAACAGTCAATGCTTCTGCTTAGTACTTTATATAGAATTGCTGTCTTTTTTCTACTTTTCATGGACATATTTCATGTATTTGGTGGCTTTCTAAACAAATTTTAGTCTTCCGTAATGGCCATGATGAGTTATAAGTAACTTTCTACTGCTGTCTCACTGCAGGTCATCATCCCTGAAATATGAAAATGCAAATATTATTTTTATAATGGAATTTTCAACATGCGAAAAAGTAATCAAAAGTTAGTGCAAACATACTTCTTCAAGAAGTTACTGTTAAAATGCTAACAAAATAATTCCCCTGTCCTTATTTAATAATGTCTTCATTCAACATTTGAACAAGAATTTAATTTCCTCAGGCACGTTTTAATTAGGAGCACTTCTTTTATAAAACTTTAAAATTAATGAAAAATCCAGATGTACCTATAAGATGTATTATGTAATAAATATTTAAATCTATGTATCATGTTTAACTACATTGTATTGTATCTCCTTTTCTAAATGTAAACTATGACAGGAATACTTCAATATCAATATCAGTAATCCACAGCTAACAATTTTCAGCTAGCAATTTTTGTATATATTATTATATTAATATCTGTGCAAATACATTTTTCTCCTTTGAAATGTTTTACATTTGGGATTTTGTGGCCTTTTAGAGCTGACTATGCGGAATGGGCTTTGCTCATTGTTGAAGGCCATACGGTGACCTATAGTAGTTAATTTCTGTGTCATTTGGACTCTTGAGCAGAGTTGTCTCATTGTACAATAGTTAGCTGATTGAAGGATAAAACAACTTACCTGTCTATAATAATAAAACTTTACAAATTCAAACCATTACATTATATTTCATCAAAGTTGGAATGGCATACTGTATCTTGTAGTTGACTGCAGGTGAGCTAAAAATAAGAGAAAGTAATTATTTAATTACATATATATTTTTTTAAATAAGGAGCATATACATGTGTATAATGAATCATATAATTTTTAAATAAAGAAATTGCCACACAACCCTAATTTGATATCAGGATTTCCTTCATAGATATAATGCCTATTGTTTCTTTGATTTCTAGAATTGCTTCATCCTATGCAAAATAAAGAGCTGTACCATGAACACATGATACGCGTGTTGTCATTTTAGCTCGTCTTTATGTCTTAAATTAATTTGTATGATTATTTAACTAGAAATGCTGAGAGCACTGCTCAAAATAGCCAGCCCCAATCCCCCAAAAAAATCTAAAACAAACAAGTGATTGTGAATCTGCTCACTAATGATACCCTGTACCCTTAAAGTATACGGTAAACAGGAAGTTGTTGAGTGATGAATCTGAAAAAGCATCACACGGTATAGCTGACTCGTATAAACCCTGAAACCAAATTTCAGAAATCCTTGTAATGTTCCTGAGAAAGATGCGACGAAAAATATTCATGGGACGGACGGACGGACGGATAGACAGACAGAAGTAAAACAGTATACCCCCACTTTTTAAAGACTAAAAGTGGGGGTATAAAATTAAAAAAAAAAAAAACTTACGCACAGTGGCACAATTCATGAATAATTTTAATGAATAAAATCCCATAACTGGAATAAGTAAAATCTAAAATATATAAAAATCCTAAGGCAATGTAAGGGAGCTTACGTTACATTCAGCAAAGTTTCATGAAAATGTGTTTATATATATAAAAAAAATCGTACGGGAGCATACACTACATTTCGCTAAGTTTCATGAAAATTTGTTAAAGCGTTTTGAGTCATTGTCTGAAAACGCAATAATTTCGACCCTTTATTATGAATAAAGTCATATCTACTCAAAAACCAGATATAAAAATTATCTAATAGAAATGGAAAGGAAACTTATGTCAATAAATTTAAACAATTCACCATAGTTTCATGAAGATTGGTGAAAGCTGTTTTTAGTTATTGTCTGAATGATTCACCAGCACTGATTCTTAGGCAGAGCTCACAATAAAAACATATGTTTCTTTCATGAAGTATGTGTGATAGCTGTTCTTTAATTTATGATTATCAATTTTTGTTTTATTTGTGTCCATGGTGTCTGGTTTGTTTTAACTGTTACGCTAGTTGGTCCATAACACTTGCACATGTTGTAATTGTTTTGTCTCAGCGGCTTGTAGTAGACTTACTTTCAGAGCAATAAAAATATATGAGACCGCCCCTAATCTATGGGTTCTTACAGAGCTGTGGCCTTCTCCATTTATAAATTGATAATGCGATTTGCGTACTTTCGTGCTTCCGCACACTGGTCTGTTGTCACAGAATAAACTACTTTATTACAAGCAGGGCTTTTTTCTGCCTCTTGGACTAGTGGTCTATTAAAGAAAATTTTACAAATGGGTCCCTTCTGTTTACCGAGGATATAGCTTTAAGTAATGGATTTAAATCCTGCCAACAGGGACACAGTTCAGATATTTGATGTAATACTCTATTTTTAGAACAAAAATGCATGCCATGTTCTATATACATGTGTTATTTAAATACTGATAATTATATATATATATATAAAAGAATATGTCAGTTTGCAGTCGTGATGAGCAAACTGCATATTAATTTGTCTATTATTATTGCGTCATGAAAGGCTTCTTTAATTTTTGCTGCAATTCCTTCCTAATAATGACAGTCATAGGAACATGAGGAAGGCATCCCTGTTAATCATTTACAAAGCCTTTCAAGAAATTATAATATTATTTATTTGCTTCCAAGATAATTTATTCAAGGTGCCGGCATTTTCCAGAGAAACGCATGGTCCAGGATGTGTCCAAAATATTACCCAGATTTAAATTTTTGCTTTAACGCCATAAACTTTAAGGAGAATCATAAAGGAAGGGGACAACGGAAACACTAGAAAACAGTGGCAAAAACATCGCACGGAAAATAAAAATTAGGAAAAGCATGAGAAACTAGTTCAAATAATTATGACGTCTTGAAGGCTATTCTATTTTGCTTTGACGCCTTACAGCGACGACGATGTAAGGCGTCAAAGAAAAAAAGCCTTTCAACTTTTAATAAAATGTATTTGGACTAGAGAAACAACATCTTAAATATTAAGGAAAAGTACTAGAAGTTGTTACTCGGCATTCTCGGCTGTCTGCAGTCATTTTTAATACACATAAAGACGTTGCTATCACCTTTAAACGTCCTTAAGTTGCATCTGATTTCAAAAATTATTATTTATAGTAATTTGAAGGACTTTATTACAAACAACATGAACAATGTACATGAACCATGAATATTCAATAGAATTGTAAAACTTTTTTGACAAGCACGAGAAATAAAGAGTATGACAGGAAACATGGAAAATAAATAAAGGAAAACACGAAGCACGCACATCGAACCAAACACGAGACATTGAGAAGTAAAACGTCAAAACACGAAAATAAGTGATATAAAAAAGAAAACGAACAAAATTAACCCTTTACCACCCTATAAAATTCAAAGTTGACAAAATCCAACAGCACTAACCAGAAAGTATGTAATATGGACTTCACACTGATTTAATGGTGGGAGTAGAAAAGGGGGAGGTACACCATATGTGGTCGAGCTCCAGATTACGTGTTCAGGGTTCCTTTTGAGCAAGTTTGTGTGCCCTGTGCTCCATAATTAGGAGCTCCATGCTTTGGAGGTAGGGATCATGGCTCTAGCAACGTGGGTTCCGGAGGGAAGTGAACGATGGAGCAAATGTACCCAACAGGAATGGCAGGATACCTGCGAAGCGAAAATAAGAAACGAATTTCAGGGTGAATGTTGAGAATGGGCTCATGGTATAATGCAGAGAACTTGTTTCATTCGATATTCTATTCATTGACTGACGGGACTCGATAAATTATTCAATTTTCAGATATTTGTTGCAGTCTAGTTTCGTTTTGACCACGTGTATATCACAATTATCATATTTGCCAACGCTGAACTCGTTTTTATCTAATAGTATACAGTTTTTCGCTTTCTGAAGAGAATGATTAACAAAACAAGCAACGTATGTTTCATAAATAATACATATTTGGTGGCTTACACTTACTTTTCTGGTTAGATTTTCACGTAGAAGTGAAAATAATTTCCGCTGCAAGGTTCTTTTCATTCTGCAAACTACAAACATCTATTTGACGGCGATCGTCTACTGATTGGTTAATCCGCAAAAGGAGGCGGGGTCCACAAGCCGACAATCTCGTCAAGAAAAACAGCTATTGCAACTGTTTGCCATAATAATTAAAGCACAAACATACAATATTCGTGTTTCGATAAACAAATTACATCATAAGAATACCCGTTTTTAGTTAACAGGCATGTATGTAATTTGATTTCATACAGTTTTATCGATAGACGCAGCTTACGAACTCACCGCCATTAATGAATATATGAATACATAATGAGGTCCTTACGGGGTTATCTGCCCCTGACTAAATCTAATCGAAATTGCCTTAACATCGCTGCGATAAGTCTAATTCGGGAAAAGGGGCGGGATTGTAGTTACTACATTAGGAACAAATATCTGTGAAACGGATATTCCATAACGGTCAGCCAACTCGTGATGGCGTCCGTAAAATCTACGAAGGATAATTTCAACTTCAACACTTGGAACTCTTGGTTTAATAGCCTCATTGTGAGCAGCATCCCTCTATGAAGGAAATCATGATAGGAAATACAATCCCTGGAATATCGTACCAACTGGGAGATAAATACTCTGTATGCAGGCGCTGCTGGAATGTTGCTACATAGAAATGAAAAGTTCACAATTGGGAAATTACGATTATAAATTGGAACTATATATGAGACAATCATTTCTTTAGTCTGGTAACGTTCAAATGTAATATGAACAAAATTAAAGTATTTACATACAAACTGTGGCATCTCTTTACAAAATTGAACATCAATTTCTGTTATCTTGTTTATTCCTAGATTTCCTGATACAAAGATAAAACAGTATCATTGTCAGCAACAAAACTTGTGTAGATATCTGATTGTTCAGGTTTTTTTTTAAAGTACTACAAAAGTCAATATTTTAAAATCTTTAAGAATGTTATTTTCTCGTTTTGTGAATAACGAAAGTTGTGAAAGTTTCTCTCACTGTCATTTTCATTTTCTGATAACGTCCGATATTGTGATATCGTTAGAAAAACAATATATATTTGCCGAGAGTCAGAAAAGCCACGTCATGGCTAAAGACTCATTCGATTATTAAACAATAATTTAATTTTGGATTTAACACGTCTTCTGATTGGCTGAAAGTATTTTGTCTATTAGCTTATAGGCATAAGTTTGTCATGTGACCATCAACTTTTGTTTATGAGTTACTCCTTAAAAACGGAATTTGAAATTAAACGCTACTAGCGCAACAATTCTAAACACGACTTTTCCCCAAGGATTTCGTATATTTACATATGTTTTCCTAAGTCACGTCAATTTTGAAAATTAACTGGGGCCAAAAAGAAATATTGTCTGAAATATTTTTTCTTGAATATTTAATCAATAACTTTTCATATGCGTCCTAAATAGTATTTGCATGATTTTTGGTGCGAATGAACTATTCAAACGAGCTTCGATATTGTCTTTTCGATATGTAAAAGTCTGGAAAGATTGCAAGGAAAAGTGTTTATATGTAACAAATAGATCATGTTTTTGCGTTTTCATATCGGCCCTGGTTTTCATCCTTTCACTCCGACCAATATTGGTACCTTAGGCTACATCCAGGCATTCGAATTATGAGGGAGTATCTGGATATTACAAGGAACGACACTGAAAGTGTTATACGCTAAGTTTGAATTACACTTACACAATAACTGTTACTTACAGAACGACCGTATCACGAGGAAGGTCTGCTGGAATATATCACAAAGATTGGCGCTCACAGTCTACTTTAGTGCCTAATTGATAGTTAGAACAAGTACAATTCGACGGGCATGATTCATTTTCTAATCCAGTACTAATTACAACCAGAAAGAGAAAAACGTCCTTTCCATTTTATTCTGATTTTGTTACATCACTGAACAAAATAAATTCGCAACATGATACATTGTTAATGACATATGAAATAGGAAAGGTATACATGACTTCATCTACACATTATTTTTTCCTAAAGCCAAACCTAGATCTTAAATGAAACGCAATTTCTCAAAAATATTTCAATTGAAATGCTTTTATAATCTTACTCATTATTTAAGATTGTATTGGTTTCATTTCTTATATTAATGTAATATCTTTCTTTCACGAATGTACAATAAATAATTTTAAGAAAAGTTGGTGTAAATAAATGGTTTGCTCAATTGTTTTGAAAACGTCATAGTTTTATTTTCATTTTGCAAGAATGGTACTCCTGAGTTTACAAATTTGTATTGAGTAGTGAAAGGTAGGTAGAAATACACCACGCCGCATTTCACCATACATATTAAACCACACCACTCGAATCGTCATGATATTGCAATTTGTTTTAAATATACGTGTGATACATTCACATTGGTCTTAAAGTATTTTATTTTCAAATACACAAAAGAACTACAATTAGTACATATATAGTCTTTGTTTTTTTGTGTATTACAAAAGTTATCAGTAAAGCCAGTGGTGTATCCCCAAGAATGTAACGTACTTTTGCGTACTTTATTAGAGTTAATGTTTTTACCTGAAGTTAACATTACTGTTACCTTAATTGATTTGAACAGTATGATAACTAACATTTATATACTTTTATGGAAGGTTGTCCTTACTCTTGTTACTGACATGAAAGGTGAAACCACTGAGTCATGATGTAGTCTGCTTCAAGCTATTTACATTGTAACAATTACATATCCGATTTTGAGGGCTTATAATACAATTTAGAAAGTCAATTATCATTTCTTTTTTAGCAATCAAAGATTCTAGTTAAGATCACTTTAAAATCAATGCATATAAATACAAAAATATAAATGAATTCGCATAAATACGATCATGTAGGATAGGTTCTTGCCTGAGTCATGTCATTGAGATAAATTCAAATTTGTTTTAAAAATTTTTACTACCATTTATCTTCTTTTCTTTGAAGGTTGTGTTAATTTTAATATGAACACATAAAGAAAATGTTTGTCTTTATTTTAAGTTGAATACAGCATGAATACAATACTACGTATTTCTTCAGAAAAATTCCTTGCAAGCATTGCCTTATTAACTACTATTAAATCGTTAAACAGTGTTAAAGGCACAGTTGTTAAAGGTAATACATCAATAGTAAACAACAAATATTATTAATGGTATATTATCAAACTATTGTATTAAATGGCCGTTTTACAATTGAAATGGTTGACCGCGTTGCATGCTGTCACATTTCGCACAGTATTTATTATTACATTTGTCCTTCCTAGTTTTTCTAATTATGTGCTACTCTACATCATGTTAATATATATATATATATACAGGAATATTTTCGTGAAATGGTACCGCTTAATACAAACACCTACTAGAAGCAATACTACCAGACAAATGAGCTGTTGTGTACAAGACTGATGGAATAAATCTCACTATTTCCTGAAGAAATAAAAACAGATGACTGCTTTCAGATCAAGTAAATATTAAACCTACTATCTTACAAAATCTTATTCTAAACCTAATCTATTTGATTTTATAATGTCACCTTTTAAATCATCAAATTCACCTTCACCAACCACAGATGTCATATGCATAACCATGTTCTCGTATACGGAGATACAAGAAATGAAAACATAATAACGTTTACAATAATTTGTATTGCTAGTATTTGAAAGGAACTACAATTATTTGTAATTAAATATATCATTTAGTTAAACTGCATTACACGAATGACATACATATGACAAAACAAAAACAAAAACAAAAAACAAAAACCAAAAAAGAATCCGGTTGATTTATTGTTATTTCATTTACAAACGACATGTTGTTTGATTGGTATGCTTTGATACAACTGCCATTAATGTGAGAAAAAAAACAGCATTATATCAGTGTAACCTTCAATATAAAATTACGAATATGCTGTATGATTGTCAATGAGACATCATTCCATCAGAAACCAAAGTTTGGTATTGACGTTGCTTTCATTACATCACAAGCCTAGTAGTTTGATGGGATGTTTAGTACTTTGCAATTAAATGTAATATATCAGCTAATGCTGCTATTAAAAAGTCAGTGTCTAGTATTACCATTACCAGTGCCAATTTTACTCCATTAAAGGAGCTTTTCGACAATTAATGTCTCTTCAGTGATACTATAGATAGCCGTACGGCCTTCAACAATGAGCAAAACCCATACCGCATAGTCAGCTATATATACCACGGAATGACAATTGTAAAACAATTCAAACAAAATAAAACGAATGGCCTGATTTATGTAAACAACAATGATTGAAAATCAAATATGATATACAGCCACAAATGACAATCATAAAATTACAGGCTCCTGACTTTGGACAGGCACGTATATAATGTGACAGGGTTAAACATGTTTGCGGGCGCCTTACCCTCCTCCTAGTCTGGGACAGTGGTATAACAGCACAATATATGAAAAAAAACTATAAAATTAAAAACAATTGTTCAAAGAACAATTGAAGGTCTTCCACATCAATTTTCTAAATAATTGATAGGAAGCTACTTCTGGTTTACTCAAAGTTATTAATAGCGTCAAAGTATAGATTTCTTCATACTGATTCAATAAATAAATGGTTTTATATACTTTTGCCTGAAATAAGGGAGATAATTGCAAACTTCCGGTCTCATATGATAGCTTTATTCACACTGATTCCAAAAATATATGGTTTGTATATACTTATGCCTGTAATAAAGAAGATAATATGCTACTGCCGGTTTATAAAATGTCATTTCCGGTCTCAAATAATAGGTTAACCTATGATCATTCAAAAATGTATGGTTTTAGGTACTTTTTCATGAAATAAGTGCAAAAATACTACTTCCGGTTCACTCAAAGTCACTTCCGGTTTACTTTTTCAAGGTCATATGTCAACCAACAGTTTGCAAAGACCCTATGGCTTTATCATGTACCAAGTTGGAGTAATAATCAATTAACCTTAAATTGAATCATTTCAGGGACATTAACTCCTATAAGATATCATTGGATTGTTTCAGACCAAATGTATCATATCTTAATCACAATTAAGCAAACATTTTGCACTAGTTTTTTAATTTGTGTCTTTAAAAGTGACAGAGGAGATCAAATAACAAAGAAAAGTCAAAATTTAGAATATATGACCTTGACCTTTGACCTTGGCCTCAATTTCATTTAAATGAACCAAGGAAATCAAATCAATATACCTTAGGTCTCTATCACTTACCATTCATGCTATACATTTATATATCCCTTATGTCAAATACAGAAGGGGAAATAACTCTCATATGGAGTTTACGTATCGCTTCGGTCAAAATTGGACAAAACATCCTGAGGATATAACGAGCAATTTGGTAAAATAAATTTGTCGCTTTCTTTTACGGTTACGTAGGAGATGCACTCATAAGGAAAACAGTGTTCGGGGAGATAACTCCTACAAAGAAAAGTATTTGGTTTAGCAGGGTCAACTGTTCGATATCATATACAAAACATCTAAGCGACAACTTGCGAAACAAAAATTTATAGCGAGAACACAATTTGGCGGAAGAAAAAAAAATTAAAACCAATTGTTCAGAGAACAATTGAAGGTCTTTTCACCCATAAAGATCTATTTGGTATGAAAATATTAAAATTTGGTTTAAAATGTCATTTCCAGCGTCAAATGATAGCTTATTGTACGCTGATTCCAAAATATATGGTTTCTATACATTTTTTTTTGAATAAGGGATATAATTTGTCTCTTCCGGTTTGGAAAATGTTACTTCCGGTATAATTTGAATGTTTACTTGACACTGATTCCAAAAATATATGGCTCTATATGCTTTTATATTAAATAAGTACAAACAATAGCTACTTCCGGTTTACACAAGGTCACTTCTGGTTGGATTTTCCACGATCAAATGGCTTGCAACCTAATGCAAAATGTCCCATGGCTTTATCATGTATACATATCAGATAAAAGCAAAGGTCAAAATCTAGAACGTCAATTTTACCTATGACCTTGAGCTCAGTTTCAAGGTCATAAACCAAGGGCTTCAAATCAATATGTCTTAATTATATATGGTTAATGATTTATATCACTATATGCTTAACTTTAAATAAAAGAGGGAGAAAACTCCAATTTAATGTTAGTGTACCCTTTTAACCAAAATTTATGTGTTACGACATGTCGCAACTTACAATTTAGTAAAAATATGTTGTCGATATCTTATACGGTTTTTGAAAAGAATTGAAAATAAGCCAAAATCAAAATTTAAAATATGACCTTGACCTCTGACCTTGACCTAATTTTCTTATTTTTGGATCAAGGACCTCAAATTAAAAGATCCTAGGTCTCTATCACTTATGGTTTACAAGATAGAAATGCATATCACTTATATCAAATGCATAAGGGGAAATAACTCTCATATGGAATATTCATATCGCTTCGGTCAAATAGGACAAATCATGCAAAGGATATAACGAGCAATTTTATAAAATAAATTTGTCGCTTTCTTTTACGGTTACGGAGGAGATGCAGTCACAAGGAAAACAGTGTTCGGGGAGATAACTCCTACAAAGAAAATTGTTCGGCTTAGAATGGGTGAAAATAAAAAGCGCATAAACTGTATGATACTATATAAGAAATATCTAAGCGACATCTTGCGAAACAAAATGTTACGCGAGAAGAAAATTTATGGAAGAAAATAATAATAATCAGAACAAAAACAATAGGTCTTTCCACAAAAGGTGGAAAGACCTAAATAATCAGAAGAAAACCAATAGGTCTTTCCACAGAAAAGTGACAAGACCTAATGAGTCAAAAATGGCTTCACTCATCAGATCGATACAAAGTCGAAAAACAAGTAACACAGTACAGTTATAAGAGTACTCACAGTTACTGACAGCCATTTGACATGTTTGAAAGCCAATAAGAACTAATTAGAAACTCATGTTTTAAAACTTATCAGTACAAAAATCCAATTGATTTAGTGTCAAGACGTCATTAACAGTCAGATAAAACCTTACCGTGTAAGATACCCATGTTGTAAAGAATTGTGCACATTCACGGCATATCGTCTTTAATAATATATATTTGAAGTCATATTCCAATTTTTTTTTTTTTCGACTGAGTTTGAATGTCCTTTTAGTATATTTTGCCTCTATTTTACTAGCTGCAAGTATTTGTCTGTCTATTTCTTCAAAATATAATCGTGTATACCGATTACAATAGTTCTCGTTGGTTTCTTTCATATTTTCAATTATTTAAATACGAATCTTGTAACATATAGGCAATTGGCTCAACAGTTCCCTATTTAATTTGATTGCGCGAAAATTGAATATCAGATGTTTTCCATACTGGTGAATAGATGTACTTAAAAACATTTGGAAAGATGGTTGCAATGCCATGTGTATGGTATTTTGTCATTGCCGTTGACGTTGAGAACGTACAGTTAAATTCTAACTGGTTTGCGTAATTCACAAGTTAAAAGCTTGGCGAGAATTACAATACAAAGTTTTATCTCAATGATATTCTCAGTATTAATACACAATTTTGTTTAATATTCGAAGATTTTCTCTATAATGAAAGCTTCTAGGTATGACAAATATTATGCTAGGATAAACAATCGATAAAGTAAACACAATACTAAGATTTGTTTCTAAATTGATTAAATTATTTTGCTCTTTGCAAAAGGGTATTCAATAAATTAGCAACACATTAGTGTGTCGTTATCCTGTGGATGAAATCCGTTTACATGTAGAATACTTCTTGTTGAGATAGGAAAATATCACATTTCTGTATGAACCTGTCCAAAGACAATACCGTAAATAAAGGTTACTCAGTTGTTTTTATCTGCCAATATTGTTTTTTTTTTTAATATACAAATAGAACATTCGATTATGAATATTCGATCATCAACATGGCATATTAGATTTGAAAATTCATGTTCAATATTTAACATTGAACATACTTTATCATTCGATGATATCATTCAACTGCCCGTATGAATTTGTTAACTTCCATAATACGCATTTTATATACTATCAAGTACATAAACTAAATATACCATATTTCTATCATTTGAAGCAAAAGTAGAATCATTATCTATTCAAGGAATTGCTTCTAGATTATTATGATTTCCTACCACAAATAAAACATTTTGGAATATGACATACTTTGTTAGTCTTTTCGTTGAAGCCTTTCCATGACATGTTTACCAAGTGACGTTTAAGCTGCATTGTAACAATTGTTTACTAAAGAATTTGAAGGATAGTTTATATTTGATTTTGTAACTTCAAATAATGATTGTTGTATATAAACTCAATTCTTAGGGTTTCTAGTAGGGATATAGCTAGCATGAATTAGTGAAATTTGTTTTTTCGTAAATTGCTTTGTCATGAAATAATCTGTTAGTTTTCTCAAATGAATTAATATTGTTTCCCAATTTCCATATAGGGATCCCTTATAGCCGACTGTATGGTATGGGTTTTTCTTCTTGTTTAAGACATAATGGTTGCCAATCATTGCTGACATCTGCTTCATTTGAACTTAAGTGGAGACTTTTCTCATTGACAAGCATACCAGATCTCCGTATTGTCATCAGCATGGACTTGCTAAATCGAAATATCTGTCTAGATCTGTGTGATTTCATGTCATCAATTAAAAAAAATATGTAGCTGATAGTTTCACCTCTATAAGCAACACTTTTGTAAGATGATATGTATTTCTACTCCTCATTTCACTTGTTCAGGTAAAACAAATATTATAGACTTGTGTTCTGTCTTTTACTAGCATAAATAGGACAGGTTGGTAGCAATAATAATTTATTTGAAAAAATATATAACCTAGACTTGATAGGGATATTTTTGAACATTAACACTGACAAACAACACGTATCTAAACTTAAATACCGAATAACCATATATGTTCATTAACTGTATTTGGAAAGGCATGGGCATAAAGGATAGATATACATGTCAATGTGTATTACCTAACATACTGAACACCTATCAACAACATTAATATCTCGCAATTTGTAATGTATATGGTGTCTTTTCGGGTTAGTGTTTGAACAATGATAGCGAACCTAAGTGATTGCTAACAGAGTGATCATGCATAGCAAATTATTAGATACCACCTTTTAAACAAAAAATAGAAGAATTTAGCTCAACAGCCTTGTTTCCAATCTATTACTGTCTGTTGAGTTTTGAGGATTGATATTTCAACAGACAGTCGGTATTCCGATGGGTACTAATTGTGTCCCCTTCTAGACGATTTGTTTTTGTACTCGTATGAACCAAAATTCATTCAGAACCTTCTAAAACAAAAAAGAAAAAGCACCATGCGAAATTCTTTAATTTTACTTTCTGATATATTGATGATGTCCTATCACTGAATAACCCATTTTTCAGTCAGTACTTGTATCTCATATACCCCAGTGAACTTGAAATTAAGGATACTACTGATACTAGAAGGACTGCTTCATACCTTGATATTTTCCTCAATATTGACACCGATGGACGACTTCACACTAAAATCTATGACAAACGGGATGATTTCAACGTCCCAATTATCAATTTCCCATTTCTCCGCAGTAACATACCCTCAGCTTCGTCGTATGGTGTCTATAAATCTCAATTGATATATATATATATATATATATATATATATATATATATATATATATATATATATATATATATATGTGTGTGTGTGTGTGTGTGTGTGTGTGTGTGTGTGTGTCTTAAACTTGTGTACCAATCTATGTTACGATTACTTTTCCTATATGAAACAGGAGGCAAACATATTTATACTTTGTGGCCTAAACTTATATTTACCAATTTATTTTTTCTGTATTTTCTGACAGGAGGCAGTACACTTGTAATTAAATCTGTTTTGAACTGACCTTCAAATAATGCATAATAAATTAACAATGATAAACATGATACATTTGAGAATTTTTATGAGTATTTTTGGAGTAAGGTTAATTCTGCTGTATAGAGCAATGCTGAAAGTAAAATAAGAAAACAAAAGAATAATCAAAGGAAACACTTTTGTTTTAATATATTGATCCATTTTGTTTATAATGAAGCATCTCTGAGGACAAGACCTTTTCTGCATATGAACATTTTGTATGTTCTTTTTCCCAAATAATGCTTTCGACATAGAGAGTTTTGAGTATAAACAGCACTAGTAATGGATCATTGTTAGGCTTTCACCTTCGAAGGTATTTTTGTCCAAAATGACAGACCCAGATTTAGGTATCTTTATTAAATAAAAACTCTGTGGTATCACGTCACACTGAACACAAGAAAATTAGGCAATGATTATTAATTTTAGAGAATAAAAGCATTGAACATGATATAAAATAGATTAATTTAAAAGTAGAATTTGTTCCTGGTTGCATGAAATATGTCATTTTAATAATAAGAAACCAGAAAAAAAGGTTGTTTTACATTGTGACTTTGAGATGAAGAATATCAATAAAAGTGCTGTTCTTTTGCTTTTTGTGTGTTTTTGCTATGCATATACTGATTTTATGTCATGGATGGCAACTCCATATCCTTTGTTTTTCTATTAGATTAAAAACTGTAATTTTATTTTAAACTCAAATTAAGCACTTTCATTTGGAAACACTGACTTTTGAGCTACATATATTATGTAAACTGTATGATTTGATCTGCTACACAAAGGTAGTAGAACACACATAGAATAAAACAATTAAAATTAGTTTAACACAATTTACATTCAACACGAAACAATAACTTTTTCCAAGCCAGGTATTATGATACTAAAGGGTTTTCAGATTGAGTGAACAGATATAATTTGTAGAATTGTTTAAAAATTATATGTAAATAGTCTGTTGTAAGGACTGTTGATAAAATAGCAACATTTATATGAACTTGGACAACTAATATGATGATTTATATTCAATTTTAATAATGTATTAAGTCTATTTTAACCATCAATTAGGTGTTAAGTTTTAGAGCTAAACAACATGAAATAAGCAGACAAAAGTATGAGCACATCTTGAATGAAATTAGAAAAGTAATAATATTTCTCATCTTTCTAAAGCTTTATGTACTAATAAGATAATAAGATTAATCATTAAGACACTTAAGCGTTTAAAGAGTCCTTACAATAATCTAAAGTTTTGAAATTTGACCTTGAAAAGTAATTTTTCCGTATTTTTTTTTCAATTTCGAATTTTTGGTTGGTTAACTAGTCAAATGTAAAGTGTCATTAAACATCAGCAAAATTGAAATGGTTTATTAAAAATCATCTTGTTTAACATTTAACACGTAGACCAAAACATGGTTGCATAAAACAACTTTCTCGTCACAATAACACTAACAATTGCATGTTGCAACTGTTAATCACTTTAATTGATATACAAAAGACGTTGACCATACGTATTCAGTGGTTCGACAATGCCTAAATAAGTTCTAATTGATATGCTTATGTGATAAGATAACGAAAATGGACATCTGACGTTCAATTTGCCTTTATTTCTGCATTTTAAGAATTCTGTTTACAAAACGGATATATTTAGATACAAATAAGAAACTAAGGTAAGCACTACTTCAGGTGAGAACGGACTCACGAGGACTTTGGTTTTTCTTTTATGGCCCTTGCATTAGCATAGCTCTACACGTGTTCGGGTACATATACAGCTTCCTCTATGCAGTTATCTGTTTGTAAATTTCAAATACTTAAACAATGTAAAACTAAGGTAACAATTACCGCAGGTAAAATGACCTCAGAAAATTTCGTTATTCAGTGTGTGTCCCTTTGGGCATATAGTTAAGGTGCTACATTATTCAGGGATACGAGCCTTATTATTAAAGGCATATCAGGAAAGGCGCTTCAGATGAACCTACTGTATTAGGTGTTATTTTAATTTTTGAAACAAAAGAACCCCAATTTTGACAAATCTTGAAAACTGTCATACATGGACATGATGGCAAACATTATGCAAATACTTGCTCGTCTTAATTGATACCAGTGGGAATTTTGATAAGCTTGAGTTTGTTCTACTTCTAAATTCACCTCGCTAATATTTTAAGGAAGGTTCTGACACAACATTTAAATATAACCTATATTATAAAAGCTTTACACATGTATTTATTGGTTAATTAGGAAACAATTTCACTAAGTGGAAATCACATGGAAACCATCTAGTACCCACACATTGCACCAATTTATTTGTATATATATGATTGACGGTATACAAGACAACATTGTTGAAATTCAATATAAAAGTATTTATAATAAACTAGACTTGAACAGTACTTTTTCATTAGCTTTTTTAATATCTTATTGGAAGTAAGCAATAAATGCTCCAAAGACAAAACACAAGCTAACACTAAATTATAATTATCCCTTTTTGTTATATTTATCAATGCATTCCAACGTAATAAAAAAAAAAAAAAAAAAAAACACCAAAAGTATCATGCTATCAGTTATTCATTAATAATTAATTATCAGATTGTATTTTCTTTTGTTAATATATCACGTTACTCATTATAAGATAAAGGACCATAAATAGTACATTGACACGCAAAAGTAATTTTATATTTTACAAAGGTTAAACGATTGGTTGATTCACTAGTCAATTGTTAAGTGTCATCAAACGTCAGCAATATTGAAATGGTTCATTTTCAAATCACCTTGTTTAAGATATAATACTTAGACCAATAAAACACATGATAAATGTTCACATGAAAATAACCCAAACAATTGCATGATGCTACTGTAAATCACTTAAATTGATATACGGAGTACTCTGACCATGACCTGATCAGTGGTTCGTATGATAAAGATAATGAATTACAAACCTCTAACGTTCGACTTGACCTTTTTTTTATGTCTTATACTCCTTTAGTTATGTTTGATTTTTTTATCTCATTTAAATGTAGTTATTAACAAATAAAATCGCCATTTATGATAATGCATATAAATAAAAATACGGATCTACATTTTCATAAATGTCTATTTCAGTCTAAAACAATGATCTTTTGATGAACTATTTTAAATCAACTTGCAAATGCTTAATTTTCTAATCTTGTAACATGATTTTAAAGTTGACTTTAACCTATGTTTGCTTGTTTTGTATTATATTTTTAATATTTACATAATGCAAACCGTTCACTTGAAATATGCAGGAAACATGCATTAAAGAGAGGGGCGAAAGATACCAGAGGGATATTCAAACTTATAAGTCGAAACTGACAACGCCATAGCTAAAAAGAAAAAGACTAACATACAACATAGAAAACACAACACACAACATAGAAAACTAAATTCTAAGCAACACGAATCCCACCAAGAACTGGGGTGATCTCGGTGCTCCGGAAAGGTAAGCATATCCTGCTCCACATATTGCACCCGTTGAGTTGCTCATGTTAGTAAAAACCTGGTAACAAGTCTAATTCGGTAGGTCACATTCGTGAAAATAGGACAGGATTGTAGTTACGACCTTAGGAAATATCCGCTATCATCTGTGAAACGGATATTCCAAAACGGTCAACCAACTCGTGATGGTGTCCGCAAAATTTACGAAGGATGATTTCAACTTCATCATTTTGGAAATCAAGGTTAAATAGCTTCCTTGTTAGCAGCAACCTTCTATCAAGGAAATCATGAGAGGAAATACAAGCCCGCGAATATCGTATCAATTGGGAGATATATACTCCGTATGCAGGTGCTGCTTGGATGTTGCTACATAGAAATTGGAAATTCACAATTGGGAAGCTGACATTGTCCTATTTGTCGAACAGTTGTGTTTTCAACCGACCCTTATTGTCAGTTTCTATATGTAAGTCAAGATGTGAGGCAGACTCAACTGTATCTGTTGTATCATTTATCTCAAGTTCGATGGGATAGAGGCGTTCAACATAGTCACCAAATTTTGAGTTTTTAGTGAGAGAAAATCATCTACATAGCGGAAAGTAAAGTTAAGGATACTGTTAACTTCTTTCTTTCTTCCTAAGAAGTTCCAGCATGAAGTCAGCCTCATAAGAATAAAGGAACAAGTCGGCAAGAACAGGGACACAGTTGGTTCCTATGCAAATACCGATTGCTTGTTGAAAACACATCCCTAAACGTAGCAAATATGTTGTCAATCAAGAAAGCAAGCATCTTAATAATGTCAGTTTCAGAGAATGTATTATTTAAATCAGAGTGATTTATCCTTTCCTAAGACAAGATACTTGTATCTACGTTGGCCATTCTTGTGTAAAGTGTAGAAAAGTAAAATGTTTTAATACTATTGCAGGATAAAAGTCTTAGATTGTATGTACTCTAAAAGATCTTTGGGATTTTTAATATCAACATTTGATTCACGCCATCACTTGAATAGGCAGTTTCATAATAACTTTGAAGTCCGCCTTTGATTGCTGATAAAATTTGTGTTATTTATTTAGAAAGAGGTTTTGTGGAACACTTGGAAGACCCAGCAATATACCGTTGTTTAATATATTGGCCACCCTTGAAAAATACAGACTATAAAATTGCACTACACATTGGTATATCCAATATTAACAAAATCTGCATTTAGTTTTATGATGAAACATATCGATACAACAATGAAATATGTAAAACCAATAGAAAATAAGTTGACACAATTTTGTCAAAACATCGCACACTAATATCCGCAAAACTGCATTTAATCTCTAGTTGATTTTCAATTCAGATTTTCTTCTGAAAATGAGGATTGAACTCCACTTGCACATTAGTCGCATGTTTTGGTATTTAAAAATGTTGACGGAAAGCAATAAATAAAAAAAAAAAAAAAAAAAATATGAATGCTTATTAATAACAGACTAATATCTTTCATTTCATAATTGATACTTAAAATGCATAAAGTGTTTTTTATTTTAAAGAAAAGACTAGAAATAATTTGTTTGATTCCTTCATTATCAAAAATCAAAAATATTGCATTTTACGATTTGTATTAAAACAGATACATAATAAAATGAATAGATACTTTAGTTAAAAAATTGAAGTATAAAGTGCGAATTTACAAACACCATTTAATGTACAGAAAAAAGAACTATAAAAATGTCGCAACGTGATTGCTGTCATTACTTAGGGTATAGCACTGGTATGATATTTATATTTTCAACTGCACATACAATTCTGAAGTGAACATGTGTCTTTCTTTGTACTGGTCCATGTTGTTGAAAGGGAATTTTGGTTCCTTGTACTCTCACGACACTGCCAGAGTATATTCTTCAACCAACCGAACCTGCCGGAAGCCTGTTTTGCATTTTAATGTGCACTGGCACCAACAAAAAAAAAAAAATAAAAAAAGCACAGAAAAGATAAATAAACGTTGTATACATCCTGCATATATAATGTTTGTTGTAATAACGTTGAATTCATTGAAGTATAAAGTGCGAGTTTATGAAAACCATTTAATATTCAGAAAAATAAAGAGCTATAAACAAATGTCACAACATGACTGCACGATGAAGTCATTTTAAGGGTATAGCACTGGTATAATATAAATGTTTTCAACTACACATAAAATGTATGAAGTGAACATGTGTCTGTCTTTGTACTTTTCTATGTTGTTGAAAGGGACATTTTGGTTCCTTGTACTTTCTCCGACAATGCGAGAGTACTTCACCTAAACAAACTTGCCGAAAGCCCATTTTAACATCTTGAATGAGCGATGACACCATCAACAAAAGGACTTGAGAAAATAAATAAACTTTATACCAAAAGCATTTTTTTTCAGCAAATGTTTACACAAAACATAACAATTAATAATATGTAAGCCATGCTGTGATTACTCTCGTGCTATTTTTCTTTTAATGTATCTTTTGAAAGTAATGTAAACAGTTGTTTTAAAACACTACTATTAACTCAGTGCAACCTACACTCCAAAATCTATGTACGGTACACTTCAAATAAATTAAAAAAATTAACAAAATAACATACAACTATCACGACTATCTGATAAGTTCTCGGCCATTGATTCTATTATATTTGTCTATATTCTTGTATGTTAATGTGGGCATTTTCAACTTCAAATCCGAATTCCTCTTTTTTAAATCACACAAAATAGAAAAAAAGTTAATATCATACATAGATACCATGTGATTGATAGCGAGTGTTTACTGCCACCGTTCACTACCAAAGACTGATATACAGATCACGTCGTTATCTAATATTCTTAAAGAAATAGTATGTTTGACAAAGTTATTGGTATAAAATGAAACAGGTATTCCTTAAAGTCCTACTTGTTCAACTAGCCAAAAATATGAGAGTCCCTTTTTGCACCAGTTTCTATCGTTTCAGTGTCAATTAATTTATCTGAATATTTTGCTATTAAAAACAGTATTGAATCAAAAATCCAATGGGTGTAGCCAATGATTGGTTCAGATATGTACTGAAAGTTCTGTAAATTAAAAAAAAAAAAAAAAAAAACTAACCTTATGAACATACATTTTAGAATACCATTTAATCAGAATAAGCAAAGAATGTTTTTTTTTTTATATGTCTTTAAAGTACAGTATCCTTTGTGAGAATTAACAGAAACAGCACTGTGAAAATGATAAAAAAATCGTGTTGAAACAATTCCAGGAATAAATACACGAATCATGTAATTACATTAAACAGAGATTCCAGGATTGCAATTTTGCATGCCAGACACGCATTTTGTCTATCTACAAAAGACTCAGAAGTGACGCTCGATTAAAACAAGTAAAAAAATATCAAATATAGTACAAAATTGAAGAGCATTGAGGATACAAAATTCCTAAATGTTTTGCCAAATACAGCTAAGGTAGTCTATGCCTTGGGTAGTAGTAGATACTTAGAATTTCCAAAAAATCAAAGTTTTGTAAACAGTTAATTAATTCTAATGACCGTATGAATGATGCTGGGCTGGTGAAAAAATGGTGATATACAAATTACAGCCGTTATAGAGTGAGACTCTACCTTTCTCTTAGAAAACAAAGGACGAATATTTTTCCTTTTATAAATATTACCATATCATTATTTAAGTTTGAACTTACTTTATTCGTTTGTTTGTCATTAAATCGTTACACTCCGCATCTTCATCTTCTGTTACAGACAATTATCCAGTTTCTTTTTTTTCTTAGAAAAGGTTAGGTAACCCTTATTTTAAAGCATGTAGTTAAGACTATGCATAACACATGGTGATTAAATATATAATGTATATTGTAAATTCAAAATCTTATGTCGTATATCTATCAGTTCCGAGGTAAGTTAAACATGTGTTTGAAAGCAATAATATTAATGGAATGCAATCTAATGAGACAGGGTGTACTTACTTATAGTTTTTTTTTCTATTTTTCTTTTTATTTGTTATTTTAAACGTAAAACTAAGAGAGTCGAAAGATACCAGAGGGATAATCAAACTCAAAATCAAACTGGCAATGTCAAGCCAAGAACAAAGAAAAAAAAAAAAAAAAAAAAAAAAAAAAAAAAAAAAAAAAAAAAAAAAACAAAACAAAACAAATAAAAGACTACATAGTATACAAAACAAAACATAGAAAACCAAAAGTCATCTTACAGGAACCCCACCATAATAACGGGGTTTAACTCAAGTTCTCCGGAAGTATAAGCTGATCGTGCTTCATATATAAGACAGATCGAGTTCCTGCCACTTTTAGTATGTGTTTTATATAATAGAGTTGTTGCATTGAAAACTAGAGATTTGAATTTATGGCAGATGTATTGCGATTTTTTTGTTGTATTCCCATTTTGCAGTTTATAAGAAAAGCAAATCAGTGATTTGAACACCGGTATACTACTGTTGCTTTTATTTAAACTTAATTTGTCTTAATATTGTATATGAAAGCTTCAAATGTTATTTAAAGATATAGAAAGATCGATAATAAAACAAAAGTACGCAGTGTTTTGGGTATCATTTTGGGTCAAAGAATAGTATTCCGTCACATGCAGCGGTAAAATATATATATATATATAAAAATAATGTTAAACCTCTCACAAGTATATGGTGCACATCGTTTGTCAACTAACAGTTGTTAAGTTACACGACTCTTTCTGAAAATTGGTAGCACTTACAGGCAGCTTGCTTTCCTAAATCGTATGATATTGTTAAGTTTGAAGTTATTACCTTCCCTTGTTCTTAATGTTTACATCATACTCCACATCATAATCTTCGATTACTGATGGCATATATAGATCATTTTCTTTTGATCATATGCACATGAAATAGAAAACATTGATGTAATTACTGTAATGATTATGTTTTATACATCATAATATCATTTTGGTAGAATAAATAAATAAATAAAGTGATCAGTGATTTACAAATTGAATATAATGCTGTAGTCAATTATTGCATCAAATAACACCATAACAAACTTAATCCCAATTGTATATTGTCTTTTAGATATTTACCTGTGACGACACTTATTGTGGGGTTGATACATTCGTGTAACTGACAGTTCATAATTCTATTGTGGTGTATTTGTGTTCTGTCGTAAATTCATTTTAGGTGTTTGTTGTTATTCTGTCGTTTACATGTTGAAATTTACTTTTATATTATTCCTTAGTATTATGGCATTTATTTGTACTGTATTCCTGTCACGTAATGTTGTCATCTTAGCGGTATTTTTAACATTGCCATATAAGCGTGAGGTTTGGCTAGCCATAAAACCAAGTTCAACCCACTATCTTTATCTTAAAATGTCCTGTACCAAGTCAGGAATATGGCAGTTGTTATCACATTGTCCGTTTCTATGTATGTTGGCGTTTGTTATTGAAGCAGTTCAGTGTTTCTGTTGTTCCGTTTTTCCTCTTATTGTTGATGTGTTTTCCTACGTTTTGGTTTGTGACCAAAATTTGTTTCAGTTAAACCGATTTATGACTACTGAACAGCCGTATACTACAATTGCCTTTATTGGCCTATTTTTAGTGCAAATATTAACGAAATATAAATGATACAAAAGATCTGTCTGCTGCTTTAAAACAGGCATTAAGGTAGATTCATGGTATACCGCCATCTTGGATTGTACAATCGCAATACACAATTGGTCTATTTTTTGCCTAAATCTGCAAATTTGGAGACAGATTTGCAATTTTTAGCTAGACTGTTTATTTATATAAAGCAAAATTAGTGATTTATTGCGTTATCTAAAATGTTTAAACAAATACCAAATATTTGTGTATTTGAGAATCAATTTGTCAACTTAACGAAATATAAATGATACAAAGATCTGTCTGCTGCTTTAAAACAGGCATTAAGGTAGATTCATGGTATACCGCCATCTTGGATTGTACAATCGCAATACACAATTGGTCTATTTTTTGCCTAAATCTGCAAATTTGGAGACAGATTTGCAATTTTTGGCTAGACTGTTTATTTATATAAAGCAAAAATTAGTGATTTATTGCGTTATCTAAAATGTTTAAACAAATACCAAATATTTGTGTATTTGAGAATCAATTTGTCAACTTAGTCATTTAAGGAGAGATAGCTCTTTAAGTAAAAACATTATACTAGTCTGATAAGGAAATTTTAATTTTTACTTGTAACAAGAAAACAAGTTCGGTGACATCATTTTTCTTTTCATTTTCTTAACGCATATTATAAACTTATCTTCTCATACTAGTATTTTATTTCAAAATTCTATCTCATAGATTTCTTTTATGCACAGAAATGTGTTTTTCATAAACAATCTATGCAAATTTAGGCAATTTTGCAAGACGTGTAGCTTGAAAAATAGCACTGTGACCCATACTTTTTATTATATTATTGAAAAAGCATGCTAAAATCATCTTGGCAAAAGTATAAGAAAATTCTATCTGAGGAAATATATACCGAATATCTACATTAAATAACATAAAACAAAATTGCTTACAATGCATCCGAACAACGGTTTCTGAAAAATATCATGTGTAAGAGTTTTATGAAAACATGTTATTGCTGAGATAAAATTCTCATATAATAATTCACTAAAAGGTTAAATACAAAATTAGTTACAGATATGAACTGAAAATCAGTTATTGTATATTTAAGTTATTTTATTTGTTATTGTGTAAAATAAAAAAAAAAAAAAAAAAACAATGGTCTTGTGAAAACAAAATTAAAGTATTTCTTAATTAACAAATTGTTGTTTGATAATAATGTTTGTTATGATTTTTAACATCAGTTTGTCATCTTTACAGTACAGAAAACATTTCTTTGTTTCGATCACATTTCTAATAATAACCAAAAATCATTGAACTTATTAATACTACAAACATATAACAGGTTATTCAAAGCAGATACTGTTAGTATGCGTAGAGATGTTGGGATATTGTTTCAGGATTAAACTCAAAATAAAATATAGAATTCAGTTTATATGTTATAGCACGCAAATGTATAAACAGTATGAATACAAGCGATCATCGAAATATCTTGTACTGATAACATGCATACTTAACTGATGAAACAGTTAAAGTATGACTAGCACTTAACAATATTCACTAGTAACTCGAATTTAGCTTGAACGGACAAAAACGCATTAACGGCATTTAAAAAGATTAATGAAAATTGAATAAAGATTGACAAAATTAAAAATTATTTTAATGCATTTCAATCCATATCAAATCATTTAATACCAGTCAAATAGATTCCTTGCGGTCATTCAAGTTAATTTGAGATGTGGTTAAACTGCGTCAAACTAATTAGCCACGCCCCGTTAAACGGAATCAAACTGATGTTAAGTCCTTTTAAACTTTAAAGTGTCCGCCTTTTGTAAGGTAAATCACTCAAGCGGTACAGCATCCGCGTGTATCTATCGTTTCACTGTTCCGAGCGTTATCGATTTTAGTCAGAAAAGTAAAATGTACCTCTTACAAATATTCACAATTAAAAGGAAATAATGACAAATACATGTGTAAACTAAATTTTTATAGTTAATGATGCCAGATTTTTAAAATGCAGCGAAAAGTATTAGTTCTTTTTTTGTTTGTAAACACGCAGCAGCTCTTGAGATAAAAAAAGTGACTGTAATAAAAAAAATTACTTTGCTTGAAATAAAACGAGAAAGCTGGTAGTTATTTAATAGCCAATAAAGGTACCAAACTGAGCTGGCATGATGAATGCCAATGGATATTGTACGCAAACATTAATCTATATGAAGGTATCGTCTGATCAAAAATGTAATTTCGTCGAGAATATGCAATAATATTTGCCACGGTACGTTAAGCAAATTTAATTGAACCAATTCCGTCCCAAACTTTTAAAAATTCACATTAAAACATATCTTTTTTTTTTTTGGTCTAATTCACCTGGAAAATTAAAATTTCGTTTAGCTTAAACAGTTTTAAATGCGCCCCGTACTCGTATACCGGATACCAAATATACAGCAACACTGTTTGTCTTAAGTCTGATAGTGCTCTGCTAGTCATTACTAAATTCATACGTGTAAAACTATACAATTTTACTCATCTGCCTTCAACACGAAGTCTTGGCTAACACCGAACAGCAAACTATAAGGTGCCCCAAAATGACTAATGTAGAACCATTTAAACGGAAAAACTAACGGTCTATATATTCGACTTTTGAAATACATAATCAAACAACAACCACTTAACAGCAGGTTAGGGCAGGTGCAAACAAATGCAGCGGAGTTCAAAAGCCCAAATATACGAATAATTCTCGAGACTGAAGTGACATTGTTTTAATAAGATCAGAACCATGTATGTGTTAATTTTAAATCAAAAGATATGTTTGTAAGAAAAATATTGACGCACCAATTCTAATAGCTAAGAAAATTTCCTTTTGCTAAACGATGATAACATTTTAACATTTTGGTATACCTTATACTTCATAATCTATTTCTGAAACGACATCTCGCATTGAACATGTATGAAATGTTTGCCACTGGACGTTAAACAACCATTAATCAATCATTCAAATTGTGCTTTAAAATGAATTAAGCCGCAAGTGTATCCATCAATGAGTGCAGTTGTTTGTTTGTCCATTTAACATATACTGAATTTGTTTTGTCCAGAATTATATTCCTTAGAAGAGTTCAAGTATGTTAATAAATTCATAGGGTATCATGTGCTAGTTGAAATTTTTCAGTGAAATCATTATTGTGTGTCCAACGTTCTTTCATGCATATCAGATATTGTATCCACATTTTGCTGTTCGTAGTCTGTTAGTCCTCGGTCTCCAAAATTTAGCACACACTTATGTAATGACCAATCTCGAAAGGGGGACATTTTTTTATTAAAGAAAAAATAAAACAATTTCTATATTCTATCATTCAATTAACCGATGTACACCTAAGATTTTCAACTATAGATGTTGAATTAAAAAAAAACAATAAATAAGTCCCAATGTATTTTTATGGCAAACATATCTAATGGGTTATTTTCTCATGGAAAATAATTTTTTTTTCATTTTTCAAGATAATAGTGTAATCAGA
This sequence comes from Mytilus coruscus, assembly GCA_017311375.1. Lineage (NCBI taxonomy): Eukaryota > Metazoa > Mollusca > Bivalvia > Mytilida > Mytilidae > Mytilus > Mytilus coruscus. Next base: position 649,831 of record CM029605.1, read on the forward strand.
TATGTTCTTTGACACGTGTCTTACGGTTGACCGATTTTCGGCAAAATCAAAGAAAATCAGCAAGTGCCTAAACATTAGTTTTGAGAATGTTGATGCTGTATTAATATATGGAACATGTCTTCATACCAAAATAGATTACTCACATTTAATGTTCTTGTAAATGAAATTGGGAATGAAAATGGGGATAATGGACGTCATACTCAACTCCGAAATATATAAAAGAAACTAAAATTAAAATTGTACAAGACTAACAAAGGCCAGAGGCTCCTGACTTGTGACAGGCGCAAAATGCGGCGAGGTTAAACATGTTCATATTTTTTTTCGAATTGTCTTTTTGTGAAATTATTCAGCAACAAATTAATCTATTTATTTTAATACAACGAAACAAGATTTTTTAACGAAAGGAAGTATTTTTCGTCCCTTATATTTAAAGGAAATAAGCAATTTGTAAAAAAAAATAAAATTCCGCCCATCATTCTCTCTCCCCTCCCTTAAATCCAGAAAAGAATGAATTGACATTTTATTAAGAATAAAGGTGAAATCATAGAAAAACTGCTATTGTATTCTTATTAAGACCTACATTTTAACAGAATCGGGGACTGATATTTCTCTAAAAGCCCATGCATACACTAATATTTGTGTGTTTTTGTTTCAAGTTGTTTAATTTATCATTTACATGTATGAGGCTATAAATGGGACCACCATTTATAGTATATGAATTGGGTTTACAGATTTGAGAATTATGAGGAAACTAAGTTAATAAGAAGCGAGGCAAAAAAAAAACTAGATAACAGAATATAGAGGTGGTGTAACCCGAATAATTCAGTCGTTATATTTCGCTGATCTACGATTACTACATAAATTCACAATTTTATGAATGTTGACATTGATAGAAATAGTTTTTGAAAATATTTTATCGAACTTTAATATCGTAATCTGTAAAATTCAACGAGACTTTTGTACCTTTTCGCATGGACTGTCTAGGATATAACGATAACGCAAATCACGTGTATTAAACATGGTCTAGGCCTGAGGATATCATTTCATTATCACTTCCTAATATCCAATCCACAGACACGAGTCACACGACATCCCCGTATCTTCTAATTTTACTAGTATACGAATTACCAACACTTTTGGCATTTACCAGTTGTTGACGCTAGTAAGAAAATGAATAGTTAAGTTCGAATTATTATTATTTCAAATGTCAAAACACTTAGAGTATTATAACAGATCATCTAAAAATCAAACTAAATAATTAGAAGTATCACAGCTCAGATCGGCCAATGTCACTCGTTAGAACTTATAACTAATTGAAATACTGACACATTGCTTATAGTTTGCCTAACGCTAATTTGAATCATAAGATATTACTGATTTAAAACTTGCAGTATCAAAATTGAATGGCATAAATTAAAAGAAATACATTGTGTATCTAAAGTATTTTCATCATTCCGGATGAGCCTAATAATATTTACCTTTCAAATGATTTTTCTACATAAGGTTATATCTCTTCTCTCTGGTCACTAAATTGCCCTAAAGCTAAATGTCACCGTCAGATGTATAGTAGAAGGCAAAAACGCTTAGTTGTTAATTTCTGTGTTATTTGGTCTCTTGACGAGAGATTACACCACATCTCCTAATTTTTTAGATTTCTTTGTGTTCAATGTGCAAACAATGCAAAAACATATAGTATCTTTAAAATGAAACGGTGTGTAGATATACCGCAAAGGACTTCTTAGTGCACTAAGGACACTAAAACGATGTTTTAAGACCACAAAGAACATGGATATAAGAGGATATGAGTATGTAACTCATAAATATAAAGTTTGGTATCAATAGATATTGTAATTTTGAAGTAAAATGACTTTTTAATCAGCGCGTGCCACTCGGTACGTGACCAACGGCTTATTGCAAATTCTCAATCATTAAGTTCAATCAACCATATCCAAATAACAATCGTCTTTCGATCGTTACTAATTGATTAATGATAGTTGTTGAATAAACCTAACGGTTTAGGGTGTTATAATTTCAAGCTGATGAAAGCAAATTAAAATTGAATTTTATGTTTACTTTGCCTTTGTTTTATTTTGTTTTGAAGGAAATAGCTTTAATAAACTTGTTTTTTTAAAAGCCAGTTTTGAGATAGAAATTGAGAAAAAATGCTTCTGATTTCATTTCCACACTTACAACTCTATAGTTTACATACTTTCATTATACCTTGAAAGACATTTGAGAGTAAAACATATTCTTCAAAACCCGATTATAGAAGTGATATAGAAAGACTTTAAGAGGAAATATTATTTTCAAAAGAGAATTAATAATCATATTAAATTGTCTTCTATGAAAGATACCTTTATTACGGATGTCATTGTTTTTATTGTCATTCTCCGCCATATGTGTATTTTATATAATTATAAAATTCAATTATGTTATTGATATAACGCTGATGCATTTTAAAATAATGTAAACCATACATTCTTGCTTCTAAATAAAACTCTTATAATCTTATCCTTAGTAAATCTAGTATGTGTACCCATTAAAAGTATTTCGGTTGAACAAAATTACCGTTCTATAACTAAAATTTGGCCAAGTGATTTCAGAGGAGAAGATTTTTGTAAAAGCTAACGACGACGGACGCAAGGTGAGCTAAAAATAAGAGTAGGAAATACGCTATTACATAGAAGTAAAAATATAACAGACAGAAATACAAAAACACCATATAACTGCATTCATCATGTCTATAAAATATTTCAGGTCTGTAAAACATCACTATCAATCAAGCATATAAAAAACAATTTCTTCTACTTAGAATATTACAGCAGGTCTTGTCAACCACACCAAAACAGTACTTTTAAAAGATGTACAAACTTATCATCATCAGATAAAATACTAAAATCACCATTACTTCTTTTAACTTCATAAAATAAACGTTCTCGTAAATCTGCATATAAAGGACAGTCTAATATAATATGTTTCTCATCTTCAATTTTACATGTTTATCAGTATACAAAGTGGATTCTAAACTGTCAAGGTTGAGCGAACATGAATTTCTATCGATTACACAGGTGACCCTCATCTGATAAAGGCGCGTGTTGATAAAACATAAAATAACTTTCTAATTACAAAAGACCCCTCACAAAGATATGATCACAAAATTTGAAATAATATATTTTACAAAGTCTATTTCTATATGCCATGTCCTTTGTGACAGCTGTATCATTCCACCAGGTCCTTAGTGCACATTTTCTTATTCTTAGTGCACTAAGGAGGTCCTTCGGTATTTCTACAACTGTGCTGCCTTGGAGCCTTTATATCAGGAGACCGAATTAACGAGCTTCTAAACACCACCTAGGTCGCCTTTGTGCACTAAGCTCCTTTAACTAGGCCAAGCCCATGATGGGATAGTGTTATGAATAAAAATAAACGTACCGTCAAATGTAGTTTTCCACAAGATATTATATTATCTGATGTTTTTGTCAAACAAATCAAGCAACAAAGAAGCATGGATATTGAGCACTTGTATAACACTTGTACATAAGTTTAATAATGACAGCTATCCATTTTGTTATAAAAACATATGCATATTTTTCAATTTGAGGTTTCATATGACTTTAATACCGGCGTCACACATCAGCGTTTAGCTCCGACGTACGCCGGGCGTGTTAAAATCATGTACGCTGCCAACACGCTAGTAATTTTGGATGCATTCAACTTGTCAATCATATCTGTATTGTGAGTACAACGAGCTTTAAGCGTGCATTGGGCGTACGAGAAGCGTACATAAGCGTGTATCGGGCGTTCAAGTAACGGATAGTGGCGTATGTATGGCGTTTGTCTAACGTAGATGGAATGCACGCTGGCATAAGATCAATACCTCTTTATCTCTTCTAATTACGAAAACACAAAATTATTATTTTAGGTTGAAGTTATTTCTTAAAGATTTATTGATCAATTAACAAGATGATTAGACATTATACAAGAAGAGCGCGTGCCACATTAAAATAATAACATATTTTTAAATTTTAAATAAGGAATCGTTTTGAAACTAATTTTTATTAAGTTTTGAAAAAGTCATATTAATGGAAATTAGTTAAAAGTCAAAGTTCAAAGTCATAAATAAGTGTTCCGTGTAGGAATGTTTTTGAAAGTCTAGTTTGTTCATAATTTCTCTATGTAAAACGGTTTTGTAAACTTCTTTAAATAAATTCGGACCTTCCTTATCTGTTCACCAGCATGACTGAAGAAATTGTTCCAAGATGTATTGTGAGGTGACACGTCCAGGTATTCAAGCGATTTCCTGTCGGACTTTAAAACTCTTATTACACAATTACAAGTTGGTGCATCACTTGACCTCTGAGGGTATTGATCAGTGTACACGGCCGATAACTCGTAACTTTCCATTTTGAAAATATCAGGTGTAATATACATCTTTGTCTTGCGTGTCCGATAGTGATATACTATAGTCATTACTTATACGCTTGTTTAAAAATAACGTTTCTGGTGTTAAGAATGATATTTATGAAAATCTTAATAATTCCCAAAAAGATTTGATAAAATAAAATATATTTACATATTTTCCAAGGGTATATACTAGCCTGGCATCCTGACCCAATCTAATACTTCGTCGAGCAGTGAGCCAGGATCCCAGGCTGGGGTATATACTCGTTGTCAATAGATATGGACATTTGAAACATACACATTATAATTGATTTCACAAAATGCACGCACTTATCGATCATTGGTTTATACGTCTTGAAAGAATGTTATGGAACTATAATAATAATAATAGATAGTCACAATTTAGAATATATACATGTATATACATGTTGAATATACGAGAGAAACATTTAGAACCAATCTGATTTAAAAACAGGTCAAAGTATTACTCGCTTTAATTTGGTTCGTCAAAGTTATGGACAAAGTAAAATTACAGATTTATCTTTCGGTTAGATTATTTCGAACAGTTTAAGAAATTCGTCATCATCACAATTGTTGAGTATAATCAGACATATGTCTAATGTATAATAATGTGAACATGGTTCTAATAGTACCTTATGTCAATGTTCCTGTTCCGACATGCATAATATATATGCCACTGGACGTACATTAATGATCCCCAAAAGAATTTCTGAATAATAGGATTAATGATAGTTTGTATGAGTGTAACCATTGTAACCAATGTAACCATTGTGTCAATGGGGGTTACAAAACAAGGTAACTCAATTATGGTGCACATTTTGTGCCTTATATGCCTTTTCTGCTCTTTGGTCGGATTGTTGTCGGACACATTTTCTATTTCCATTCTCCATTTTATTCAATTGGTTGCATGCATTTTTGTTTTATCTCTCTCTGATGTTTTCACAGAACTAATCTAAATATTTTAAAGAAGACATTTCACTCTTTCTTCTAAAACTTTTAGCATTAAAACCTAACTGCATGAAATTGAATTAGTATGTTATTATCAGTCTTTTGACAGAATTTTATATATTGTAGAATTCGTTCTTTTTATCGACACATTAATTGATTAAATGCTGTGCCATAAAATGTTATTTTTCGCGACATCAAACTGTGAAATATTGGAAAAAAGATGCAGCTTTTCGAGATTTAACCATTAGCTTAAATACGAGAACATGGACCCACTCTTTTAAAAATGGCGTTTGGCATGATACTGTATGATGACAGAGACATATAATACAATTCGGCGTTTTACGTTTCCGCATTAAAATTCTTACGTTTCCGCATTTTTATAGTATTCTTTTCCGCATTGTTTTACATTGATTTTATTAAAGGTTATTTACGTTTCCGCATTTAAATTTTAATGTATCCCCCTTTACTCACCAACTGGGTGGAAGTTGTCTCTTTATCGAAATCCGCATATTTTATCTTTTGAAACAAAATTTAAGGAGACAGAAATGTGCAATCAACCGAAATTTTAGTAAATGTCGAAAACTTCAAACCCATTTATCTTTAAAATTCAACACATGAAGATATAGATATAATTTTTTTACATATTCAAGTTGATTTTGTAAAATTAGCTTGTATGTAAACTTTCGTAAAAAAACACTGTGTTGTTGGTCGTTTGCCCATAATTGCCCTAAAGCTAAATGTCATCGTCAGATTATGAGGGTCTGAATGGGGATTAATTATTTCTGTATTCCTTCATTTTAGGCAATTTTTTCTATCCGTTATACCTTTTGCTGATCATTCTTTATTCCATATATTCTAGTACCTCATCATTTTCTTTTCTATATATTTGTCTGGTTATTTTCTGTTTTCTTTATTCTTTTGTCAATAATTTTCATCCACAACGCTGAGACTACTATAACACATATATATGTTATAGTAGTCTCAACACAACGTCATGTATAATGGAAGACGATAAATATTTTAGTATACATACCACCCGTTGTCAATTTTCCCTGATATACAAACCACATGTAGTTATTTCTCACTTGGACACAGGACTTATATATATATATATATATACAACTCGTCTAAACATCAACCCAACAATGTTAGATCTGTAAATTTGCTTTCGCAAATTTTTGTTCTTCCTCGCCGGATTCGAACCCATGCTACTGAGATATCGCGATATATATATTACGTAATAGTAGCGAATGGAATTTTATCGCACTGGCTTGTTAAGTGTATTGTGATCTGACAACAAGAATACATTTGTTTATCATAATTTTTACTTTATCTAAAATTAAGAATGGAAATGGGAATATGTAAAGAGACAACAACATGAAAATAGAAGGCCACCAATTATATTTGATCATGTTTTAGTTTCGAAAAGGCAAAACCATCGTATTTTCAATACAAGGATGATAAAAGTTTTAACGACCTTGGCTGGCTATACAGACTGAGCCCTCGCACGGTTGGTATCTAAAAGTTGTCGAATTTAAGAAACTTTATCAAGAGATAGGCTTTACCTAGCTTTAGGCCCCGGGTTTTAAAAAATATCTATTTAGGAACCAAATTGTGGCTTCTTTATATTTAATTTTGTCGAAGAGAACAATTACACAAAGAGCAACATGCGAGAAGAGGTTTCATTTTCGCTTACATTTTTTTTATTGAAGTAACTAATCTTTTGAGGTTACGCCACGGAAATATATTTCAAATGAAAAGGTGCGATTGGATGCATCCCAATTAAAAAAAAAAAAAAAAAAAAATAGGGATTAAATTACGGCTATTCGTCAATCAGACAGCAATCCAACATAAACACAAGTAGGTTATCTGACATATAGAATAAAAGGTTAACTTTAAGCATAACCCGCGCTGATATCAACTTTCTATTTTCTGAGTAAAATTCAACATACATGTTGGACTCTGAAACGTAAAATATACGAAAGTTTTTTTTAAGGTACGATACATGGAGAGTGCCATTCCTAAATACATACCAGTCCACAAACTTTTATAATGTAAGGGTAAATGAGGATCTCTTTAGAGGAACAAAGTAAAGATGCATGCTGAAGCAAGAATAATTTCCACACGAAGAACATCAAACAGGACGATCTCTCAATTAGTATGCAACTGTAACTAATACATCCATAGACATTAACACTAGTTAATGCTTTATATACTGACATTAAAACAAATACACTGCTCATATAAAATTTGGCATTACTTTCCAGGAAAAGAATACGTTTCCGCTATAAGTCTACGTTTCCGGAAATAAATACCTTACTTTTCCGAGAAAATAGTAACGATTCCGGTATGTTCAGGCAAAAGTAGTAATATCTTTTAAAGTCAAATCCCAAGGAAATGATGCACACAAGAGCTAACTGTTCACATTCTGGTATGTTGTGTGGTTGAGTTGCTGTCTCTTTTACGTCTTTATCACATCTTCTCTTCGTATATGTACGCGACTTTGATATCGTCATGCATGGACACAATACTTCACTATTCGTTTCATTTTCATATTTTGACATGATTGATATACAAATAAGAAGATGTGGTATAATTGACAAATTCAGTATTTATACTACATAACATAGGTGGTGTCATGATCACAAAACTTTCCAATAATTTTGACATTGATCATCAGTTATATTTTACTATTTTGTAAATTTGAGTTATTGACAAACAATCGCAGGTCTTTATTTGTAGCACGTTCCTTCGTTCACGTTTCCGCAAAAGAAAAAGTGTTTCCTTCTCGCACTTTAACAGCCCTTTCCCGCAATTATTTTCAAGATAATTTCATATAACACATTATGAAATCCCAACCAATGAAATTTATTTTAATATTAAACGTGGCCTACGAGAGCACCTAGATTAAACTTGGGAAGTTAGAATAGCCAATTATTTTTTATCTAGTAATTATCGCTAAAATATGTCTTACACAATTATATGACAGAAACATTTAATCCGACCTGCTTTACAATGTTTAAGTTACCTTTTGGTCTTATAAACGTTTTGAATACCGCAAATATAAAAATAAGGTTTTTTTTAAATATTTCTTTTGGGCCAGGGCCGACTGTGCAAGGGCTTAATAGCCAGTCCAGTTCGTCAAATGTTCATTTATTTCAAGAATTATTTTACATGCGGACATAACGAGAATCCTTTCGTAACCCCACTTCAATTTTCATTTGTCGTTTGCTGCTTTTACACAAATAACACACATTCTAACCAGTGACCTGTATTACAATTTTACACAGGTTTAAAAGTTCATTGAGCTGTTACTTTAATTACAAGTTTTAGCAAGACAAAACTGTTTACTAAATGAATTCAACAAATGTCAAGCTCATCTATATCAATTTTATTATTTAACAAAAAATTTTTAATTACAAGCTATTTTAAATGTCGGTATAATTGTTAATGTTTTTTTTTTTTACCAAAAATATAATATGCATCTATTAAAACTATGTACACAATGACTAATTTCTTTTCCTTTTACGTGCGTGTCGACATCAAAATAATAAGTACGTCAATATAGGAATACAGAAAAAGAAGAATGATAAATATTCAGGAATACATTAATTCTACGATTATAACAAGGACACACTTATACAGAAATATAAGTGATCATTTCACCTCTCAAATGTAATTCAAATGTAATTATTGTCTATTGATTAAAAAACATCTTTCACTTCTAGGTTTGTAATGAGCACAATTACGACCTTCTTATTATCTTTCCGGTTTTATTTTTTCGCAAGTATATTTAAAAGACCATACCTTATTTACATGCCACGAGTTTTCATATCAGTAGGCAATATTGAAAACGAATAATTTGATATAAAGAGCTATTTTATTTTAACAGATTAACACTTTGTGCTTTTTAAATCGTGCCTCAATATTTATAAATTTAGTTATATATCTATTGTTCATTCGTTTATCTTAATTGTGAAGCATGTTTATATATTCAGATTAAAATTTTTATTAAAGTCTCACCACTTGTATATAAACATACATTCCAATTATGAATATACATATAAAACATTACGTATAACATTAAATATTGGAAAACATATATAAAACTAACCACCAGTAAAATATCTTAAATCGATAACGCTCGGAGCGGATTAATGATAGATACATGAGGATGCTGTTCTGCTTGAGTGATTTACCTTACAAAAGGTGGACACTTTAAAGTTTAAAAGGACTTAACATCAGTTTGATTCCGTTTAACGGGGCGTGGCTAATTAGTTTGACGCAGTTTAACCACATCTCAAATTAACTTGAATGACCGCAAGGGAATCTATTTGACTGGTATTAAAATGATTTGATATGGATTGAAATGCATTAAAAATAATTTTAATTTTGTCAATCTTTATTCAATTTTCATTAATCTTTTTAAATGCCGTTAATGCGTTTTTGTCCGTTCAAGCTAAATTCGAGTTACTAGTGATTGTGTATATCGTCAATACTTTGGATATGAACAAACTACGTGATCATATTGATGGGATTAACATTAAGTGTCTTTTAATGAATTTCAGATTTAAAATAGTTTATATTTCCTAAAATTTTAAAATACTCAGTTTCGATTTTAAAACATTATTTATGTTACTTTGTAATAGAAATAACAAAACATACCTGGACAACGGTTAACATATTTGTCGTCACACACACAGACAGCTGTACCATTAACTGGCTCTACATAACAGTTACCTAACCCACCATCATGTGAGATACACTGACTTTCTATTGATGTATTATAGTAAAAAAAAAAAAAAAAAAAAAAAAATAAAACAGATCTGAATGATTGTCTAACTTGATCCATGGACCAAATGAAATAAAACAAATCTTTGTAATCAAATGTAGATGTGTTGTAAGATTAGTCAATTTTACTAGAGCGATAATTGTTTCAATCGGCATATGACTTTCATTTTCGTCAAAACCTCAGTACAGCATAACTAAATGCTGAACTTATAACATGTATAAGCCTTACTAGTAACAATATGCAATCACACTCCTCTGATATTTTATAAGCATTTAGTAATCTCAAGTTAAAGAGGATTTTGTAGAAACTTCAAACAAAAAGACAATAACTATATATTGGGTTAATGATAATACTGTCCATTCTTACACTCGGCCTAGTTGGCAATTTTATTAAGCCTACAGTATAATAATTATAATCATTAATGTATCTAAGGTATATCGGGTGTCTTTTCTTGGCATATATTCTTGGCATATTGCAAGAAGTGAAAAACAAAGATACCGAACTCCGAGGAAAATTAAAATGGAAAGTCTCCAATCAAATGGCAAATTCAAAAGCTCAAACACATCAACCGAATGGATAAGAAAAGTCATACTACTGACTTGGTACACGCATTTTCATATGTCGAAAATTGTGGATTAAACCTGGTGTTATAGCTAGCTAAACCTCTCATTTGTATGACAGTCGCATAAAATTCCATTATATTGGCAACAATGTGTGAACAAAACAAACCGACATAATATGTAAAAATGTCAAAAATAGGGGTATAGCAGTCAACATTGTGTTATAATCTTAATCACTATGAAATATGTCAACAAGAAAATACAAAAGGCATATAGACAAACCTCATAAGCAGGAACAATAGACAAGAATACACTAATGTATCATAGCACAATAACACAATGACGGGATGTATAATTTACGCGCTACGTCAAATTGATATTACCAAAAAAAAAAAAAAAAAAAAAAAAAAAAAAAAATAAACAGTAAAATTGATGATTAACAAAGACAAATAAAGAGCGCTATAACACGTAATTAAGATGATAAACAACGTCAGTATCTATAACCTATACCTCAAGACCATCGTGTAATTTGTTAATATATATCAACAAGGTCTTGGTCTTTTGTTTTTGGGAAAAGGATGACGTTTTTGATATCAGCCTAGTTTATCAAATTTCTGCGCAGAAACTGGTGACGTATGGTGCAAATACTCTTTTAGTTTTTTAAATATTTTACCAAGTATCATTCAATATACAACAGAAACATATAAACCTTGCAAATCAAAGATTAAACTCTAAATAAATTAAATTTCGTTAAGTGTTTTCAGAATTTCATAAAAGGAAAGATAATCATAATGAAAATATTATGAAAATTGTATTTTTGGATATTCCAAGATAATAATGTGCATGACCCCTAGTTTTATTTAATATTTCAGAAGTATTTATGAAAAGCAATTATCTCATTGAATCCTAATCAATTATATCGTTTAATGTTTCCTCCATAAAACTAAGTTTCCCTATATAAACCATATAAAATAACTGTTAACTCGTTAATTTTAGTGTATTTTCACGAAAAAAGCGGTCCGTGACCCTTTTTTTTTTTTTTTTTTTTTTAAATTTGAAATTACATTGTTCCAAAATTCTTTTGCGAGACTTTAAAAAATCTATAGTCGAACATTTAGACACCCCAGCTACCTTAAAATAATCTATCATAAAATGGACGTGATACCGCCTATTTAAGATGATTTAATATTGAATAGCCATGATTACTTTAAAACTAATGCATCATTTCGTTACTATTTCGTTGCTTTGAAAATAACACGATATACACCTTGACAAAATTCGCCGGTCCAATGTCCAATGCATTTACAAAATACATTTCCATTTCTCCTTGTCAAAGATTTCTCTCCATTGAAGCATTGGGGTTTATTAGCTGAAATGAAACAATGATACCATGAATCGTTATGGAAATTTGCATAATGTATCCAAAAATAAACAAATGCAGCAATCGATATACATTTACTATGTGGTTAACAACTATCAGTCCTCTGTTAAATACTAATTAATGTAAGTTGATCGTTGTCATTTTACTCAGTTTCTTCTGTAAAAGGAAAATTCAAAACGGAAAGTCCTTTATCAAAAGATTGAACACATCAAACGAATGAAAAACTACTGTGATGTTGCTAGCTTGGAAGAGGCATTTTTTATGTAGAAAGTGGTAGATTTAACCTGATGTTATTCCTACTTAAACCTCCCATGTGTATGACAGTAACCGATTCTAACATCGGACTCAGACTTCTTTTAACTGAGTTTAACTGCTCGTGTTGCTGTGCTTTTATTTTCCCACATTGGTTAGAGGTATTAAGGAGATCTCAAAACATGTCTAACCCACCACAATTTTGCGTCGGTCCCAAGTCACGAAACCGCTAGGGTTTTTGGTCTTACGTATTTTCTTAATTTTGGTTCATACATATGTTTAGTATGGCATTCATATTGCTGAACTAGTACATGTATACATTTTTGCTAGGGTCAAGCTGAAGCCCGCCTGCGTTTGTGGGATCTTTTTCGCTGAGTGTATAATTCATTGGTGGCCTTAGTTTGTTTTTGCTCTTTTGTCGTGTTGTTGTCCTATTGACTTTTGTCTCGTTTCGATTCTCGAATCTATCTTTATCATTCACCAAATGCAATGCATTGTTGCTGCTTGTGTATAAAATGTACATAGATTGGATATATCATACTATTTTAAATCCTAATTATCAAAGAAAATATTTATATTAATCTATTGTTTTATGAAAATATAGAGAGTTATCTAGGAAAAAATATTGAAATTTGTATCTGTCATTTAAGAGAAGTCAAAACATCGAAAGGGCATTCAGATTCATTAGGAATAAAACTACCATTGTTTTCCTATATTAGTTTTATTTAATGACATTTGTTAAAAAAAAATGTGCAGAATTGATCTCTGTTTCAAATAAACAAATACTTGGCATGGATAATTTTCATCCTGTTCAGTACAATAGTCAAATTTTCACATTTAATTTCATTGCATATAAGATAACAACAATCACTGGAAGTAAACCAATCAAATATTCACCCTTTGTTAACAAGCTTAAGTAACCATTTCACCCCAATGTACACTGAACATTTTGTAGATATCCCCCTCCCCAAAAAAAAAGGATGGTTCATGAAATTACCTAAGAAATATGCTGATGACTCATTTGTTTTCTGCAATAAAATGCAGGATTAATTTCCTTCAACTGTCAATTTCAAGGAATTTTTTTCGGCCCTTTACGTAAAATGTTTTAGTTATATTGCACCATAAGATATAATTTTTCTTTAATACACATAATGTTGTACTTTAATACTGTATTTTTCAAGCATTACAGTTAAGTTTTGTCGTAATCAGTTCAGTAGTTCAGTGTAAAATGAGACACCTATACATCGATTTGAACAACATTTCTTTAAAAATACAAATCACGCCGCAACACGATAGAATAAAGTGTGGATCACTAAATGATCAAATATTCGTTTCAGCTGCAAAACAAAAGTTGAATCTGATACATTGGATAACTCTAAGATAATACACGTCACTTATGTACCTATGTGTCTTCATTATAAGGTCCCTTTTGGTCCATTTATAATTCAATTGCCTGAACTTTTAACTTTTGAAGTAAATAAATCAATATTTTAGCGAAACTATCACATATTTATATCCAATTTAAAATTAACTGACTCAAGGAGGTTTCAATAAGTCCTTACGTAAAACGTTGGTGTACGCCGCTTTCAGAGAGGATATACAAAGTCAAAGCTTCCCTTTATAACAGTAATACCATATTTTTTTCCTTTTAGTGTTTGTTAAATTGGCATTTTCAAAACTATGTGCAGAATTTCTCTTTGTTGCAAATAAAGATATACTTGGCATGCGTAAAGTAGTTCCTGTCCAGTACTACAGTCAAAATGTAACAAACAATGTCATTGCATTTGAGATAATAATCATCCTTGAAAGTTAACCAATCAATGTTTCACTCCTTTATTCCTGTTTCAAAGATTTAGTTACCTCGTTATCTACAGTGTCAAACATATTTTATAGACAAAAAAAAAAAAAAAAAAAAAAAAAAAAAAAAAAAAAAAACATCGTGCTTTGAATAACCCAAATTATATGTTTATGACTCATAATTCATTTTCTGCATGGAATTGCAGGGTTGATTTCCGACAACTGTCAAATTCAAGGAACATTTTGTTGTACTCTTTATCGCATGGAGGCGGATTAGACGTATTCGGTTTCTGTTTACTGTATTCGAGGACGACCGTACAGTAGCATGGCTAACACGAAAAACGACGACCAGAAAAATGAACAACATGAACAACAGAAAAGAACATATTACACAGAATACTGAGCAACACGAACATCACAAAACATCCATGTTTATCTCATGCGTTTTGAAGTTGTAAACAAATTATGTGTCTTATATTGCTCCTGTCGTGTTCATCGATTGTGTTAATGCCGATGTGACATTATATCGTTCAATGCAATTTTCGTAGTTGATCAGTCCCATATTTTCCATTTGAAGCATTTATATAATTAAAAAGGCTCACAAAATATGAGAAATAATGAACTTAATGGTGTGTATATCATACTATTTAGAGATAACACTAGCTATCGATTTGTACTACTTACGATTACATTTTGTTCAAGCTCGGCTACTTGCAGTGATGTAACTAATGTACCGTTGCTACATTTAGCACTAGTTCCTATGCATGTTCTTTCAACTAACCATGACCAAAATGGATAAATGGTACAGTCACAGTTGAGTGGATTCGATGTCAGGAATCTAAAAAATATTCCCATTTAACCCTGTGATATTTGTCAGTCAAGGTTATTTCAACACAAATAGATTAATTGTGTTTCATTACAACTTACCTTAATGCGTGAAAAGAAAATCGAAACATATCAAATCATTGAACAAAAGTGTTTGTTATGATACCATACTTTTTCAAAGATACGAGAACAAGAACTATCTCATTACTTCACTTAAAATAGATGGACGTATCGGTTTCCTAGGGTGAATCTGCACTGGATTTGAATAATCGTCTAGGTAAAATGATTTATTTTTAATTAAAATGGCTTCAACTTTAAAATGTCATGTTTTGATTCAACTCGAGAACATATTTACACGTATTATTTTCTTTCTAAGTGCGTCTGTATGCACATCAGTACACAAGGATTACGCATTAATGTTTTACGGTAAAACCATGCTTTTTATAGTAAATTGCTGAAAATAGAAACTGGTTCATAAGTTGATCAAACTCGAATAACAAACAAACATTCATGTAATATTTCTTCTGAACTGCACACATCCGGAAAAGATACAAAAATTAAAACGTATAAATCATTGCAGGAATGGATTAATTGCCAATGTACAATTATGGAAAACTATTGAATTTGTTGTTGTGTTGTGTATTCATTTTTTTTTTCGACGCTTTTCGGTTTTAGTATGGCGTTATATGTTCTTAGGCTACCTTGTCTTTGATTATTCCTGTGCTATAGCCTGCATCTCTTTTATTTAACCCAAATGAAAATTGATGCAGTAAACCTACTAGAAAGATAAAATAAGTGGCCAGGTTTGAATTCGAGGGTGACTATTTTGATATAGAACCATACCAATATAAAACATGTATAAAATTAGGGTAATCGTTGAAAATATACATTGCGCTCTCCAACAGTTTGTGATCGAACACATAGAAGTTATTTGTATTAATCTCAACGTCTTTAATGTGATAAGGTAACTTATATCAATGCGTAAAGTATGATTTCATAAGAGAATAGAAAATGCTTGCCAAATCGATAGATAGATTGAATACTGCACTTTCGAATCTGAATCTTAAAGCGTTAGCTAAAGAATCACTTACATTGGTTCTTTTTAATTGCAAGTCGTAAATAATTGACGACGCGGTCTATACATATACTGTGAAAATGTGATTACGTTGGCAATAAACTTCAAGATATCAAAGTGTTTGTTATATTTCAAAGGGTCTTGATGTTAGTACATGTTAAAACAGAAACCAAAAGACTGAAACGAATAAGAAAACTATAATTGGACATTTCAGTCTGTATAGTAACCTTAATTAACTTGATTTGAATGTGTATACTGCTAAGATACAACTAGGACTCTTAAGCTTCACGACGAACAGAATAAAGAAAACAAACAAGATGACAATAGTCAACATAATTGCAACATATACTGTATCCCTGACCATTATAGTTTTGGGACTTAATATACAAATCCAATCCACACGACTGTGGATGTCTACCAACTACATGTATAGTTACAATGTTTATATGTTTTCTACATTCTTAAATCAATTATAAACTTACAAATCAGACAATAACTTGAAATTTCCAAAAGGTGTTCTTCGATATGGCTGATATTGTTTCCATCTAAATTTCTGTAAAATTGATAATATATATTTTATCTATCATATAGAAAAAAAAAAAAAAAAACACTGCTGCAATATCTGTACACATTTAGTCTATATGCAAAATGTAAAAGAACAAACTAGTCTGTTATGAACGATTCTTTAGATTTGTTTCTTTTCTACATTGAAATAAAACTAAAAATGGAAATAAAGCAATTTAAGCAGGCAATTTTTTTTTTTTTTTAACTCACACGAACAAAGAAGATCACAATCCTGTAGATACATTACTTTTTCCCGTAATTGTGAACCTTACAAAAGTTAAGTTTTTAAGTGGACTCTTTATTCATTTAATATTTGTAAAATTGATATGAGTTTCGATAATCTTATATTTTGAGGACAAATGTGAAAGAATGAAAATAGATAGCAACTGAACTAAACAAATAAAACAAAACAAGTAAATCTAGCGATCAACACACAGTTTTCTACAACAGACAGGTATCCCTGTAGTACGTCAAGCTCTACTTAAGTTTGAGTCTATAACAGTTAGTAATATATCTAATAACATAATTAACTATCTAAAATAAGCATAGTCATCAGTCCTAATCTTCTAATGTATAATTAGAAAAAAAACGGTGACCCATATTTCATTTAGTCCATTATTTATCAGAGCTTACGTCTTTTCTTCCGATTTATGATGTGTTAGCCTTAAATAATGCGTTAATTGAAATTTGAATAAACTATATACAGGTACTCACAAATATCGAAGACTTGGAAGATTCATAAAAGTGAATGATTCTATGGTAGATATTTCATTGTACGACAGCTCTCTTAAAGAGAAGGTCACACGAGTTGAGGTGGTCAGTCATCTAAACAAACAGAACAAAACTTAGAATTATATTGTTTAATAAATATTATGTTACAAAATAATGAATATTAAATATTTTAAGTTTAAAAATAATAAAATGAGAACAGGAGTAGACATCAATCATAAGACACAGATAATCAAAGTTATTTATAGTGCAAATATATTGCTATATTTCTGAGTTTGATACACATGTAAAAGATTGATTCGAATAAAAGTAATTGTGAAATAAACTCCTATATATTGCAACCTAACGTAATTAATAACCAAAATATATCTAGAGACCAGCTTACAGTCCTCGACAACAGATAGGATCGAGCATTGAAATGTTCCTAGTCTATGATAGATGTTATTAGCTTCATTATTATGTATTAATGATATAAACTATGTCATTAACTTCTACATCAGGCCTAGTTCCGTAATAACTTGAGTTACTTGTAAGGATAATGCGAGTTTTGAAATAAAACATAACAATAATATCAAGCCTTACAGTTCATACAAGTTTGTCATATTGATAAACGTTTTACTTTCTAATGACCGTATCTTGTTGTTATGTAGATATCTAAAAGAAAAAACAAACGTTCTTTGTTATAGTAAAATACAGGAAGATAAACAAAATGATACTAATCGCTTACAAAATCGAACGCTGTTCAAATCTTCTTATTCTAGTCAAAGACAAATCGAAGTAACACACAGATTGCTTGATCTACAAACGGAGGAACATTAGTGCTTTAACACGATACGCGCCTCCTGTTAAACTTGCATCACTATCAAGGTATAAGTCACCCAAACGATTTCAGCATATATTACTGACCTAGAAAGCTTTACACGTTTGAGCCTATAGCAGTTAATGATATATTTAATAGCATAAATACACTATCTAAATTAGCTTAGTCATGAGTCCTAATCTTCTAATGTGTAATTAGAAAAAAATACGATGATCCATCTTTCATTTCATCAATGTGTTATCAGAGTGAACGTCTTTTCCACCGATGTATGACGTGTTAGCTTTAAATAATGCGTAAAATTACAACAGGCTCCTGACTTAGGACAGGTGTATAACTATGGACCGGATTTCAATGTTTTAACAGGCATCAACTTCTAACCTGAGACAGTAGTGTTATATTACAACATAAAAGACACACTATAAAATATCAATTGAAATGGCTTAACTCGATCAAAAGACTTTTAAACAAAAACAAGCAAACATAAACTGAACGAATATGACACAATATAAATACAATATTATATACTATTGAACGTTATTAAACACACGTACATGTATAAGTAAACAATATTTTTGTTAACATCCTTGCAAATCATGCATTTGTTGTGCTCACGTGCACTTTAGCTTCAACTACCTTACAAATACCCTGTTGAACAAACTATCTCAAACACTCGTATTGACTGCAGTAGGATGCACACAGTTTGAATTGTTGTATTCATAGTAATGTTGTGTTTTTATAGCTTACTATAATTATATGTTTTGCTCTTTAATGAAGGCCGTACGTTGAAATACAGTTGATAACAGTTATGTCGTTTGATTTCTAGGGATAGTTATGTCATTGGCATTTAGACCACATCAGCTTTCTATATATATATATATATATATATATATATATATATATATAAAATGTCTAAGAATATAACTTAAACACGCTAATTAATACATTAAAGTTCTATTAGATTTAATGTATTAGTTAACGTGTTTAAGATATATTCTTAGACATTCTATAATTTTAATTCAGTAACTGTATCAGTTTATTTTCTCAAACTGATCCACGCCTAAATAGATTGGATGATGTTGGGCTGATGTTTAGACGAATTATATATATACAAGTCTAAACTGGAAACAACTTTCAAACCTATGATTGCGTTGGATAAAAACCGCAATTTTTATACGTGTGCATGTAAAACAAATTTCTTGGTAGAGGGGTCTAAATACAGCACAAACAACATTTTCCAAAAGACCAAAAAAGTGAAAAGTATATTTTAACAAATCGCATTTGACTAACAGGTCGAACAACTGATGTTCTTAAACCCTCCTTCTATTGAAGTTATATTTTTATATATCGGATGTGGTTGTGTGGTCTAGAGTGCTGGACATGAGGCTTAGCGATTGGTGCTGTAGTGTCTCAAAGGTATGAGTTCGAATCCCGTTGAGGGACAAAATTTTGTCAGCATAACAATCCTATTCTAACACTTTTGAGTGTAATTTTCAGACTTATATAAATATTTGTGTTAACTCCGTATCTCAATCACACTGAGATCCAGTGGGCATATATATTGTATGGTTGTCACTTGCTTAAACTTGTTTGTATGATATACTCATTTCTAGTGACTGTATAATGAATTGAATCATTATCCCATACGTTTTATAAATTGCTTCACACTTAAAACACGTGCCTTATGTCTATCTCCAAATTCGCCTTCTGTGACAAGGTAACACTTCTACTTTTGAAGGTATATTTTTATTTAGAGGACGTGGTCTTGTGGTCTAGAGCGCTGGACATGAGGCTAAATGATTGGTACTGTAGTGTCTCAAAAGTGTGAGTTCGAATCCCGTTGAGGGACAAAATGTGTCAGCATAAACATCTAATTCTAACACTGTTGAGTGTAATTTTCAGACTTATGTATATATCGTAGAGCTTAGGTGGTCGAGTGGTCTAGCGCGTCGGGCATAGTGCAAGGCAATTTGGTGCCACGATATCTCAGTAGCATGAGTTCGAATCCCGCGAGGAAGAACAAACAATTTGCGACAGCAAATTTTCAGATCTAACATTGTTGGGCTGATGTTTAGACGAATTATATATATACAAGGCTAAATTGAAAACAACGTTCAAACCTATGATTGCGTTGGATAAAACCGCAATTTTTATACGTGTGCATGTAACAAATTTCGTTGTAGAGAGGTCTAAATACAGCACAAACAACATTTTCCAAAAGACCAAAAGAGTGAAAAATATATTTTAACAAAACGCATTTGACTAACTGATGTTCTTAAATCCTGCTGACTGTCATTGCCGATTGCCAAATAGATTGATCACAAGGTGTAACAAAAGATCTCTATATTGATTTAATACCAAGTAGAAAACAATAAACTTGCGGCAAAGATGGTAAACCACAACATGAGGTGCTATTTTTTATTATAAGACTATCCGGGTCTTATAGTTTCTTTATGTCGGATTTGTTGACGGTGAACTGCAAATCTCTTCCGTAATGTGTTTCCTGTTAGGCCAATATAATCTTTTTGGCACCCATTACATTTAAATTTATATGATATGAAAGGAGAATCATATGAATTTAAATCGGGAGATTTTCACTATTAAGAACTCTTTTACATGCGCATCGGGTAATTTAATTTATGTAATTAAATGTAATGGGTGCCAAAACGATTATATTGGCCAAACAGGAAACACATTACGGAAGAGATTTACAGTTCACCGTCAACAAATCCGACATAAACAAACTAGGATGATTAACGTTAGTGAACACCTGGATTTTGCGCTACCAATAAATTACCTAAGTACTATGTTTTCCCATTCTACCAATGTGACGACCAATTTACTAAAGAAATGAGAATAAATAAAGAAAATATGTTCATCCAAAAGTACAAACCAAGCCTAAACAGATAAGACGCTACTTTTGTAAGGGTTACGTCCCTTTTATGTATTGTTACGGGCTTTACATCGTGACATTACGTTACCGTTAGTTACATTCATTATCATCCTTGATTATCACTATATGTGAAACCGGTTGGAGAAAACATGTAGAAAATTAAAAGACTTTACGAGCATTTTGAAATTTAATTATATATATATATATATATATATATATATGTATATATACAAGTCTAAATTGAAAACAACGTTCAAACCTATGATTGCGTTGGATAAAAATCGCAATTTATATACGTGTGCATGCAAAACAAGTTTCTTGTTATAGGGGTCTAAATACAGCACAAACAACATTTTCCAAAAGACTAAAAAGTTAACAGGTCGAACAACAAATTCTTAAATCCTGCTGACTGCCATTTGCGATTGCCAAATAAACGGATCACAAGGTGTAATAAATGGATCTTAACTATAAATTTAATACCAAACAGAAAACAATAAACTTGCGGCAAAGATGGTATACCGTATATACTTATGTATACATATATATATATATATATATATATATATATATACATAAGTCTAAATTGAAAACAACGTTCAAACCTATGATTGCGTTGGATAATAACCGCAATTTTTATACGTATGCATGCAAAACAAAGTTCTTGGTAGAAGGGTCTAAATACAGCACAAACAACATTTTCCAAAAGACCAAAAAGTAAAAAAGTATATTTAAACAAAACGCAATTGACTAACAAGTCGAATAACGGATGTTCTTTAATCCTGCTGGCTGCCATTGGCGATTGTCAAATAAACAGATCGCAAGATGTAACAAAATGGATCTTTATTATTAATTGAATACCAACAGAAAACAATAAATTTGCGGAAAAGATGGTATACCGCAAACATGAGGTGCAAAATTTTTACACCATATCCAAATTTTAACAATTAATGTCTCTTCAGTGATGTTTAAAATCGAAACAGTATTTGGAAGGCCATATAATGTTCCTCAATTTAGGATAGACTCCTGAATTTTGAGAGTCGAAATAGGATGAACGGATCATATAAACCCGAAGGCAAATATAATTCAAGTCCAAACGAAAAATATAAATAAGTCTAAATTGAAAACAACGTTCAAACTTATGATTGCGTTGGATAAAAACTCATTTTATAGGCGTGCATGCAAAAGCATTTTTTGGGATAGGGGTCTATATACAGCACAAACAACATTTTCCAAAAGACCAAAAAGTGAAAAAGTGTATTCAAACAAATTGCATTTGACTATCAGGTCGAATAACGGATGTTCTTAAACCCCGACTGCCATTGGCGATTGCCATATAAACGGATCACAAGATGTAACAAAATGGATCTTTATTCTCAATGTATTACCAAACAGAAAACAATAAACTTGCGGAAAAGATGGAATAACGGAAACATGAGGTGCAAAACTTTGTACACCATATCAGGATTTCGGCAATTAATGTCTCTTGAGTGTTGTCAGGAATCGAAACGGTATTTTGAAGGCCATATAATTTGTATTCTGATCGACCTTTATACTCATGTATATACATTATAGACTGTTACTTGTAGACCAACGATGTATCTACGAATATGTTTTAATATTTCACATTTGCATCGTAACCACACAAAAATATATACAACATTTACAATGAAAACATTGAACTGCAATTTAAGTATAACTCAGACTCACAAAAGAGCGGTATTCACAAACAAAACTAGAAAAGTTTGTCAATTAGCATGCACGTTTATTTTGAAACGTCTTTCAAATCAATTTATATTGAAAGACCAAACAATTATATTTCAACAGGCTGAAGGCGAGTTTCATTGCTTAATGGAATGCACTGCATGCGAAAATGAAATAACTTTTATTGTTCTTAATGAAGCAAGTTTTCAATGTAAAAACTTCACTTATATTTCAAAGTACGAACAGTTTATTTTGTTGATGTCTAGTGAGTCTGAAAATGTTAATATGTCAGTGTAAAGAATTATAAGTTGTTTTGAAATAAGACAAAATTTGCATTCAGAGACTACATATACATGTAGTAGTGATGTAGTTTATGTGTTATGTATTACGGAGGGTTGATATTCTATTTTATTTACTTTTTAAACACCATATAGTTTGGAGTATAGTTATTTATTCATTTATTTTCAACATAATACATCTTAAAAATTACTGTATGATTGATATTATATATATATCTTCAATGGTTAAAATATGTTTTTCACTCTTTTGTCTTTTGGAAAATGTTGTTTGTGCTGTATTTAGACCCCTCTACAACAAAATTTGTTACATGCACACGTAAAAATTGCGGTTTTATCCAACGCATCATAGGTTTGAACGTTGTTTTCAATTTAGATATACTGATATGCTTGAACACGGGCCTTTTAATTAGATTTAATAAAATATTCTATTCTATTCTATAATATATTCTATTCTTTTTAATTATGTGTGTCACATTTTTGAACAATAGACTACCTATACTATTTTTTCCATCTCAGGGCCTAGATTATATCGTTTATCTTACTTGTTTTCTTTTAGAATTACGTAATATGTACGTGTAGCGATCAATAAAGGTTAAACACATGCTGTGAATGTTTAAAGAAACTGATTATACATGCCCCAAATTTTACAGGTTGCTAGGTATAGTGCCGGGGTACACCTTTACAGAATGTTATGAGACCTTGTATCTTATATCCCAAGTGCGACGAAGATACGTATCGATGCTCGGAAAGTTGCTTAAACATGTTCTAAGTTAATAAGATGGTATGGCAGGTTTTCTGTTTTATATTAGGAATTACTTGAATTGTCCACGCAGCTCTGACTCGAGTAGTGTGTGGCATAGACACCTCAGACTTATATTCAGGTAAAGTATGTGACCCACACTTGGCATATTGAAGAATGAAAAGTCATACTTATATTACAGAGTAAAGTAACCAAACATTTGTATCTTTTGTGAAATAAAGACCATTAGTACAACACACACAAAGACAAATCGTATTCATTCCAAATTGCACAAGAGATGACAAGTCAATGAATAATACATAGACGGGTATAATTAGAATTGCAAAGCTTACAAGAACGAACAACACATGGTCACGACATCATGACCTGGAGTAACTATTGTTCTTTATTGTATTTTCCTACAGGAAGCGTGCACGGTAACCCCACCACCATAGGCCGTTCTAGACAAAATGAAATAAAATATAACAAATTACTTCAACAAATAGATGAACACGGCACAATATTTCATATTAAAATGAGCAGGGAACTTAATGAACCTAACTAAATTAAGACATTATTTTAAAGGCTTAAAACTAATTTACTTGAGTCAGGAATATGACAGTTTGTATCTATTCGTTTGATGTGTTTGAGCTTTTGATTTTGCCATTTGATAGGGACTTTCCGTTTTGAATTTTGAAAAAAAGACTTATATTTGTGACATGATCTATTAGTTAAGCTACATGAGCATATTTTCAACCAAGAATTGCAGTGTTTAATCAACCTGAAATTCAAGTTACTCGCTTTTTTTGGTCAGATATCAGTATAAAGTGCTTGTCGTAATGCTTTGTCCACGTTAAAAATGACTATTTACACTTGTTTCTATTCTTCCTTTTTAGGCCATGTCTATTACACTTTACCCTGTTGTCATGCTCTCTTCATTCAAACAAATAACTCTCCAATTTGTCAAAAGTAATACATGTATTTGTAGATACAACATGCATTGCTCTCTTAATGTTATGACAGTTGAAGATTTTGATGAATTTATTGATAAATGTTAATAAATGAAATCATATAAAAAGGCATAAAATATCGGTTCTTACCTTGTTCATGTAATTGCTGATAAATATGTTTACTAACATTAAAATTCTTTCCCTTAAAGATCATGTCATTATTAATGTGAACACATAAAGAAAACTCAGATGTTATCTAATCTTTATTTCACGAAAAATTAGTAATTATTGAATTACTGCGTATCTCTTGTCACAAATGTCCGTGTATGGATTATCGTGTTAACTACCATTGTGTATCGTTAAAGGTAATATAACAATAATGAAAACATATTATTTGAGGTTTGTTTTGAACGTAATATCATTTATTTGACTGTTTATACAATATTTGTTCACATTTCATATTTACACATTTTGCACATATTAAATATTTACTCTGTCCTTCATCACATTTATTGCTTTATATAGTTCTCTGTTACATGTCTAACATATGTCATATTACTATCAAAGCATAACAAAAATTATGATCATAACTTAGATTCTGAATGAAACAGAAAACTGTCTAAATTCAATGCTTATAGTTGAATGTCAACCAATCATACAATGTAAATTGAGGTATCACCCAGTAAAACCTCCTGTTACGATTGTTGACAAACTATACAACTAAATTTTACATAGAGATGTATTTTGGAATAATGTTTTTCCTTTAAATAGTTGAAGCAATATTTTTCATTTATCATTTGTATCAAATGTATAGTAGTTTAAGTGAAAAGCAAACGCGAATTCACAATTAACTGCATCTTTCGATCAGAGACCTATACAGTCATTGCAAAATGAAAATACAAACAAAGAAAAGGATAAACTACTTTCAACAAATCACTTCTTACACACACTAAAGACTGAGTCACTCATATTGATAGTAAGTGGTCCGCAGAAGCTTCTCAAGATGAGGAGGTTAAGGTTCGTCAAAAGAGGAGAAAATATCATAAGGCAAAATATCAATTATGACTTTACATTACATAAACGTAATAGTTACAATGTAATTTGCAGAATAAAAGAATATGAACATGACTAGTGACAATTAAAACATTAGCCTTTTCAGTGGAAGACTGATGAATGAAGATGATCACAGAGGCTAAGTAACAATGTATTAATAAAAATTCATATTATTTCCTTCTTGTCGTGATATCAAGCCTCTTCAATCAAAAGGATTGATTATGTACAGAAACATGGTGTTCTTCCGCCCAGTTGTAAACCCTTGCTTAGTATGAGCTTTTGTTTGGCTGTGCGGGTGTGAAGCCACGTCCGACCAGAATGAGGACGTTCATTCCGATGCCTCGTGTGGATAGAGTGGGACGCTCTCTGCACGTCAAAACCATACAGCCACTGTTGATTGGTTCTGTAGGTAGCCTGTTGCGGGCATAAAATATATGTCACTATTCAATATACCTTCGTTTTCCAGCACTCAACATTTGTCGCCTTTCATCCCGGTCGATCCTATTACATGACCTACCTATTGCATTCATTTTATTTTGTTTTTGTCCTGAACATGTATAAAATATATGCCATTGGGCGTAAAGCAAACAACAATCAACCAATCAATCAGTCGAGTTCCTCCCTTATGTTTAGCCTCTGCACATAAATCTCTCTCACATTTGGAACATATTTTTATTTTTATACATGGTCTTGCTTATATATATATATATATAAATATATATATATATATATATATATATATATATATATACAACTCGTCTAAACATCAGTCCAACAATGTTAGATCTGTAAATTTGCTTTTGCAAATTTTTGTTCTTCCCTCGCCGGGATTCGAACTCATACTACTGAGATATCGTGACACCAAATGGCCTGCACTGTATCCGACACGCTAGACCACTCGACCGCCTAGACTTCACAATAATAAAGCTTTCGGTGGCTGGGTGTTACCTTTCCTCGTCAGTTTTAATCTAGCGTCGTAATACAGTACATGATATATAAGGCATGAAGATGGAATTGTTACAGATCAGCTGAAATATCTATTGTAAAGGATCCTACAAATTAATGCAAGATACAGTCACAGAAATAATTATATTTATAAGTACGTCTGAACCAGTGACAACTCTACAACAGATTGATCCATCGGATCACCAGCAGTGATGGTGATACATGGCTGTGTACATTCTGTATATACAACTCGTCTAAACATCAGCCCAACAATGTTAGATCTGTAAATTTGCTTTCGCAAATTTTTTGTTCTTCCCTCGCCGGGATTCGAACTCATGCTACTGAGATATCGTGACACCAAATCGCCTGCACTGTATCCGACACGCTAGACCACTCGACCACCTAGGCTTCACAATAATAAAGCTTTCGGTGGCCGGGTGTTACCTTTCCTCGTCAGTTTTAATCTAGCGTCGTAATACAGTACATGATATATAAGGCATGAAGATGGAATTGTTACAGATCAGCTGAAATATCTATTGTAAAGGATCCTACAAATTAATGCAAGATACAGTCACAGAAATAATTATATTTATAAGTACGTCTGAACCAGTGACAACTCTACAACAGATTGATCCATCGGATCACCAGCAGTGATGGTGATACATGGCTGTGTACATTCTGTATATACAACTCGTCTAAACATCAGCCCAACAATGTTAGATCTGTAAATTTGCTTTCGCAAATTTTTTGTTCTTCCCTCGCCGGGATTCGAACTCATGCTACTGAGATATCGTGACACCAAATCGCCTGCACTGTATCCGACACGCTAGACCACTCGACCACCTAGGCTTCACAAAATAATAAAGCTTTCGGTGGCTGGGTGTTACCTTTCCTCGTCAGTTTTAATCTAGCGTCGTAATACAGTACATGATATATAAGGCATGAAGATGGAATTGTTACAGATCAGCTGAAATATCTATTGTAAAAGATCCTACAAATTAATGCAAGATACAGTCACAGAAATAATTATATTTATAAGTACGTCTGAACCAGTGACAACTCTACAACAGATTGATCCATCGGATCACCAGCAGTGATGGTGATACATGGCTGTGTACATTCTGTATATACAACTCGTCTAAACATCAGCCCAACAATGTTAGATCTGTAAATTTGCTTTCGCAAATTTTTGTTCTTCCTCGCCGGGATTCGAACTCATGCTACTGAGATATCGTGACACCAAATCGCCTGCACTGTATCCGACACGCTAGACCACTCGACCACCTAGGCTTCACAATAATAAAGCTTTCGGTGGCCGGGTGTTACCTTTCCTCGTCAGTTTTAATCTAGCGTCGTAATTCAGTACATGATATATAAGGCATGAAGATTGAATTGTTACAGATCAGCTGCAATATCTATTGTAAAGGATCCTACAAATTAATGCAAGATACAGTCACAGAAATAATTATATTTATAAGTACGTCTGAACCAGTGACAACTCTACAACAGATTGATCCATCGGATCACAAGCAGTGATGGTGATACATGGCTGTGTACATTCTGTATATACAACTCGTCTAAACATCAGCCCAACAATGTTAGATCTGTAAATTTGCTTTCGCAAAATTTTTGTTCTTTCCTCGACGGGATTCGAACTCATGCTACTGAGATATCGTGACACCAAATCGCCTGCACTGTATCCGACACGCTAGACCACTCGACCACCTAGGCTTCACAATAATAAAGCTTTCGGTGGCCAGGTGTTTTATGATATATAAGGCATGAAGATGGAATTGTTACAGATCAGCTGAAATATCTATTGTAAAGGATCCTACAAATTAATGCAAGATACAGTCACAGAAATAATTATATGTATAAGTACGTCTGAACCAGTGGCAACTCTACAACAGATTGATCCATCGGATCACCAGCAGCGATGGTGATACATAGCTGTGTACATTCTGGATATACAACTTGTCTAAACATCAGCCAAACAATGTTAGATCTGTAAATTTGCTTTCGCAAATATATATATTGTGTATGTATTTCGGCAAAATGGATTTTGTAGAATGCTTGCAAACTTCTGTACAATTGAGAATACAGTGGTTGGACTATTATTAACGTCAGGGATTTTATTCGGCCTATGCATGTTCGGAATGTTTACATGACGTACCATTAATCAAATCCTGAAACATTTTCAAAATGTGTATACTATTATGAATAGTATTGCGTGCGTCATCATTCCATATATACTTATTTTATGTCATTTAAAAAAAATACCGAGGTAAACGAACTATCAGTCGACCCTACGACCACACATTTTCTGAGGGTATATCTTAAAATATTAGTCAGTATTTATAAAACAATGAAATAGTATCCAGCATACACTTAAAGTAACGACTCCTTAATATATTCTTACCTAAAGTTAACATTGATGTAATGCTAAACTGAATTCAACAAGTTTGACGATGGAAACTAACATTTTTATACTTTTGATTCAGAGTTTTGTAATTACTGACATGGAAAGAGGAACAAAGCCATTATGTATGCAGTCGTTAATGCGTTACAAAATTTACTATATCAAATTACTTAAGTATACATTAACGTAACTTTTCTTGTACGAAATGTACGCTTGACCTGTTTTATTGACGTAAATATTCCCATTATATAGCGAAAAGAGGAAGACATATAGAACATGTAACATTTTACACAGTCTGGCGTGTATTGATAGCTTTTATACATTTTGTCTCAATATATTCGCTATGCACTTTCTTTTAAATCTAATATATGCCATTGTACTGTTTGGGACATCTCTTTTAAAATCACTCATTAATTATCTAGACATCCCTATGCAGATAAACAGTTAGTTTTGTTAAGTGAATAAAAGGTAAAACATGCTACACAGAGGAACAACTGATGAATATGCTGGAGTTTCTTATTGAAAACATATTTGTTGAATTTTGAGGTAGACTTTTCAACAAATTGTTGGCATTTCTATGGGAACAAACTGTGCGACTCTCGTTGCCGACTTCTTCTTAATTTCATATGAGTCGGATTTCCTTCAGACACTTGTCAAACACAAGAAGATAAAAGAAGCCAGATCATTTAATTTTACATTCAGATATGTTGATGACATTCTTTTCGTTTATTAATCCAAACTTTTCTTATTAGGTTCCATTAATAAATCCTCCAGAACTAGAAACAACAGACACGGCTTCTTCCGCCTCATATTTAGACTTATACCTCGAATTTGACATAAGCGGTCATCTCAGTACCAAAATCTATGACAAACGAGACGATTTTATTTTGAAATTATCAATTTCTCCCACCTTAGTAGCAATATACCACCTGCTTCTGCATATGAGATATACATGTCCAAACTCATTCGGTATTCAAAGCTTGCAGCTGCTACCCAGACTTTACAAAACGTCACCAGTGTCGGAGCAGAAAGTTGATGAACCATGGTCATGTCAAAGAACGTCTCGTCCCTTTTATTAAAAAGTTAATCGGAAGATACCTAGACTTTGTTGTTAAATATTCCGTATCAGCTTCACAAATAATACATGATGGTCTTAAAGTATAGATTCTAGGTACTGACGTTGTTTATCATCTTAATCACGTGTTATGGTGTTCCTGTATTATCTTTGCAAATTATTAACCTTTACTGTTTAGTCCATTTTGGTAATATCCTTTTGGCGCGGCTCGGTTCTTATGCATCAGACCAATGTGCTGTGGTCATTTTGTATTCTTGTTTTTATTTTTGCTTATGTGCTTTGTTGACATATTTGTTTGTTTTAGAGTGATTAAGATTATAACACAATGTTGACTGCTGTGCCCTATTTTTGACATTTTAACCTATTAAGTCTGTTTATTTAGTTCACACATTGTTGTCAATATCATGGAATTGTATGCGACTGTCATACAAATAAGAAGTTTAGCTAGCTATAAAACCAGGATGGAGAGTTGTCTCATTGGCACTGATACACCATCTTCTTATTTATATCAATCCACCGTTTTCTACATAAGGAAATGATTGTAACAAGTCAGGAATATGACAGTTGTTTTCCATTCGTTTGATGTATTTGAGCTTTTGATTTTGCCATTCGATAAGGAATTTTCGATTTGAATGTTCCTTGGAGTTCAGTATGTTTGTTATTTTACGTTTTATACACAAACGGATTATAGTTAGTTCTAAATCAACAATTACATGAAAGACACTGTTAAGTCATTAAGTGTAGTCTAAGGACAGCTGATCTAGTGTGTAGTTTATCACTTTAAAGGATATGAATCAGAACCCTTTTTCGTAACGCAGGTAGGTTAAGGCACTTATGGACGTTTTTTTCCATATAATCGACCATAATCATTTAATCAGATTTTTGTATTTCATCTAGCCATATTTCTTTACCTCAATTATAAAGAAAAATGTTCATACTGATGTAATAAAAAAATTTAGAACACCAGTTCATGTTTACACACACCTGTATTTTCATATCACGTGATTTCTGTGGTATGTCTAGTGTAATTACAAATAGGAAAAGCACAAGTTGTTCCTCACCATTAAATTGGGATTTGTTTTTACACATCACTTCAGAAATCTACACACTTTAGAAAAAATGATACTCGCAGACCCGGCTACCTCAAGTATTATTTAAAATAAAAAATGTATTCTGTAAATAGGTCCGTTGTTGTTAAATTGCGTAAAAAAAGACTAATTTTGTACAGTAATCGTTATTTCTTAAAATGCGAGTAGCAATTTTAAAAGCAGAAAAAAATTCTGAAAAAGATGATATAGACATCACGTTATTATAACATATGGAACAACTTGTACTTTAGGATTATTTGTGTTTATCAACAAAGGTAAAAATATCACCGGTTACCGTCAAACGTTCAAGAGACGTCAACAAAACAGAAAGGGACGCAACTCTCCAAAGATGCGGGAAATGTAAAACGAAACCTCAAAAACAATATGACTCGAGATTGTAATCATAATTTCTTGCATTATTGTTTGCATTCATTAAAATAACTTACCTTTATGTTGATTTATATACTTTATTGTATTCCTTTGCAATTCCATCAAGTGTTTGGAACAGTTTTCACAGATGTAGTTTACGTTTATTACTCATGATCTAGAAAGTATCTACAATCTAAATGTACTATCTCGGACAACTAAGGAAAAGATCAAACCTGAAGAGAACATCCGTTATCTTCCTTTGTACAGGCTACGAGCTAGTGATAATTAAAATAATTAGCTCTAGTTTGTTCTTGGAGAGGAGTTGGAATTGTCAACATTCTTACAACAATTTTCAAGGAATGTGAAATCTAAACAAGTTGACCATCTATTTGAAAGATTTCTAAAACGTCTATATTTAAGTGTCATATGTGTTAAGAATAAAATTTTGTATGCATATATAAATAATTTATGATATAACTTAAAGTCTTTACTATAAATATAGAGTAAACTGTGAACTAACTGGAAAATAAGCCAATCTGATGTCCCTATTATTATCTGATAAACACTAACATAAACCCTCACACACAAGAGACAACATTTTTATTGGGTGCCTTTGAGTGAAATATTGTTGAAATGCTATTTTCTGTGTATAAATTAACAATTTGGCATACATGTACATGTATAATGTCCCATATACAGTCGAGGAAAATATATCCCCACCATTTATCATTGCAATAAAATGATGTAAATCTCACCAGTATTTTTAACGATTATGTCTATTTTTCCACCCGTTTTCCTGCGTCTTTTGCCGTTTTGGGTATATATTTTTCTGTGTAGGAAGGGCATTTGCACCAATTAGGGATCATTCAAGGACACAGCAGCCATACTGATTACAGGAGTCAAATTTGGTTATATTCTGTCCTAACTTACCACAATAAGTTAATGCGTATTCCACTCTTCTATATTTTATTTCCATCAATGACACACTTAGAAACATGAACTACTGCAACTTTGCAAAGGTTATTTTGGCCAGATCAACAAAAGACAGTGCAGCAATTGATTTTTTAATAATTATGATAATTCCAAAACTACATCAAATTTTGTAAAGCAAATTATATAAATAGTGTATCAATTCAGCAAAGACATGAAAACTACAACATTTTATGACAAAATACAGAAATCTACAGATACCATCATATGACATATTCAAAAACAGCTCCTAAACTTCAAAATTATGTAACAAACAGCAAATATTTTGTGCATAATGGCAAAGCTGGTGAAAAATGAGGTTCACTGATAACTTCTCTCTATTCAACTGGCTTAAACTTCCAGAAAATGAAAAGCAAAGCCACAAATTGCAAGATTGCTCCACCTGTTTGACCACCCATGGCAGCATATCATCTCTGCACAAGTCATATTCTCATGCTTCATCATTAGTACAGCCATGTAAAGACCTTGTAAACAACATCAATGAGATTATTGTTTCACCGTCTTCATCAATTGGGAAAAAAACAGTTCAAAATGTTATTAAAGTTTTAGAACCAATTATTGAAACCCAATATAACATTAATTTTAAGAAAACGTTAGCGGAAGTTATGAACATGTCACCTAGAGAATCGGTCGTTGAAAAAAACAACAAAATTATGACATCAATTCGAGAGACAACCCAACAAATAGCAGAATCAATGACTGAAAATGATGGCGACATTCAAAATTTGCTTGCCAGTGGGAAGTCTTTTCTACAGTATGAAAGGGAGCGACTTCAGACCTGTTACGTAACAACTGACCAAGCTGAAAGACAAGCTGACGACCTACAGACCAAACTTGCCTCAGGTAAAAAGCCAAAGACACACATAGGCAAATACGCCAATTATAATTTTGATCAACAGGAATTTCTCGAGGAAGTAAAAATCGTAAATCAACCATCATGAATTGGACCAGAATGGCTATCAAATACAACGTTACGTTAAACGGAAAGCTTGCTGGCAATGGGGGCAAATCCTTAAGCAATTTGCAAGGACAACAATATTGACATCCACCGATTTAATCCACATTTAAGGATAAGTGGAAGGACCATCTTCAAAGAATTAGGAGGTCAAAAAGCGAGTCTTCAGGGAAAACTTGCTATTCCAAATAAAGAACAGCTAAAAAACTCAAATCGATCATTCAGCACAAATTGGAATCAAAAATTTACGACATTGGCCTAAAAATTGCCCCAAAGGAAATCCGAAAGAACACCATTGATTCTTCAGGTAATATTCAAGAAACATCAATTCAAGTATATGGCCGGAAAATTCCCCTTAAAGATATAATGCTGAAAGAAATTCAAAGGCTTACAAAATCTGGCATCTTAATATCTAGGAGTGACGAGCACTACCAATCACTATCAAAGGAGGCTGTCTATAATAGGTTAAAACATATTTCATCTTCAACCAAGTCCACTGAAACAGACAGCACTTTAGCATCAGAAATTAACCGATTAATGACCTTGGAGACAAATTAACCTTAAAATCTGGCATGACCATTCAGATATCCTTAACCATACATATATAAGCTTTATGGTTAGCTTCATCTATGACCATGCAAACTTCCTGACCAATGAAGAATTTAGGAAACCTATCCGAAGAAGAAGCCTGTAGATGTTCAAGCTGTAGTAGAGACCAAACCTGTACATTTTGGACAATCAGGTAATGGCTACTAATGCACATGTTAACAAAAAAGTTTCATTTTTCAGTAAAATACAAAATTAAACCCTTTTTCAGATGATATTTCATGATCTTGAAGATAAATAATACTGTCTAAGTTTCATAACAATCTATGAAGGTTTAAAAATCTATTATGTCAAAAAAGTTATATTCCAGACAGTCTGTAAATATCAACTGTAAATAATCAACCTATCAGTAAAATACTGAATTTAAAAAAAAAAAAAATCAAGTTTGCTTCCGACATAATCTCTTTATCATTAAATAAGAGTGCACTCGCTGAAATGTCTCGCCTACTTTATTAACCATTGATTTATGTTGATAGTCCTTAATATAAATTTAAAAGCTTTACTACAAGTATCACATAAACTTAACATGATCCAAGAAAATGAGGTCAAGGTCAGATAAACCAAACAAGAAATACATTTGCACCTTACAATCATTCAAATATAGTTGACCTATTGTGATTATTGCCTATAGTTTCTATGAAATAGACTTAACCAAGTAAACTAAACACTGACCAATGAACCATGGAAATGAGGTCAAGGTCAGATGAACCATGCCAGACAGACATGTACACCTTACAATCAGTCTATACATTAAATATAGTTGACCTATTGCTTATAGTATCTAAGAAACAAACTTAACCATGAAAACTTAACATTGACCAATGAACCATTAAAACTAGGTGAAGGTCAGGTGATACCTGCCAGACAGACATATACACCTTACAATCATTCCATACAACAAATATAGTTGACCTATTGCTTATAGTTTAAGAACAACAGATCAAATCACAAAATTTTCACACTGAGCAATGAACCATGAAAATGAGGTCAAGGTCAAATAAAACCTGCAAGTCTGACATGTACATCATAAAATATTTCCATACACCAAAAATAGTTGACCTATTGCATATAGTTTTAGAAAAAAGACCATAACTCAAAAACTTAAATTTGACCACTGAACCATAAAAATGAGGTCAAGGTCAGATGACACCTGCCAGTTGGACATGTACAACTTACAATCATTCCATACACCAAATATAGAAGGCCTATTGCTTATAGTATCTTGACCACCAAAACTGAACCTTGTTCACTGATCCATGAAATGAGGTCGAGGTCAAATATTAAAAACTGTCTGGTGGGCATAAGGTCAAGGACCTTGCAAGGTACACACATACTAAATATAGTTATCCTATTACTCATAATAAGAAAGAAATTAACATTACAGAGAGCTTTCGTCACTTGATATAAACATTTCAACAAAAAAAAAATCCTACGCTTGAATATAGAATTGTTTTGTCTCATTTTCGCAACATAAATGTTGCAGACTGGACAAAACTATATCATATATACATGTACATCAACATGATTAAAAATTAAATGTATGAATAAAATATTGTACAAAAGTTCACCTGTAAATTATACACACAATATAATTTGATGTGATTTTATTTATATACATGCATGTAGTACCTAGGATAAGCATATACTCACTAAAACTTTTCATTTTCTTTTAAAAGTGGTTATTGCACATGTATGAAGATATTAACAATAATTATAACAAAAGCTGTATGCAACTTTATAACAAAAGTTCACACACTGAAATATCTGACGATGTTTTAAAGCTTCTACTACAGGTACATGTACAAATGTATCACATAAACTTTAGTAATATCAACAACGATTTCTGAAACAGAGAAAGTAAACATTCTGATATTTTTGATTTTCGTTACTGTTTCAAAATAACCAAGCTTTCAAAAAGTGTTGTAAACTTTTGGTATATATAATTAATGATATAAAAAGCAGAAATAAATGAAGGGTTTATTTTTTGTTGTTGTAAAAAGTAACCCTTTCGGCCAGATGAACTATAAAGGATGTTGAGGTCAAATCAATGAACCCAATCTGATATACATGTACATCTTTAAATCATTCCATATACCAAATAAATTAGACTTTTGCTTACGGCATTAGAGATTTAAACAATCACAATAAATCAACATGACCAGTGAAGCATGGAAATGAGGTCAAGAGGACCAAACCATATTATTAAATCTATACAATTACTTAAAACAACCAAGGACTTCTAAATATCTTACACAATCATAAATATCCCCAATTTGCTGACCAGACTCAAATTGATGAGCTGGCAATAACATAAATAACTATGATTTTTTTTTTGACAATTTTCGCACATACTTAAAATCCTTGGTGAAGTGACTTCGTGTTTTCATAAAAATAAAATATTAAGGCCTACAAAATGAAGTTTAATTTCAGTTTCCTACATCATGTATATATGTATTTGTACCTACTCCAACTATATCATAAATATTTTGAACAAGCACTGCAAAAGTCTATACAATTTTGGTTAGACATGTTAAAGTTCTGCAAGTTTTATGTAAACTTAGTAATTTTGAAAATTGTAATTCTAGAATTTTCTTTATAACTTGCGACTAGCGAATGTTTTTAATTTTTTTGCAGGCTCAAAGGACACAGAACAAGTATCTTACACACCTACCAGAACTGAAGATCTAGAGGAACTGAGGAAAGGAATCATTTTTGATGGAATACCGTATACTTTTCAACTGAGATTTTCAGCGGAGATGGACCAGCACGACAGTTTGAGGCTGGTCAGCAGAGAGGGATTTTTCTTGGTTATGCGGTGTTCACAGTAAAGAGCACATGAATTTGGAATGCTGTTTTAAGCGCACACCCTCTGATTTGGAAGACCGCAGGGCAGTATTTTGAAAGGGAAAGTCTGGTAAAATAAAGCAGGAAATATCAACCCATTCCAAAATCTAACTAAAGATGAATTAATTGAAGAACTTGAATGTAGAGGTTTTGATACTTTTAGGCTTAAGACAAAAGCAAGACTTCAGGAAGAAATGTCAGATTTGCTGCATGGAATATCTCGCCCACCTGCCCTTCTCCTACATTATCCGGAAAAATCCTTGACAGAGAGTAACATCAGCTGTTATGAGGTACTCCCGTGTGAGCCACTACACGACATTTCAAATGTAGTCCAAAACATAATACAAGAATTGCCACATCATGTTAAACAAAATTCTACAAAATTGGAGTTGGAAAAATTTTGTAACAACACCATCGGAGACAAAAATCAAATTAAAGGATCTGACGCGCGACTTTATGCCATAAAACTTTCAAAGTTCATAGAAAATTTACAATTGGATGGAAAAATTTCGTCAGATATTTCACAACTTATTAATTCTCTAGTAGAAATTATTAATATAGCTTACAGCTCTGTTGAAAGAAGAACTCCCAGACAAATTTTAAGGTTGTATAATCAAACTTTCCTTTTCGCTGTTTTGTCCAAATCAATCATAGGAATTCCAGTCAAGATGACACCAAAAAATTTTACGGCAGGCATTTCCATAGCTTGGTTGTGCATCTGCCTGAGATTTATAGGATTATAAATACAAAATCTATCCTTGCAGAGCAGGAAGAACGAACTTTTGGATCACTAAGACGTCTCGCGGAAGGTACAACAAACCGAAAACCTGGTTGGATCGTAGACAACACCATTTTAAGATTTAACTGCCAGCAAACTGAAAACCGCATATGCTCCTTCTCAAAACAGAACTCGGTTATAAGTCAACAATCAAAATTACTTTCTAAGCGGAAAACACCATCTTTCCTAAAGAGATTTTTGGAATCAAGTCATCACTTTTCCAGTCACACCTTGAGCGGATTGCTGATTTTTGCTTCCAGGATATAATATATGGTGGCACTACAATGGCACCGAAATAGTTTTCACGACTCTGTGGATGAGCCTGAATTCAGAATGCAAGGTCCTGATACTGCAAACTTCAGATCAACATCTTTGAAAAAGAACGAGCTATCATTGACGACATTTGGCAAACCAGTTTGGACAAGGCTGCATCATCTGAACTTGTCCTTCCATTATTGCATGTCAAAACAAAGGAAGATGGAAAATTGATCTACAAAAGAACAAATCTCAAGTCAGGTACGTTATACAATATATATATATGTTGCAATTTGAATGAAATGAATGATACATGTCAATCTGACTTAAATACAGATCCTGATTGAACACATTGGTTACAATTATGTGAAAAAGTTCCACTTTCTGTTCTGGTTATAATTATTACTACATCAGCCAATGTCAATGACAAATCATAAAACATTCATTTAATACATGCTTGTGTTTTTAAATGTTTATTGATGATTTTTTTTTATGGAAATATATTTGAATTCATGTTTTTTACAGTCATGAAACATGTGTCCAGTCCTACAAATAACATCAGTGAGGATGAAACAAATGATAATCTTGAGGAAACAGCACAGAAAGAGACAAATCAAGGTAAACTCATATTGAGCGTTGGTATATAATAAAGGAACTTCTAACGAAAAAAAATTTTGTAACAAAATAAGGGGCCTGTTTTTTACGACTGTTCGGTAAAGATGCATTTCCTTACTATTAATTATATAAATGTACATTGATTTTAAATGTAAATTTTAGGTAAGTTGAAAAGACAAGAATTATAAATAACTAATACTATTTTATAGTTATACACACCATAAAACATTAACAATTACATGTGTTTGACATGCATCTGTATCACTTTGTAAAGCCACCAGAATGTTCTGAAATTATATAATTTTAAAATGATATAATATAATATATTATACTATACAATAGGTTCTCATTTATACTGAATTTATACAATATACATGTATTGAAATTTACATCAGTTATTTTTGATATTTTTTTTCACTCTACCATAGTTTCAAGTGAACTTGCATTATTAAATCCCATTAACTTTATTCCAGATGATAACTCTGAGTCCACAGAAGATTACATCCCGAACATTCCGATTGTGTAAGGTAATGTAAATTGTATGGCAAATACAGTTCAAAATATTTGTGAAAAAATGTGAAATTTCATTTTGTTGTATTTCAATTTTATTTTTATTATATATTTGCCAAATTTACAGGTTATTTTCTGTCCATAAAGTCTTTATTGGTATCTCTAACCACATAAATGTGATATAAGTTTGTAACCATAATAAATAACAAATTCAGGTATAAAAGTATCTTAGTACTTTTCACAAACCTTCAATTTCTTATTCACTTTTCAATTATTGGTTAACTAGTGAATAGTTTTGCGAGAAATCTGTACATCTTAAATGTCTGTTAAGAATAAATCTTATGGCAAGTGTATGTGTAAATACATAAATAAATGAACATTTCATTTTCTCGTAACAGAACCACCAGAAGTACCAGCAATAGACCAAGGGAGAAAACACCAGGAAGACAAGGAAAACAAGGAAAAGTACAAATCATACATTAAAGGTAATTCTAATATGACGCGCTTCTTTCGCTTTGTAAACAACACCGTGATAAAATTCTGGATATATCCATACTTAGCGCAGACTCAGAGATATACATAATAATGGATGTTACAATATACCTCCACGTAAATCCACATGTTTGCACACGATGTGCCGATTTTATTGTTTCAAAAGTTGCAATTGAAAACAAAGAACTGAACTTTTATTCTTATTCAGATGCATAACAAAAAGAATTTATGCACAAGAGCTCGGAGAAATCTACAAAATCAGAATATTTAAAATTCCGCGAAAGTCCATTAATGCTTTTGACACGTTTAAGTCATTTCAAAACATGACGTCATACAAATGAAAACATTGAAGCTGAAGGTTTTTCAGTTACGCGAACCATCGAAATTCGTATAATATTATATTAAGATGAATTTTTGAGGTAGGGGTTGTTTTATTTTCTATTCTGTTGCATTATTCGCATATTTACTAATTTCAGCAAGTCAACATGGCGGCTCTTTAGTTACGAAATGTCAACCTTGGATTTGACGGTAGCTTACGAGAAAAACATGTAAATTAGAAATGGGAAATGTTGGGTTTGAGAATTAAAAGAATTAATCACATTTTTCTAGGGTTATTTACGAAATGATTCATGCAAGCTACAGATTTATTAAAATGTTTTAGAAGGAGTAAAAAGAAATTAACTGACATTATTCAGATGATCATATGTTTTTTTTTTCAGTTTCTAGATGGACTGTACAACCTACATGTAGCAAAATTGATGTCCATGAGAGTCTGTTCAACAAACCAAACAAATTACCAGGTATTTACACAATCTTCAGATTCTCATTCTTAATATTGGTGGAATTGAAAGAGGCCATTTTTTCTTCTTTTGTTGTTATTTTGCTGTTCACAACTCCTTTTCAAAACAAAACTTTCGATTTCAGCTAACAGGGCAAAGACACCACTTAGATGCAAGAGGAAACTATTCGCGTCTGAAGTTTCCAAACAAGAAATTGGTAAGTATTAGAATGATAAGTATATATTATTAAAAGTTTAATAGAGCATATAAAGATGTGAAATGAAATTTCAAGTGTCATAAATCAAATGTTTATATGAAATTTTCAAAGATTATTTTATTATAGTTTAAATTAATCAGTCATGACTGTATGCAGCATCAGATATTTTGGAACAAAACATAGTTTTCAATGTAGCTATTTTTTTAAGTTTGAAGGAATTGAAGAAAAAATAATCTAAAACTGCCAGCGAGACCAAATGATGGGGAACACTCTTTATGCTAAATACATACTTGTTTTATGCTTCAGCATCATGTAGAAAGAAAACAACACTAGACATGGTTGTCCAACTACTTGGCCCATCATCAGATGTGGATGACTGTCTTAAGTACAGGGAATTGAAGCTAAAACACCCTGGTCATAAGTCCTTTATATCGGCTTTTGATCAATCTTTCTCTAAGCTACAGATTGAGGTCAGCAAGAGATATTTTGCCCTGAAAGAAGAGACTACAAAAGATGATGGAAAGGAGAACAGGGAGAATCTGTTAGCGGACAAAGAGATTGATCAAAAGCTGCTTGATCACTGGGGAATGTACTACTTTTAATGTCCAGTGCACTAAATAATGATTCTTAAATTTAAATGTTACACATAAAATAATTTAACCAAATTTCATACCTACTAAAGTTATAAAGTAAGGAGATGTGGAATGATTGTCAATTATACATTTATCTTTAATTGACCAAAAGGAATGTAAGCAGCTATTGGTCAGTGTGCAGCAGAAGAAATTTGAGAAAAAACAATGTTCTAAACTTTACGCATAATACACCTTTTCACTAGTTATTTCTTAAATCATCCTATGAATATGCATATTTAGTTAAGTAAGTTATGTATCATATACTTTATAGATATACGAAAATGTGGTATGAGTGGAAATGAGACAATTCTCCATCAAAGTCAAAATTTATAAAAGTTAACCTTTATAGGTCAAATTACGGTCTTCAACAAGGAGCATTGGCTCACAACGAACAGCAAGCTATAAAGCATTAAAGGGCCCCAAAAAGGACTAGTGTAAAACCATTCAAATGGGAAAACCAATGGTCTAATCTTCTAATCTATATAAAAACGAGAAACAGGAAACACTTATGAACCACATCAACAAACGACAACTTTAGTTTGAATTTTTTTTTAGCCTCATGGCAGGTGTTTAAAATCAAGTGGCAAATATTACATGCATATTAGAACATGTTAATCATGTTAATAATATATGAATATGAACCCTGCTTTGTATTATTATCAACAACCGTTACATTAAAAAATTTTAATAGTGAATAGATTAATTATACAATTGTATAATGAGCACTTTAATATGTTAAATGGTGCACTGGACATTTTTATATAAGTGTGCACCCTTAGTGGCTTGGATCACAAGGCTATTTTCATAAAGACAAAATTCATAAAAGGGGGAAGGGGGCAGGTTGTTAAAAGAGGGTACCCTGGTAACACTTTTAAACAAGGGATAATTACAAATTACATGACTGAATATGTGTGTTGAATCCTCAGAAAAATTCCTGATGTATAAGGGCTGGAATATTTGACTTACTGAAAATTTAAACAGTATGTAATAGGAGACAAAAATTAAGGAAATGTGATATAATTGCAAATGACACAATTATTCTTCATAGACAAACAGACTAGAATGTAATATTCCATTAATATAATCATGATAAGAATAAGGAAATGTGATATGATTGCAAATGACACAATTTTAGATCATTGTTTAAAAGGGGGGCTTCAACAATGAGCAAAACCAATACCATGAAGCAAGATACAATTGAACCTGGCATGAAAAAATTGAGAAATGATTCAAACGAGTAAACCTACAGCCTGTTTATGCAAAGCAAAATATCAAAAATATGACAGACAGCAACCCATGTAAACAACAGGCAATTACAAAAGACAAAACAAATGGCAGATCAGAAACGTTTTAATTGCCGCTTTTGCACATGAACTTTAAAATCACAATTTGACCTTCAACAGAAGCCTTTACTATAACCTTGTTTATACTACATTCATTTTCAAAGCCTGCCCCTGTTTGTTTAAATAGATCTTGTGGTTAATATGAAAGGACTTATGAAGGGGACCTCTTCAATAGACAGACATTGCTGATGCTGTATTCATCTTCAGTATAAACTGTTTGAAATTTAAATAGATATAGGAAGATGTGGTGTGAGTGCCAATGAGACAACTCTCCATCCAAATAACAATTTATAAAGTAAACCATTATAGGTCAATGTACGGCCTTCAACACGGAGCCTTGGCTCACACCGAACAACAAGCTATAAAGGGCCCCAAAAGTACTAGTGTAAAACCATTCAAACGGTAAAACCAACGGTCTAGTCTATATAAAAAACGAGAAACGAGAAACACGTATAAATTACATAAACAAACGACAACTACTGTACATCAGATTCCTGACTTAGGACAGGTGCAAACATTTGCAGCGGAATTAAACGTTTTAATGGTACCAAACCTTCTCCCTTTTTCTGAAACAATAGTATAACATCACAACATAGAAAAACACACGATAAAACATCAATTGGAAGGCTTAACTCAATCAAAAACGTAAATTAACACACTATGAACGAATAAATTCGATCTGTGATACCTGAAAGTAAATACATAGTTAAAAAAATATTAGGGACAAACATTCAAGGCCAAAAAGCAAACAAACAAGTCCAAATAAAGCCATGGCAATACACCACCGCGAAATATTAAACCCTTAGAAAATAATCACTTTTGAAAAAACCGGTTTTCATAATATATACAGGTAAATGAAAATAATGCATGTAAATACATTTTGTAATTAATAGATATAAGAAGATGTGGTATGAGTGCCAATGAGACAACTCTCCATCCAAGTCAACATTTATAAAAGTAAACCATTATAGGTCAAAGTACGGTCTTCAACATATCCATATCTGTAAATCTGCAGAAAAACCTTATCTAGAATGTCATATTGAGACTCATTGGTGAAAAAAAAATGGGAACTTAAGTCAAATAAATGTCAGATTTTAAAATAGTTTCATACCATTGCAAGTTTCATTCATATACAATTTTCAAATATATCATGACAATGGTACCAGTGAATTCCAGTTTTGTTCAATAATAAGCATGATTAG
Organism: Mytilus coruscus; assembly: GCA_017311375.1. Lineage (NCBI taxonomy): Eukaryota > Metazoa > Mollusca > Bivalvia > Mytilida > Mytilidae > Mytilus > Mytilus coruscus. Next base: position 693,742 of record CM029605.1, read on the forward strand.
AAGCTTTGTCCTGAATTCTTTTTTTCGAAACAGTGAATACAGCATCAGCCTCATTACCTGTACTTAAGTTACCGCCATGAGTACAACCAGAGATTTATACCAAGTTTCCAATAACATCAGGATGATACCACTGTCAGGATATGACAGAAATTTACCTATTATGACTGAAAAAATATACTGGATATGACAATGATTTACTCGATAATCCCAGGGGTGTGGAAATTTTAAGTTCAACCCATAGGACAAGTACATCCATGCAACGGGACAAGTATTTTTAAACAAGTTATAAAGACAACATCTGAATTTAAGAGTCCTTCCTTCAACTATCTGATATGACTAGTATACCATGGGTCAGTGTGGTTTTCCGCGCTATACCTTTCATTCTTAAAATAATAGGAAATGGTCATTGATAGGGTTCTGAAAGAATTTAGGGTCAGTGTGGGTTTTCTACGCTAAACCCATATTCCAATTCTTTGCTCAGAAGGAAATGTTGGAAGAGACACAAAATCATGAAATACCAAGTCCACCATGTATCTAGAATTTAGAAGTAGACGTTTATACAGACTTCATAGGCAGGCTGGATGCTGCATTGGCCTTTCAGTACCAGACACCCCATGGATATGACAACATAATTTACTGGATATGACATAGCAATTCACTGGATTTGACAACAATTAATGGATATGACTTGACTCAATAATGTCACACTGACATGCACTGTAATTATTATTATTTTCCTTTCTAAAAAAAGGTAATGTTAATCTTTGCAATTTTATTAGGTATCCAGGTGATGGTTAAAATATCTGGTCATCTAAAATGTGTATAGGAAACAGTATCATGGTAGGTTGGCCATAGGGTTGGTCATTTGATTTATTATGATCTGTACCATTTTGAACTAAATTATGACAAGTGTTTTAGCTTCTCATCTAGGATTTCATAAATATTCTGCTAAATTTCTAGCTTTTTATAACTAATTTTGATGTTTATAATCATTGATAAAGTTTAAACATGTTTAAGTTTTGTACACAGTTTTGTGTGCATTAAAGATTTCTTCTTTCAAAGAGTAAAGTTTAAAAATAATCTAATATAAATAAAGATGGAAAAAATTATTAAATAATTCCAAGTACTAGAAATATCTAAAAGGCCATTAACGATTTTTCTTTCAAAGAGTAAAGTTTAAAAAGTAATCTAATATAAATAAAGATGGAAAAATTATTAAATAATTTAAAGTACCAGAAATAGCAAAAGGGCCAACAATAAAATCCTAATGGCTGGCATTATAACAAAATTATCCAATTTTTATTGGAATTTGAATTTGAATTTAAATTTGTTTTGTTTCAAAGAAGGTGTAATAAAAGTGGTTTCAAAGAAGAAGTAATAAACAAAGTGGTTTCAGAAAAGATGTAAATGGCATTTAAGGGTTTTCTTGCTGTGTAAAATTCTCCATTCTTCATTGCATGCCATATTTTGTATTGCATTATTTCATCAGTCCAAGTCAAGCACCTTCAGGAAATTCTGATATTAAATGAAACTGATTTTTTCTCTCCTTGGACAATGTCGGACAAAAGTTATTTATAAATAGAGTAAATGATAAATATGCGAATAAGTCATATTCTTTTTAATTTACCGGTAAACAGGTCAATGTTTAAAAATATCAATTATGTCTGCATGTAACAATATTTCTTCAAATAATGGCAAGCATTTAATTTGTTAAAACTGTAAAAATAACAAGTAATTGAAATCACTAGTTTCTAAAGACTAAAAATAAAGGTGGGAAGCAAACTTGGGAAAGTTTTGTAATCATTTTGTTATATAAATTACAATTAATACATAAATAGAAATTCAACTAATTTTACACAGCAATTTTGTTAAAGTGAATAGTATAAAAAGGTTCCCTTGGACTGAAATTTGCAATGTGCTGGTGGGTGGGGAATGCAGCCAAGATATGTAAAATCTTGCCAGTCACAAGCCTGGAAGGAAGGTAACTTCAATCAATATGGAAGTGACCTTCTGAATGCAAGTGAACCACCATAAGAAGGAATAAACTAGTTTAGTGTGATTTTTCAGAAAATAAATTTGTACAAAATAACAAAAGGCACTTTGAAAATGTTGCAACGAGAACGGTCAATAAAGATTTGCTACAGATTGAGTTTAATATTTGTGGGATATCAATTTTCGAAGATTTCATTGGTGAACCAAATTGAAAAATTCAATGAACAATTGATAACTTTTCTTAATTTTAATGAAACAGGGGCCCATATTCATAATTATTGATGTTAACTTATAATCGTTATCGATTTATTTAAAGTTTTGTCTTGACCATGTTGACCATTGATGATGTTACCTCATACAGTATCTCATGATAAATTAAAGCTGGTAAGACTTGGTACAGAAACAATATGTTTAGGGTTAAACCAGTTTAACATGCACACAACCCTCCTTGTTTTGCCTTTTCAGAACATATGCTACTAAGGATGCAAAATTTTGTATGTATCAAATAAGGAACAGTAAACAAGACTGAACATAATTTGGTCAAAATATGACTGCCTTAGTAATGATCTGATATTTGTGACAATATTAATGTTCTGCATTTCTAGTACAATGTAGATTTGATTTAATTGTTTTGTGTCAATCAAAATTAAGTAATATTTTGAATAGTCCATTTCAAAGACCTTCAATGCTTATTTAGATACAAAAGACACTTATCAGATGTACATGTACATGAGTTTTTTGTAACACAGGCAAGTTAAGCAAAGAGATCTATTTTCATATATTTCCACTTACAATATTCAACTAAGTTAGTTTGGTACCCCTGATGCTGTTATAAGGTAATGATCCATTACATATAAATTGACAAATTTTGTACTGCATGGAATTCCTATGTTATCATGTGACAGCACATGGTGCGTGTAATAATGAAATCTAACCCGGAAAAACAGACAATCTCGAAACTTTATTACAACTATATATTAGACTAGTTCAAACACTTTTTCAAATAATCAATTTATAAAAAAAAATCATTTATATCTTCCATGTCTATATCAAATATGTCCTACTTGTTAGTAATTTTAGTAAAAATTCAAAGATTATTACTTGCGATTCTCTGTATTTTATCAGCATGTGCAATAATTTCCTATCTTACATGTCTTAAGCTACATGTACTTTGATGGATTGTAGCGGTAAGCACCCTTCCTTATTTACATAACAGATAATATATTATATCATAGAAAAAAAGGTAGCAATTAGACTATATGGAAAAATAAGGAGATGGTGTATGACCACCAATGAGGCAAATATCTGTCACCGTATGGCCTTCATAAGTCAATAATAAGAAAAACCCATCATTTCCCTCGAGGCGTCCACTACAATACTTAATTGATGAGGGGTGCCGCTGAGATTCTGTTACACCACCCTTCGAGTGGAATATTTAGGGCTAAGATTCTGCAGTAATGATTACTTACAGCGAGACTTTTGGCTGAGAAAATGACAGGGCTTTTCATATATATACATGTACAAGTAATTGGAACTATAATGACCTTAATGCTTATATATTTCTGATAGTTTTCCACACCTATTTAGTCTGGACCGGTAGCCACTAGTCCAATGCCCTAGACTATAGTAAAATTTCATTCGGACTTGTAAATTTTGAAAACCTTTGCTTAGACACATAACAAAATTGTGGCAATACTGGTTTTCTTACTCCTTACTAGTCGGAAAAGTTTTAGTGCAGACTGCCTATTCCAGCGGAACATTCAATCACCGTGTACATAGCAGACTATATGGTAATGGTAGTTATTAACTGGTTAGAAAACTTGTTAAAAAATGAGAAGTATGCATTGATTTTCATTCAACAATATACATGTTCAAGTCATGTGGACATATCACATATCGTTTTCTGTCACAAGCACTTGTTTTCTGTCAATGGGAAGGGGTTTCTATCCACACTCGTACGAGATTTAGTGATTTTTCGTACGAGTGTGGATAGTTCTTCCATTGACAGAAACAAGTGTATGTTTTCTAAACATCACATAACACATGTCATCGCCATCGCCATCGAAGTCCGGGACTAATGCCACAAGAAGGGTCTCTCAAATACTTCACGCTCAATAATACTACTTATTCATTAGAATCAATCATATCTAAGGGACAGTTTGTCGCCGGATGATTAATCTGGCGACAGCATGGTAATTCACACGTGGTTGCCCGTTAACATTGACATTCTGCGACTAATTCTAAGTAAATACGAGTATTTATCGCTTGAATTACAACTTACCTATTGAAAATGATCATTCTTGCTTTCCACACTGACTTGTCTGCCAAATAAACTACAAAACTGCAGCAAATTTCACGTTTAAACATGAAAATTCCTTTCTGTTGAAAACCCAGACAGGTGCTCGACTCATTCATACTGCAAGCATCTTTACGACCCCGACAACATTTTGACTGGTCGTTTAATAAAAGTAGGCGGGGCCTAATCCGCGATAAAAAACGGCTAAATTTAATAAACTTTACGTAAATCTTTGAATATGAGGTTAAATATCAGTCACTATGATATAAATGCATCATATTTCAATAGTTTATTAACAATTGGGCATCTGAATAAGTGCTACTAACAAATGTAGCCTTGTGACGCCGAGATTTATCTGATGACGTCATGAATAATAATGAGGAAAATAGAGTTATCTGCGCTTGGTAAAAACTCCGGGAAAAAATCGAAAAACTGCTTTAACGTACCCGCGAAGTTGTTGTATTTTCTTAACACACAGAAGCAGGGACGTTTTACAAAACAAATGAGCACACAAATTGAATAAGCACTCTGTTTATATAAGCATATTGCTCATGCATGCTCCGAAATTGACAGGTTGCTGCTATAATCATCAACGAACAACGTTACAGAATGTTATCATTCTTTTATCATGTTCTTAACTCTCTTCAACCGTATATAAGTAAAGGTTTCTAACATTGCACAATTTACTCGAATGAAAACAAAACAAAAATCTGCCAATTTCACACCACAAGCTGAACACAGGTATTTAAATTAGCAATACAGAGTGACTAGGATGAGCGGATAAGTAACACCTTTCAAACATAATAACATAGAACGAAATGACACTAATGTTCAATGATAAGAACTTGATTTGATTGATGAAAATTAAATAATGGACTAAACGAGACATATTTTGTTGATGAGGTTACAATTGTATATATAAAGGAAACTTCACTGTAAATGCTGTTAGTGAGATGATGATGTATACCCCATGTTTGAACAGTCCACGGTCGTCATATATAAGCACATCCTTGTTATAAATTAGGACAGCGCATAAACTGATTTACCTATATGTTTAATGAAATTTGTTCTTGCCTATATCTACGGTTACAGGGACAGGTTGAGATCCCAAACTATTAGCTTAGTAATCCAGATTTAATTATGTTTTTAATGTTTATTTGGTATTACACTGATTGCAATTTTCGAATGTGTTGCTGTAATATAGAAAATATGACGGTGTTGGTCAGTATTTGTTAGTCTTTCATGAAATAATTCACATATTCCGGATTCGTTTTAGGGCTTAAAAGTTGAATTTATGTTTACCTATACACTATGGACAACATTTTTAGCTACTCTCTGAATGTCGTATTGTTCTTGTTATTTAAATCATGTTTAAGGCATTACATACGGCTTGATATGGAAATCAATCTTAAGCTCATCGGTCATATCAAGTTTAAAATTTTATTTAGATATATTAAGTTTGATAACATACAAATGATTACGCGTAGAATCATTGTATTCTTCTAATGGTAAAAGTTAAATCATAAAATATTGAACTCGAGGAAAATTCAAAACGGAAAGTCCCTAATCAAATGGTAAAATCAAAAGCAGAAACACATCAAACGAATGGACACCAACTGTCATATTCCTGACTTGGTACAGGCATTTTCTTATGTAGAAAATGGTGGATTGAACCTGGTTTTATAGTGCTAAACCACTCACTTGTATGACAGTCGCATCAAATTCCATTATAGTGACAATGATGCGTGAATAAAACAAACAGACATAATAGGTAAAAATGTCAAAATAGGGTACAGCAGTCAACACCGTGTCACAATCTTAATCACAAAAAAAAACAAACAAATATTTAACAAAGAAGCACAAAAAGCATATATCACATTCAACAACCTCGTTTATTGCTTACTTATTTTTGTATTTTATTTATATTATGCCAAAATCAACCCATAAAGGATCGAGGATTTTAAGCACTGGGACGGACCGAATCATAATTTTAACATTAACTCTGGCGTAACAGTTTGTAGTCAAGGCAGTGCTGGTTCCCCACAACAAAGTGTTGTAATTAAAAAAGCACCCCATTTTAGTTCATAAACGAAATACTTTTCCTACCTGATCACTAAACAATGATGTACTTGAGAACTGATGTAATCTGTTTGATAACTAACATGCCTATGCTTTTCTTATATAGTATTCCAATATCAGACACGAGGGAGAAACAATGCATTCCTTATTTAGTTTGAATGGCTTTAGAGATGTAAATACATCAAATTACTGAGAAAAATTTAACAAAAATATTTTACTTATACCTGTATTATACTTTTCACATAGTGCGCATACGCCCACGATATATAAATTGTCCACCTTTATCATTATGTTTACATCATACAGTACACTATACAAAAATATACAAAACCTGCACATATATTGATGCGTAAAGATATTGAAGACTACCGAATTTGCACGTAGGCTTGGTACGGTATTTTCGTTCTCCTTAACGCCAAAGGCATACGTAGCTATTTGCTAAAAGCAGAATCGTATTTATTCAATTAGTTACTCCAGATTGTAATGATTTCCTACCAAAACGTAGGAAAATAACACGATTTGTTAGCCTTATCTATGGTGCCTTTCCATGGAATTTCTACCAAGTTACATGCAGTTGCATTGTAATAATTATTTTCAAAAGATTGTTGTATATTTATTAAATATGTTTATTTCTTAGGTTTTCAAATAAGGATAAAACTAGCATGAATAAGTTAAAAAAAAGAATTGAATTACGGATATATATATATATATATATATATATTATTTTGATTTTATGACTCCACCAGCTGCCATTTGAGAATTAAGTTAATTCTACGCTAAGGTGTTTACGATATTATAAGTAACGAAGCCAAACTGGTTAAAAATATAGAACTGATTTTCCTTTTTGACTTATTCAGACCAAAGCTGATACGTTTCATGTATGTATGCGTACTGTAGTTTAACTGTTCCTTCCTTTATAAATTTCTGTAAAAAAAAAATAATTGAAAGTGCGGCATGTATGGAGTTGTATTGTGGGTTTTTTATCTTTGTTAATACCTTGACTGAGGTTATTATGTAATTGAGAAACACGAATCATATGTTTTAGAGACTGTTTTATTGCTTTTGTCTTGTGTTAAAAGGAAAATTGAGATCTTATACAACTAGTTCAGCAAACAAAATATTTGAAAATCCTTTATAATGTATTTTTCTCATTACTTTGAAGGATATACAAAGTGGTTTAGATATCCTAAAGCGAGTTTGATCCTGCTAAAAATGCCTTTTTCCATCACAGGAAACTTTTTAACTTGTATTAATGTAGTCGCGTTCTTTCATGTAAGAATTAAGACGGTTCGTCGTTCTTGAAATAATCTACATATTTCCATATTCGAGTTAGAATTTGCATTTTGAAAGGATATGTGTGTACTGTGAAAAATTGCACATGGTTGGCTACTGTCTGAATGTCGTATTTTCTACACACACGAGTCTTATACGTTTACTAGTTTCAAATGAATAAACGTAATTGCTAATATGTATAAACCAGTACGTGGAGGCATGCAACAGTTTAAGTCAAGCCGAATACGTTACTCCTTAAACAACGTACTGGTATTGAAAAACAATCTATTTGTTCATATACAACATGGTATTCTAACCTGTTTTGATAACAAAGATGCATGTGCGTGTCTTGTATAGATTTGAGGGACAGAAAATAAGAAACACTGCATTCCTTATGTCATCGTTATGGCTTTACAAATAAATAAACTATTAAATTACTGATATAAACTTTGAAGTTTTAGACAAGGTTAATACGTTACCCACAAAACAACGTACCGACATTAGAAAAAAAAATATTTGTTCAAAAAGTATTCTTATCTGATTGTAAATACTGTTGTAAACTGAAACTGAAATAAACAGATAACAAACATGCATATGCGTGTCTTGTATAGCTTTGCAATAACTGACAGGAAATAAGAAACAAGTCATTCCTTACGTAATCTTTATGGCTTTACAAATGAAAAAAAAATATAACCTTAACAAAAATGACTGTGCACAAATTGTCTTATCCCTGTAAAATCCGTTGATTACTTACAAAGTTCACGCACGCCCATGATGAGACAAAACAATAAAGAAGATATATACCAAGTTTATTATTTACAACTTATGCAATAGATAAACAGTCGTATGGTTATCTGGTATAGACAAAATATGTCAGATCAGTTCTGTCAAAACAATCAAAACAAAATATACTTTAATATGCACATCCGATATATGCTATTTTAATCAACAGCTTATAGTCAAAATGTTTTGCCAACACGATATTGCGCTACACAGTAATAGTCCCAACACAAAACCGTTAACGTCCATTTTGACATTATTATTGATTCATATTTACATAACACAAAAATAACTTTTCTACAAGCATATAACATTTTTAGAACGATACGAAATGTTCACAATTTTGGCATGTCAGGAAACGATTTTGACCAGACGTTATTCTATTTTATTATACTTCATGTCAAAATGCCAGATTGTGATTGGTTAATACAAGGTAGATAATTTACTCTATCCCATTTCAAATACTATATTACCCTTCACGGAGACAATTGATCAATTGTGCACTTTATTAAATACGGATGGTTTTATATTCAAGATGTCATAGACAAAAATAAAACGACGAATTAACAGAGAGCCATCAGAAATTTCGTTGATGTCAGCAAATGGAGGTCACCGTATACGGCCTTCAACTATGAGAAAGAGACATACCGTATAGTCAGCTATAATAGGCCCCAACATGACAAAGTATGAGCGATATTACAATATTCACCCTATGACAGGATTTGATAGGACAAACGTAGAATTAATCGTAAAGTAATGTCATATAGGATTCCCCAGCAATTGCCACTATTTTCCTAAGTGTGCAAATATCTCACTATGGCAGATGAGTTCAAATCATTGACATATTTTGCGCACGTTATTTTAAGCGTTTTAAATTTGTTGAAAATACATGATGAGGGTTTGGGTTGGAAAAGTGCATTTAACTTTGTTCCCACTTTGAAAATGGTTGACAATTTTGGATGACGCCTTAATTGATATTAAAAGTGATAACATTTACAACATGAAACTATTAATTTTTGCTAAACATCTAAGAGTACTCTTTATTTAACTAATTAGTAAATTTCACACTCATGAAGTTGTATACACATAGTATATTGGGAATGAACCAACCACTAATGGTACGAGTATTTTATACGAAAGCGGGCGGGTGGGTGATATTAGGATTGCGGACGGAATATCAATTTCCAACTTTTGATATGTCAGCTTATTTACTTAGAGCGGCAAATCTCATTTTCAACTTTGTGCGAACAGATTTTCTGCATTTTGTTTATCCAGTCGCACGCTTCTAACGTTTCTTCATATTTCTACATCCCTGCATTCCAAATGTTCAAATATTTAATTTTCAGTGTTCCTAATGAAGTAAATTGAGATTATCGCATCGGAAGTTCGCAATTGATAAAGTGTTATTTTTATTTACAATCATCTAGGCATGTTTTTTGGTTTTCGGTTCTCACCAGGCAAGCATATTCATCTAAAAACATGAACTGCCTTCTCAACCCAACAATTTGCCAAATAAAGAAGAAGAAAAAAATACCAACAATTGTTCAATAAAACGAAGGATTTAAAAAAGGAATAGATTCCACTTTAAAGTAAATATGATAAAATATTAACATTGATTCAGTCTCATTATATATTTCGAAATACAATATTATGAGATTGTAAAGACGTAGGATGATCGGATTGTCAGTTGGCAAAATTAATAGAAACAAAAGTAAAAATAATATGTTACTAAAACTAAACTGAACATAATCAAACAAAACTAAACACAATAACATCATGCAAATGAACACAAATAAATGGACATGCAAATGAAAGTATGATTACAAACAAACAAAAGTCATAATTCAAACATAATACACACAACTAAAATGCTAGTTGTAAAATTAAAACAAATCAGCAAAATGTCTCATCACAGCTACTACCATACTCTGTTTGCGGTCAAGATCTAGGACGTTGATTGGAACATCAAATACTTTGAGATTGTATTAATCTAAACTTCAACTTTATTAAACTTTTCAATGATTTAATATTGACTTGTATAACACTTGTAACATCAATAAGATGTATGGCTCACTTTATATTTACTTCAATTAATATTGCACTAATTTTACAGCTTTCTATTGGTATGACACCACTGGTTGATATCATCACCACTTTTCAATGGCCAAGCTTTAAACTTATTTTGAAACATGAATATAAATAGCATTTACGCTATATTAAATCTGGCAATTTATATTTCACCTTTATCTTCCGGTTTCTCAAATTAAACGGAACTACCAAACAATCTACACCAATTTCCGGTAAATCAAAGACCAAATTCCGGTAAAGCTAACACCTACATCTGTATACGCAAAATACATAATTTCTGCTACATTACATAAATACGTTAAGCTAAACCTCGGAACTGGTATTTGGAAAATTCTGTGTCAATAAATGGTACGTACGTTGTCTGACCATTTAAATACTGCCGCTTCAAAACTGAGCATAAAACTGCATGGATAAATCCCTGAAACAAATAATTGAACCCCAAATAAAATTTATAATGGACTGAAAACAAGATATCACACCATAAATCAACCGCAAGGTGATGAATAGTCTCTGGGTCTGTTTGATATGCCAATATGACAAGTAAATGATAACACCGTCAAAAATATAAATCAGTGTTCTTACCTGAGCAAATTCATTATATTGTCCTGTGAAACTCCATGTCCAGAACTGACAATTCTGAGGTATCACCAAATATATTACTGAACTGCAGCAGAGCAAATTCATTATATTGTCCTGTGAAACTCCATGTCCAAAACTGACAATTCTGAGGTATCACCAAATATAAAATAACTGCAGCAGACTAAACGTCTTTTCTCACCAAAATCTAGATGTGCTCTGTCTAATTACTTTACCTGTATAAAAAATCATGTGCTGCCTGTCACATGATTTACCTGGCGCGTAAATTAATGAGTGGGGTGTCAATCAGGGGTGCAATTTATACATACCTTTATAAACCGTGAATATAAGATAGTAGGCTCCATTTCATGCGTTACAATTTATGAATAATAAGCAAATAATTAATAAAACAAAATCACATAACGAAGTTCGTCACAGAACTATATTTCGTTCGTACATGTTAGAAGCGGTATTTGGGATAATGTAACATTCCAACACTTTTATCAATGCCGGAAAGAGATAACTCAGATGTGAATTATTTGAATGCAGATTAATGGGAGTTCAGAGTATTCTCTCTCTCCTCTCTCTCCACACGAAGATCTCATTCTACATTCACTCTTTCTTCACATGGGAGTCTCATTCTGCGTTCTATCTCCTTTAAATGGAATATCTCTCTCTCTCTCTCTCTCTCTCTCTCTCTCTCTCTCTCTCTCTCTCTCTCTCTCTCTCTCTCTCTCTCTCTCTCTCTCTATTTGTGTCTATTATATGAATGTATTTAATTCATTTGATTAACAAACGTTCTATTGAAGATTAGTCCATACCCTGTAATTCGTTGTAATTTACAATGCATCTTATTAAAATAAAATAAAAAAAAAATCATTAACAAGACGCGATACTCTGATGATTGTTTACAATGTAACACTGACCCTAAACGGCAGGTGAGATAGTTTTGGATAAATTTCTAAATATTAGTTTAGTACAATTAGTACAATACAAGTATTTAAACCTCATGTTTGTGGGAAAACAGCATTATACCCAAAACTCATCAATAGTTTCCGCATAAAACACCTAAATAATCTTATCAGTGTGTTTAAACATTTTGATAATTTAAACCGTTATAATGTGAGCTATGCACTAGTTTCCCTCCTGAAGGCATCGATAAGTATTGATTGTATTTATATATTTACTTTTGAGTCGTTAACATGCAGCCTTATCAAAAATGGGGACCACATTTTGGTAAGTATAAACACGAATTGTATTTTTATGTCAAAGTAAAAGTTTATTTATGATAAACAAAATCTATATCTTTTTTCTAACTTAGTTTCAATATGTAAGGTGCTACATGTATTCAAATATTTGTGCAAAGTAGTAGATATACTTCAACTTGGAACATTGTGACTAGACTTCAATATCAAACCTAAACTTATTCATATGCCACCGCGGTTATCTGGTGGTAGTGTGAATCCACTCCTGGGGTAACTCTGGTGGAAGTGTGAATCCACTCCTGGAGGTTACTCTGGTGATAGTGTGAATCCACTCCTGGGTATAACTCACCTTTTGAATCATATGCAAAGTATTGTAGTTTCAGTATAACGATTCTGGTTACTACTGACTGTTACTGTATGAACTAGTACGTATAAACGTAAACGTGTCGGTCTAATCAAAACAGCGTATACATTTACATGTAGTCGCATTTTGCGCCTGTCCCAAGTCAGGAGCCTCTGGCCTTTGTTAGTCTTGTATTATTTTTACTTTTAGTTTCTTGTGTATAATTTGGAGTTTAGTATGACGTCCATTATCACTGAACTAGTATATATATTTGTTTAGGGGCCAGCTTAAGGACGCCTCCGGGTGCGGGAATTTCTCGCTGTATTGAAGACCTATTGGTGACCTTCTGTTGTTGTCTGTTCTGTGGTCGGGTTGTTGTCTCTCTGACACATTCCCATTTCCATTCTCAATTTTATATGACATATTAGTCTTACCTTCCTATAAGGATTGTGAAAGACAATAAAATATCAAATAGAAAATAATTAAATACAATAGATTTGTCAGTCTGTTACTCTGTATGGTGATGACTATCATTTACATTTCTGTTAATTTGCATTGTCGTATTCCGTATATTTACTTTTCCCTTCGTCTGTATTCCTATCGTGTATTCCTTACGGATAATCAATAAAGGGACACATGTAAAAGAACCGACAATAGGCATTGTTTACATAAATAAAATCGATAAAATTATGTATCTTTAAAACTTTTACAATTACCGACAAATAAAACAATATGTATCAAAAGTTTTATTAAAATTAATGAAACCTTTGATTGTGAAAATGTTGATATTGGTGACTTTTTCCGTAAACAGTATAGTCTTGTTGAAAGTTATAAATAAATTAACAAATTAATCTACTTTTGACTCTGTATTAAAGTTGTAATATTTGTCACTGGTGCAACAAAAAAAAAAAAAAAAAAAAAAAACATGCACAGCGGAACAGGCTGAACAAATCAAAATGAAACTTGAAAACAATAAAACACGGCTATACGGTTGTGTTTAGTAAATATCGTGCAATTCAGTCCTCATCAAACCCTCTTATAAGTACCGTACATCGCTGTAACCCGAAAATAACTCAATTTACCGGAATTTAATGTACATGAAACAGTAATTCTGGGACTATTGCATAATTGGCAGAAAATCAAAGAGAAGAAATGTTCCACAAATGAAAATCTACCTCCCTCTTATTTCCACCACCAAATCACTACAACCACAACCATTCCCAACACACACTTCCGCATATTTACATATCTATACAAATATTCATTTTCAATTTTGATTTCCTGATGCCCGCCAGACATCCGGGGTTCTTGATCCGCCCTGTATTATTAACATGTAGTTCGTGATACTTGTAAACATTTGTCAAATAGGTGCCTTCTAGATCCAATAGGCCGGGTGTAACGTTGACTATAGTGTCATATTTATTTTATACATGTTCAAAAGTTAATATTTCTAACAAATAACTTACTTACTTTCTAGCAAACAAGAGTATGACATTGTCCGTGAGCAAACCAACTTGAGAAAACCGCCCTTTTGTTGCTTTATTCATAAATGAAAATTGACTTCTTAAAAAAGAAGTTTTACTTTATTCTAATTGATACAAAATAAAATAATGGCACCGTTTATAAAGTTTTTTTTTCAATCATTCTTTCATCGAACTACTATCAACCAAGGATAGTAAATCTATACAAATCCTTGTATCAACTAATCAATTGTTTATTGCATAAGGTTAATTGAACATGATGCTTGGGAATTTTTACTTAGTCGTGTGTCACGTGCCGTTCGTCACGTGCGGGGTGGCACGCGCTGATTAAAAAGTCGTTTTACTTCAAGAATCATAATATCAGTCTATTGAATCAGATTCAAAATTTCATATTCATGCTTTACATGCTTATATCTTCTTGTATCCGTATTTTCGTGCTCCTAAAACACACTGTAGTGTCCTTAATGCAAAAACTTTATTCTTGGTACGACCAGAGTCATGTGTGTCTTTGGGTGCACTTAGAAGTCCTTTGGAGTATTTCTATACATGCACCGCTGGCAATTCTCACTTGAGGTATATGTTCAAATTTGCAATAAATAAATAAAAACAAAAACAAAAACAAAAAAAAAAAAAAAACAAAAACAAAAACAAAACAAAAAACACACGACTTAGTTCTTAAAAGGTTCTTTATCAAAACTCTTAATTCAAAATACAGGCTCCGAAGTCAACACATATTAGTGATTGTGAAAATATTATGGTTCAGTGCATTGTTTGGACACAAAAACACGAATAACTCTAAAAAATAAACGAATGTATTCTTGCTGTCAGATCAAAACCCAGACATTCAGTGTATATTCCACTGAATTTATCATATTGATAATTTTACATTTGTACTTATTACGTAATAAGATGTGTGTCCAGATAAGGTGATGATGGAAGTTTTAACGACCTTGACTGGCTATACAGCCCTTGCACGATCGGTAATCCAGGTAAGGTTTGACAGCTGGTGGTATATATATACTTAATTGTGTATCGTCTTCAATTATACATCTGACGATGACATTCTGCTTTAGGGCAATTCAGTGTATATAGAAAAGAATGTATTTTAGAGTATATAACATTCCGTCATAAAATAATTCAGAAGGTACACGTTATTAAGGTCGTTCGCAAAATTGATGAAAATATTAACAGACTTATCAAATTTCATGCCAATCATAACGTACCAAATAGGTTAGTATAGTAAACAATACATAACGGAAAGTAACTTTGCCATATTGCAGGCACAAAATGGGATCGATGTGGCCAGTATAACAAGCCCAGTCCCCATGTTACCTGTCTAGATCATATCTCCTGAACTTAAAACACACAATAAAACTGTTTTAATTTGAAATTAATAGCAACCATGAATGCATTTAAAATCATTTACCGCCAATTGATGAGGCATATATTTAAGCATACAGCATAAACTTTAGAGTCGAATGTGTCCATTGTGAGCATCTGCAATGTAACTAGACACCTTCATGCTGACATCTTATTGAAGAATTAATAGTCATATCGGATATCACTGAGAAGATATGTTCACAGAGAAATTACAGAAGAAATCAGAATACTTTTAGAGAAGCGTGTTTGACTAATATTTGCTGTAGAAAAAAAAAAAACATTCTCGCGTTAAAAGATCATATTTTACTGACTCAGTTTAGAAACATCCCAAAACATTTGTGTATAATTTCATCAATAAATTCATGGTACATACGGATTTTTATCTTTCGTTCAAAGTAATAGACACACTTATATTTTAATCAAGAAACCAACGACACAGTTTACCACACTGAATAACATTGAGAATGGAAACCGGGAATGTGTGAAAGAAAACAACCCGACCAAAGAGCAGAAAACAGCACAAGGGCACCAATGGTTCTTCAGCTCAGCGAGAAAATCCAGCACCCGGGTACAAAAATGTGTACTAGTTCAGCGAAAATAGACGTCACACCAGACTCCGAAACATATAAATGAACCAAATTTAAAACAAACAAAAACATACCTCCGGGTGCGGAATTTCTCGCTGTATTGAAGACCTATTGGTGACCTTCTGTTGTTGTCTGTTCTGTGGTCGGGTTGTTGTCTCTTTGACACATTCCCATTTCCATTCTCAATTTTAAGACTTACAAAGGGACAGGCGCAAAAATGCGGTGGGGTTAAACATGTTTTGTTAGATCTCAATCCTCTCCCTATACCTTTAGCCAATGTAAAATAAACAAACACACAGCAATACGCACAGTAAAACTCAGTTTGAAAGACGTCCAAAGTCTGATATCTGCCTTTATTAACGCATAATGTCACTGTTGTTCCATAGAAAAGCTTCTAGCCTTTATTGCAATGACTGAAGAAGAGATCCTACTGTTCTGACGCGGGGTTCTTGCCATTCCTGTTGTAATGCGACACTTAATTCTTAGAAGTGGCTGGGTATTCGGCTGAGTCCAACGATAACGGACGATAACGGACGCTTTAGGTTTGGTTTATGTCCGTAGTATAAGCAGACAACTGAAGCACGCCCAATCCATTGACACAAAGAAGAGTCAACGGTGCTTGTCAATTGAATAAAATGTCCGTGACGTCATAGCTCTGAAAAGACAAATGGCAGCAAATTGTCACCAACGTAGCGTCTAGCTGTTAAAGTGTCATTGCAAATTACCAACAGTATTCGCACATCGGTGGTAATATCGACTAAAACCATTTTACTTCCGCCACTAAATCTGTCTCGTTCAAGAACGCAGTTATCTGAGTAGCGTTCAACCGTCCGCAAAATGAACTCAAATACACGAAAAGATACATGATTTTTAAAAGTTGTTATTGGCTTAGAACTAGCTGTCAGTAACTGCCAGTACTCTCAAATCAATAATTTGTGTTTTTGTTGTTAGGGATGTATAAATACACTGCCATGTCCGGTCTGTGTTTTTGAAAGATGTTTTTCTGCTTTGTATCGATCTGATGTGAAAAGCCATTTTCAATTGTTTTTATAGTTTGTTCTTGTGTTGTGCTGTAACACCACTGTCAAAGGTTAGGAGAGGGTGAAGAACTCACAAACCTGCTTAGCCCCGCCACATTCTTTATTTGCCTGTCCCAAGTCAATAGCTTGAAGTCCAGTCGTTGGTTCATGTCTGTCATATTTGTTTTCGTAAATTGTTTTGTGATAAATTAAGCCGTTAATTTTCTCAATCGAACTGTTTCTTATTTTGCATGTCGAGAGCTTTTATAGCCGACTGAACAGTATGGGTTTTCTCATTGTTGAAAGCCGTTCAGTTGCCTATAATTGCTTACATCCACTTCATTTGAACTTGGGTGGATAGTTTGCTCATTGACAATCATACCATATCTTTTGTTTTATATATCAAACCCTGAATTAATCAAAACACCAAACAGGTACATTTCCCGCCGCAGTTAGTCCACTGTTGTTCTCCATTTTCAAAATCAGTCCTTTATATGGTACAGTGAAAATGACGACGTTTCAAGATATAGGACACGGTTCGTCAATCAACTGTTCTGCTATGACGTTCAATAAAATTTTTTTGATTCACGTCGCAGTCGTAAATCGGTTCCGCTAATGACGTTGCTTACATTTTAGGTAGATTCACTGTATACAACCATCTTGGATTGTACAAAAGTAGTACACAATCGGTCTAGTTCTTTGCCTAAATCTGCAAATTTTGAGACAAATTTGCAATTTATGTGTACGAATGTTTACTTGTATAAAGATAAAGAAAAATAACTGATTTATTGCCTAATCCAAAATGTTTAAACAAATACCAAATATTTGTGCTTTTATAATCAATTTTTCAACTTAGCAAATTTAAGGAAGATAACTCTTATAGTAAAAATTTAATACTTGAATGATAGTGAAATTTTATATTTTTACTTGTAGCAAGACAACAAGGTCGGTGACTCCATTTTTCTTAAAGCATATTATAAAACCTTCATATTTTATTTCAAAATTCTATCTGATAGATTTCTTTTATTCACAAAATGTGTTTTTCATGAACAGTCTATGCAAATTTGGGCAACTTTGCACGAATTGTAGCTTGAAAATTAGCACGGTGACCCATACTATTTTATTATATCTTTGAAAAAAACATGGTAAAATCTTCATTTTGGCAAATTATAAGAAAATTCTATCTGATGAAATGTATACCGATGATCCACTTTAAACGTCTTGCAAACACATGTCTCATCCCTGTCTGTAACATTCCAAAGTCTTGATTGCGATTTTTATCACTGAGTTGAGGCATTTCGGAATAAAATTAAAAAAAAAACAAAACCCAAAAAACGTTCCATCCATTCAACCAATACCATTAGTGCAAAACATATTTTAGAAAAAAAAAAAAAAAAAAAAAATTATACAGTTATCAGAAATCCAGCGTAACGAACTTTGTTGCTTTACTCACCAGATAAACGGACGTAATTTAAATTTAAATCTATATTATAACTATAATTTTGCTAAAGAATTGAAAATAAGAGTGTTCCATTTCTTAAATCAGTTAGTAGATCAATACATCCAAAAACAGTTGCTAAATATTGTGATCTAGTTGACGTGTTATTAAAATGATACTTTATAGATAGATATATGTTTTATTTTAAAAAAGACATAACTCGCAGAAAGCCACGTAAGTCTTTCATTTGGGACATAACAGCTGCCACAGATACTTGTAAACGTGTTCTAGCAGAATGTAAACACATTATCATTGCATAATTTGTATTAACTACTGGTAATATATTTCAGTATGGCTATAGGGGATATCGTCGCTACTGCTGTTCTTTGTGGAATAGGTGCCGTATTGTGTATTAGAGGACTGGTGTTCGCATGCAAGAAATGTGTTTCAGGTTCGTATATATTTGAATATTTCTTAATACGCATTGAATGTGTGCACCAGGAGGTTTAGCAAGTAACAAATAGTAAAATCACAAAAAACAGAACTCAAGGACAATTCAAAACGGAAAGTCCCTAATCAAATGGCAAAATAAAAACTCGAACACATCAAACGAAAGGAAAAACAACTGTCATATTACTGACTTGGTACAGGCTTTTTCGTATGTAGGAAATGGTTAATTAAACCTGGTTTTATAGCTAGCTAAACCTCTCATTTGTATGACAGCCGCATACAATTCCATTATATTGACAATGATGTGTGAACAAAACAAACAGACATAAAAGGTAAAATGTCAAAATAGGGGTACAAAAGTCAACATTGTGTTAAAATCTTAATCACTATGAAAACAAACAAATATGTTACAAATAAACACAAAAGGCACATAAGCAAAATGAAAGACAAGAATACAAAATGTACCACAGCACAATAACACAATGACGGGATGTATAAGTACCGAGCCACGTCAAATGAATAACACCAAAAATAGACTAAACGTTAAAAGTAATATTCAAAAGACAAATAGAAGATTACTATAACACGTTTTAAGATGGTAAACAACGTCAGTACCCAGAATCTATACTTCAAGACCATCGTGTATTATTTGTGAAGTTGATACGGAATATTTATCAACAAGGTTTTAGTACCTTCCGATGAACACAAATGATGAACACAAATAATGTTTGCTTGCAAAATGCAATTCAAATGATAAAATAATTAACAACGGTTCTCAATGGTAAAGTGGAAGTCATACTTATAATCCTTAGTTTAACAGTCGTTATAATGATTTTGTTGGAATACCTATGTCACAGATGGCAACATATATCTTGCAAAAGTCAACGCCATAATTCCGTTCTCTCCTTTGAGTTATTGTGCTATGGTCATTTTTGTATTCTTGTCTTTCATTTTGCTCATGTAGTTTGTCTATAGAGTGTATATGTTACAGTTCTTTTTAGAATTATGGATTATGTAAAATCATAATTTTCAGGGATTATGTATAATCACTGGTCACTTTAGTGATTATATATAATTACTGAAATTTTCAGAAATTATGAATAATCACTAGAAAAAAATGTTAGGGATTATACATAATAGCTGGAATGACGAGACAATGAATAACGTAAACTAATTTTTCTATAAAATCAAAGTTAAACATCTTTTGAAACATAAATATTAAGATCTTCAGCAAATATTCTTATACAAATCATTAACTTTTACAAACTACATTGAACATTTGGATGACATCTACTATGAGGGTCTGGATAGGGGTCCCTCAATTCTTTATTATTTTATTTTTATATCATTTTTGTCTATGCCCATTATTCTCCATTTTGTAAATTTAATTACACTATTATTCTCTATTCTTAGTTTTTGTCTGTTGTGTTTTGTCTATTCTTTCCTTCTTATACCTTTATTTTGCACTGTTTGCCCATTATTCTCTATTCTGTGAAACCCATCCAGACCCTTTTCTATTGAACATTTGCTCTGCTTTTCTTTTCTTTATGCAACAAACCCAAACCCCCGAAAAATATTGAATCTGAATTTACTGAAGAGAAATAATTAAAAGTGTTTATTAGAAGGTGCTAGAGAGGTCAATCAGACACCTCAAATGGTTTCCTTGTGTATTGTCTGAGCATAATTTCATGTTTCATAGTCAGACGTTATCTTTTTAGCCTTTTTATGAACGATGCCCATTATGTATTTGGGGTCTCCTTTCCACGATCAACACGATGAATCGGTATCACAACCTCCTCCAAAATTGTGTTCAATCTGTCAAGCATGTGTTCTGTTTGCGTTTCTGGACGTTTCTTTGCATTTCTTTGCTTAGTACCAATTCTTTGTTCTTTTAAAACTTTCCTTCCTTTTGTTTTACAGCAAATTACATAATCTGTGCATTTATTTTGGTATAATTAATTTCATTTTAAAATACTTATTTGTTTATGAGTTAATGTGGTTAAACACAGATAAATAGACAATCGCCAGAAAAACTGTTTACTTTAATAAGATTTGATAAATGAACAGGGAATGAAAACTGTCCACTTAAACCATTAAGAGGTTATACATATGATTTATTTGTCTGTATTTGATTTATTTTTACCAAACAGAGACTCATTGTATTATTGATAATCCCTGAAAAATTTCAGGAATATGTAAAATATTTCTTAAAATTTGCAGTGATTATGTTAAATCACTGGTCATTTTCAGGGATTATATATAATCACTATTGATTTCAGTGATTATGCAAAATTCCTGAAAATCAGGGATTCTTCATAATCCCTGATTATACAAATTCACTGTAACATATATATGGAAGTTTATTTAGATAATAACACAATGTTGACTGCGCTATCCTAATTTTGACATTTTACCTATTATGTCTGTTTGTTTTGTTCACACATTGTTGTCAATATAATGGAATTCTATGCGACTGTCATACAATTGAGAAGTTTAGCTAGCTATAAACCCAGGTTTAATCCACCGTTTTCTACATACGGAAATGCCTGTACCAAGTCAGAAATATGACAGTTGTTTTCAATTTGTTTGATGTGTTTGAGCTTTCGATTTTGCCATTTGATAAAGGACTTTCCGTTTTGAATTTTCCTTGGAGTTCAGTATTTTGTTATTTTACTTTTTGCTTACAATGCTTCTTCAATGTTTCACCGAGAAGATAATGGCAGTACACTTGATGTTGAGCATTGCTAGTAGTCTCACTATCTGCACTTTAGCACAACTATGCGGAATTCTAAGACGTATAACACCAAGTACCTCTGTTTGACTCTGGTACCTCACTTACTGGGTGTAATTTAGTTGCAGTAGCTGAAAGGAAGTGTTATAATTATAGTATTGTAGCGCACAGTATGTTCAATCATTTACTTAGGTAAACTGACTTCCTAGTGTCAATCCCCTTAGAGAGAAATTCAGTACTTAAAGCAAGGCCTCCCTTGTGTTTTCGATTATTGTCCTTAAAGTTCTGTATTTTTTAATTTTACTTTTCACGGTTTTAACCACACCAAATGCAATTTATCAACGAACTTTGAATTTTCATGAGCACCATGACGGTTACCAGTAGTGGAGTAGAATGTGCTGACCCTCTGGAGCACATGAGATCACCCCGATTTTAAGTTGTAATTGTTTTCCTCAGTCGTTTGTTTCTGTATAGTGTTTAGCAGACATTTCGTTTTCTTTCTGTTGTGCCATAGTTTTGTTTGTTTTCTTCAATTTATGATATTAAAGTATTTAAAATCCTGCTTTTTCAATACAATCCTGGATATGGACACAAATATCGTTCAGTTTGACTGAAGAAAGAAAACATAGTTCCTGACTGTAGAAAGATATAACATATTCACTTTTCGTCAACAATGATATAAAATTCTAATTTTTAATGTTTCAAAATTTTCTATGAGAACATAATCATGAAATACTAATATACGAATACAATAGTATGAAACATTAAAAAATATAAAAAATAAAATGCAACAGTAGACATAAAATTATTGTAAACATTGCGGAACCGACGTTAAGCTCTACAGATAATATAAACTTGCTGATTCCTTTTTCGAAGTAATTTATAGATTGGTGTTATTTCAATGGTTTTAATGATTAATCTATCATCCTAACTTGGGCAAAGATGTTATTTTCTTAATGATCAATCAGAAGATGACTTGCGTTTTATTGTAATTTAGTCAGAATATAGAATGAATTAGAAAGATTGAAACTTACGTTATTGCATTATCGACTTCATTGGTTAATAACTCAGAATTTTATTACTCAATTCTAACACGAAAACGTAAACAATAATAAATATAGATTCAAATCTCAGATTAGAAAAGTTTTCTGTTCAATTGGATTGAGAATACAAAGAAGATTGCGGAAAAAATACTGCAACTTCTTCGCGGAATGTTCCGAGTTATAGGAAAGTGTCTTCTTTCTTTGCATGTGCTATTATGAGGTAATTTTGTTATTGTATCGTTATTTTGTATTGCAAATGGTACATTGTAATCGACAACAATAAACATCAAGCTGTGTTAATTGTATACACACTTGTTTTCGTTTAATTTTAGATGGAGTTATAGTCTAATATTTGGAAAACAAATGTGAGCCTCTGGGTTAATTCAATATCACCGAGAAGTGTATTCTGTTATCAAAAGACATGTCTTCGTTTCAAATTGCCTATAACTAAATCATCTATCATCAAAGAAAACTTTTTGTTGAATAAACTGAATGTGATTTCTTTTTTTTTGTAAAACTGGTTATTTCAAGCATTACTATCAAGTTTTGTCATAATCAGTTCAATAGTTTTATAAAAAAATAGTATAATGTAAGACGACATCTACAGCTATTCGAGCAAAATTTCTTCGAAAAATCCAAACTAAGCCGCATCATGGTATAATATAGTGTGGACCAATAAATTATCAAACATTTATCTCATCTGCCTACAAACAGTTTAATATGATACAAAAAATAAAAATCACAAAATACTGAACTCCGAGGAAAATTCAAAAGGAAAGTCCCTAATCAAATGGCAAAATCAAAAGCTCAAACACATCAAACGAATGGATAACAACTGTCATATTCCTGACTTGGTACGGGCATTTTCTTATGTAGAAAATGGTGGATTGAACCTGGTTTTATAGCTAGCTAAAAGATTACTCTAGAATGATAAATACCACTAATGGACCTCTTCGTCTTCATTATACGGTTCATTTTGGTCCATTTATACCTCTTATTTCCTCAAAATTTCAACTTTTTAGGCCAATAAATCAAAATTCAGGGTAACTTTCGCACATCTATGCAAGAGATGTGATAATAAATGAGTAATTGGAGTATTCAAGCGGAATGAACTATCCATATAAAAGTTTACTGACTCCAATTTCAATAAGCCCTTACGTAAAACTTTATTTTACGCCGCGTTCTAGAGAGGACATATTATTCTTCCCTTTTAGTGAATAATTTGTTTTACTGCTTCACAAATAATTTCATTTACTTTTAACTGTATATTTATTAAAGTGTTACTTAGGAAAAGGTTTTCAATTATAGCAAAATATAAAAATTAATAAGGAGAAAAAGTCAGAAAAAGCTCCCCAAAGCACTGAGTATGGCTTGCTCTGAATAGCCTTGTTATAGAACTATGAATATTAGTAGAGTTCTATAACAAGGCTATTATCTCTAAAATGAGTTTTGGGACTCAATCCACTCTGAATATTTCACTGAAATAGCATAAAATTTTACCAAATGAGAGTACATACAAGGACAAAGGTGCATGTGCAGCTTCCCAAAATAGGTGTAACCACCATTGTTTTTCCTATAAGCCTTTGTTAAATTTGCACTTTTAAAAAACTGTGTAGAATTTATCTTTGTTTCAAATAAAGAAATACTTGGGATGAGTAAAGTTTTTCCTGTCCAGTACTATAGACAAAATTTCACAAAACATTTCATTATTTCATAACATATAAGACAATAACCATCACATGAAGTTAACCAATCAAATTTCCACTCCAGTCTTTCCTGTTTACAAGCTTTAGTATCCATGTAACCTCAACTTTCCAAATTTTTTATAGAAACACCAAATGAAAAAGAATGATGCTTTGAAACACCCAAGAAATATGTTTATGACTCAGAAATATTTTACTACAATGAAATGCAGGATTAATTTCCTACAACTGTAGAATTCAAGGAATATTTTCGACCCTTTTTCATATGCAACCGGATGTGACGTACTATGATTTGGTGGTATTACACCATTAGGTGCTATTACTAAGCATTTGTTTTGCTTTGTATCATACATTGAAAGTTATTGTAAATATGTTTGTTATAACAAGTATTCTTTTGTCAAGCACTGACTATAAATAAGTTACGACTATATGTCTAATAAAACAATTTTATTAGTTTGATATGGCTTTTGTGGTAAATACTATATGTAGTCAACTAAGATAGGAGTTGACTGTACCTTAAAGAGCAGGTTCGAACACACAACCTCAATGTTGACAGGATAGTGATTGCTGTCGATTAACTTCCTAGATCATTTAGCCCCAGAGGCCCCTGGTGTTGAAACAACTACAGCAAGTGGCCGAATGACGAAAGTTTGAAACATTGGAACACTTAAACAGTTAAAATTAGTATTTTGTTTCATTTTGTGTTTTCAATTATACTAGTATGTGGAATTCTTTATATTACACGAAAGACTGCTTCTGTTTTACACCGTTTTAATTGCTTTAAAAATGTAAACCTCGGTATCACATGTTGGTCTAACAATTGCTTCAGCATAAGTTCATAATATTCAAATATGAAATAAACAGTTTTAACACAAACGTTTTTAAAACAATTACACAAAGACACAATTGTCTTAATTTCATTTCTGCAACGTCGTGAAACCAACATTTAGTATGAAACAACTTGTTAAATAAAGATACAAAATAAAAATAAAACTTTATATTTTAGTGCGATCGGGCGCTTTCCTTGATAAACCTTCACCACGAAGGCCCAAATTCCAACGAGTTAACATCATGTTCCTACATACGTGACGATCAGTATTAGAAAAAGGACATAACAAGAACAATACATTACAAATGGGTACTTTATTGAACATATATATAAATTGATGGTAAAGAAAACCATAAATGTTTTTTTTTTCGTGACGATAATCTGTGATAGCAAAATTATGTACTTTATAAAGGTTTCATACAAAACTGATCTCCAATTATAGTAAATTCAAAAGGAAGGGACATATTTTTTCTTTTTGAAGAAGACTTAAACTGGTTTTGTGTTTTCATCAATTATCAAAATCAACAATTTTGCATTTCATGATACATGTACATACACCAAAACCAAAAATACATATAAAATAAATACATCTACACTTTAGTCAAATATAATGAAATAGCAAGTACAAACATCACTACATGAACAGAAAACACAAATGTTAATATCACTGGTCCAATAATTTTGAACGGCTTCCTTGGTTCTTTTTATGTGCATTATACAACGCTGCAAGAGTATGTCCTCAGCCAACCAAACATGTCTGAAGTCTCTCCTTGCATCTTCCATGAGGACAGGCACAAACAAAAGAAAATAGCAGAAAAAAAACGTAAACGTTATACCAAAAGAATTTGCTAGCAAACAATCGTTTATACAAAACATTTAGATTTTAGATATTGTGTATATTGAAATACTAGTATCTCTTGTGCCGTTGTTTCTATAAGTTTAGGATCATGTGTTTAAAAGCAATAATATCAACATACCGGAATGAAATTACTTAATAACCGTCAAGATGGCTGATTAAACAGCGTAACTTGCTCTTTTTTAATGTGTTCTCTTTTTTTATTCAGTTAGAAATTGTTAAAAAATAAAGAAGCGGAATATTTCAAAGGGATATTCAAACTCAAAGTCAAAAACAAACTAGCAATGCCATGGCAAGAAAGGAAAACAACCAAAGACAAATAATAGTATACATAACGCTACATAGAAAACCAAAGACTGAACAATAAGAACCCCATATATATATAAAACGTGATTAATTCAAATTAAAGAATTTTAATTTATATCAAATGTATCGCGATTTTTATCTGGTTATTTTCCGATTTTACTGTTTATAGGAAAAACAAATCGGTGACCCCAAATTAGTTTGTCTACATATTTTAATTGGGAGCTTTCTTATCATATGTTATTAAAATATCAAAGAGCCATTAAAAACACAAAAAAAAAAAAAAAGAACGCAAACTTGACAAAACAAATACCAAATTGAAAAAGAAAGTCATAACTTTTATTGCTATTCTTGGACCTTGTGTCTAAACGTTTTTGAGAGCAACCAGATTTTACTTTCGGCATGCATCCTCATAGTCTCTCATACACTTTGTACAAAACAAGGATATTAGTTTTTCAGAAAGATTGATTTGAAAACATATTAATTCATTTTTTTATACATGAACCAATAATAGTATCAAAAAGTTGCATTGTCTCGAATGAATTCAATAAAAGTCTGAATATATGCAGTATTTCAGTCATTCCAAGTGAACGTATATTTCTTATCAATATGATTGGTAAAAACATAAATAGGTATAATATGTAATATTATTAGTGTTAATCATGTAATGACTTAAGGATTATGTACCTTTTGTTGTTCCACTGCTAAACATCAGAAAATCTTATAAAAATCCATTGCCTTTCCTTGTACTCTAATATTCGGTGCTTGATATATAAAGAATTATTGAATACAGTGCTAGCAATGATTTCATTAAACCAAGTTAATAAATTCATATATTGGTTAAAACAAATATAAATATGGACCAATTCAAGTACACCTTTTAGGGTGCGCTCGACTTTAGTGACTTAACACGAATTTATTTTGAAATGTAAAAGTTGTTTAAGACTTTTGTAAACAATAAAAGCTAGCACATCACGGACCAATAAGTGAGTAGTCTATGTTTAAAATTTTATAAGAAAAATCTCTGTCTTAATGTGGATTTTCGGCAAAAATTTGGTTTTATTTGCCACAAAACCTCCATTTTCTATTAAATAAAATAAAACAATAAATAATATTGCTTTGAAAGAAGTTTCCCTTGGTATATGTTCAAAACGGCACATCTCTATATTCATTACCTTTGTTGTTTTGATATTATTGCCATTCGAAAATGTCGTAATACATATGGCAACAGAAGGGTCATAAACCTTGAGTGGATAAGTTAATTATGACGCATAATCGGTATCATTTTGAATAGTTAAGGTGAATTATCTTTTAATGAAGTTCGAAATTTCAATCTGATATTTTAGACAACACTTTTGACATTGGGTCAATAAAGTATCCCATCACAAGCAGTGGGAAAATGGTAAAGAGAGTAATAAAACACTACAAAGTATATGGTACATAAATCATGTGATAATAGTGATATACAATTTACAGTTGTAAAAGACTACACGACCCTATACGAAAATTAGTATTACAAGGATTTTTCCTAAATCCTATGATATTATAAGTTTTAAGTAATTACCTTCGCTTGTTCCTACTTTAAACCTTACACTCTGCATCATAATCTTCAGGTACTGGTGTGAAATCTAGATCATTTCTCGTCATCATATGTAAATGGACGATAATAGAATATATTGATTAAATTATTGTTATAATTGTCTTGATAGGCATTAGAATGAAATTTTGATTAGATAAATAAATGAATACCAGTGATGTCAAAATTGAATATGATACTGTAACAGTAATCGATTATTTATTTATGTTTAATGCAAACAATAAGGCAATATATACGATACACAACAATATATCTTTTTTTTAAACATTGTTTATTAAAACATAAACTATTGCTAACAATGCATCAGGACAAAGATTTCTGAAAAGGCCATGTGATATTATTTTATGTATTTATAGGCAAGCTTTTATTTTAAAGATGACAATTCATCAACAAAGGTCATATACACATAGATGTTAAAGATATGAATTTTAAAAATAAAATAATAAAAGAGAGTCAAAATGTCATTGTACAAAAACAACAGCAGTTTATTTCATAACCATCGCATTGTTGTTGGATAATGATAATTCATATTAACTTTAACTGCATTTTGTTATGTTGACATTACATAAAACCTGTCTTTAATTCTATCACATTTCTACAAACATTCAACAAGTTATCCAAACATAAAAAGCTGGTACTGTTAGCGTGCCTTGAGATGTTGAGAATATTGTATTAGTATTAAACTGAAAATCAAAAATAGGTTAGTGAATCTTTTAATGCACATACATGAATATTAAACATATGAATAAAAGCGATAGTTGAAATACCTTGTACTGAAAAACATGCATAATTCCCTCATGATACAATTCAAGAATTATATATATATAGTGTCTAAAAATAGCAACATTCAATCTATCTAGGCGTGGATCAGTTTGTAAATAAACTGATGCAGTTACTACATAAATTATATAAAACCAAAAACATCACAGACGCTTTTGATAAAGCCCAAAAAAAAGATCGAGATATCCTCATGGAATACAAAGATAAGACGACCCGCGCAGATAAAATTCCGTTTGTTGTCACCTTCCATCCCGATTTTACAAATATTTCATCTACTATCCGCAAGCACTGGCGTCTTATCGAAAATGACTCTTCCTTAAAAGAAATTTTTCCATCACCTCCTGTTATTGCCTATCGCAGACCCAAAATCTCAAAGACATACTTGTCACATCTAAAGTAAAGAAACAAGAGACTTCTAAAATTGGGTATTACAAACATTGCGGAAGAACCATTTGTAAGTGCTGTAAAGTCGCCAACACTGACCACTCTTTCAGCAGCACAGTAACAAAGCAGCGATACAACATCTATGTTACATCTAATTGCAAAATTGAAAATAGTATTTATATTCTTACTTGTGGAACTTGCAAGCTGCAGTATGTTGGTGAAACAGAAACTAAATTCAACACCAGACTTAACAATCACCAATTTTTTATAAAGATTAATAGTACGCCAATATTGCTATGGAACCAGTTTTAGAACAGAAGCACCGTCTTATGTGCTAATTATGGCAATGATAGTTTCTAGAATTGCAATACAGAAGTATTGATATCGACCCAATGCTGGTAAGGAGACACCGATTAATGAGCTAATAACACCCGCGGGCACTGACGATACATCAAAACTGTATTGCTCCAGTGCTAGTACCGAAAAAAAACCACTAGTTAGCTGATAATAAATTTAGTCTTACAGATCTGTGACAACATTGTGGGTTTGATGATAAAAGCACCAAATCTGGCATGGTTGTTGTTCTGGGTGTTTCAAACAATATTATCTGGACCCACCTTGAAATTTCAATATGGCGGCTGTTTCCAAGATGGCCACCATAAAATATCAAAATCAACATATATCACTTATATAAGGTCACATTTAAGGTCAAATTTGGCAGGGTAGTAGTGCTGGATATTTCGAAACATATTGGCTATAAACCGACCTTGAAATTTTAATATGGCTGCATTTAAAAACATGGCCAACACAAAATATCAAAATCTACAAAATCCCTTATATAAATCAAATTTGTCATGTAAGTAGCGCTCGGTACTTCGAACAAAATTAACTCTGGACCTCAATTGAAATTTCAATATGGCGGCTTTTACAAATTGGTCGCTCTAAAATATCAAAATCAACAAATATCTATTATAGAGGTAACAAAGTGTTTTGTTTTGACGTACCTTCAGTAAAACTAAGTGCCTTATACCATACCATTTATAAAATATAGTCAACATCAAAAGATTTGTGAGGAAAGTATAGAAAATCGTAACTTCGGTACTATTCTTGCAGAACCGTAATCTACAACGAGGGATCAAGTTTAGACACTGGTGTTATTCAATATTTTAGCTATACTTAACTAGAATGTATACTTCTCGACTTGAACAGTTTTCTTTATAATCAGCTGCTTGAAGACATAGTAATGATATAAAAATTGCAGTAATCTCAGGATTGCCAGGCCATTGACAAGGCAGGTGCTTGCTTCATCAGTTTAATGATTATTCTGGTGTTGTAATCAAACATGCAACCGCAACAATCTAATGACAACGATACTTGAAAAAGCTGCAGGTAGTTCAAAAGACCTAATGTAGGCAAACATATTTTCGAAAGTCATTAAAACATTAGTCGATAATCGTTTGGCCGAAAGTCCAGATGCAGTCGAATTATTCCATTGAGGCAAACATGACGCTATCCATTTCAAGGTTACTTTTGTCTGTTTTCTCTATTCTTCTTTATTATAACATTCAACTGAACTAAAACAATATCTTCGGACTCGGAAAAGAAATATTAAATGACCAAATGTACAGTTAAAATTTGTCGTTTATAAATGAATCTACAGTACTACATGAATCCATGGAATATGTGGTTTCTCCCTCGAATCCTGGTGGTTTCATAACAGCCGCCATGGACAATATTAACAACAAAAGACTTCAACTACGGCTAAAGAATCATTACATAGTACGACACTTTCATCTATCCCATCGAGCTTGAGATAAAGGATAAAACATGGTTATGTCTGCCTCATATCTTGACTTACAACTAGAAATGGACAATGATGGTCGGTTGAAAACAAAACGTTACGACAAAACAGATGATTTCAGCTTCCCAATTGTGAACTTTTCATTTCTATGTAGTATCATTCCAGCAGCAATGCAATGCTTAACACTTGTTCAAATCAAATCATAGTCTATTTCAACTAATGAATGAATTACCATTGGAAAGCAGTCTTTACAAGTGGTAAAGTTGAAGTTATCCCTTAGTAAATTTTACGGACGCCATCACGAGTTGGTTGACGGTTATGGAATATCCGTTTCACAGATGATAACAGATATATTCCTAATGTCGTAACGACAATCCCGTCCCCATTTCCCAATGTGACCTACCGAATTAGACGTATAAACGGATGTGTACTTACATGAGCAACACGACTGTTCCGCTTGTGGAGCAGGATCTGCTTACCCTTCCGGAGCACCTGAGATCACCCCTAGTTTTCGGTGGGGTTCGTGTTGCTCATTCTTTTTATATGTTGTGCTCTGTGTACTATTGTTTGTCTATTTGTCTTTTCTTTTTAGCCATGGCGCTGTCAGTTTATTTTAGACCTATGAGTTTGTATGTCCCTTTGGTATCTTTCGCCTCTCTTTTCAATATTTCAACATTTTATTAGTATAACTTGGCAAAATGCATCATAACCTAATGCTTTGAAATATATGGATTTTCATTATGATCTCTTCTACTTTAATTCATATATTATGCGCCAACACAACTGTTCGTATTATTAATATATATATATTACTTTAAGTTAAGATATATTCTTAATACTAACCAAATATAACGATGTGATTCATATTGACATTAAAACGTATGAAAAATAGATAAATAGGAAACAATTAGTAGTAAAGCAAGTATTCATACGATTGATTGTTCTGTTAGTATTACCGTAGATATCGTATGTCAACGTCTCTTGAATGAAAATGACGAATACTTATATATGTTAGAGTGAATTTGTAAAATCAGGGATTTTGTAAAATCCCTGGAATAAGTAGTGATTTTGTTAAATCCCTGAAATTGTTGGGGATTTTATAAAATCACTGAACATATTGCTGGGGATTTTGTAAAATCCCTGATTATAAGTTTAAACTTGGTATTAAAATGTGTTTTCTTAAAAAATAGACCAATGATTTTGAAATATGTTTGTTTCATATGCACTTCTAGTTAAAACTGTTGTACAGTGATTATGAATAAAGGGCATATGAACTGATATTAAAACTACAATTTATTTATTTTGCATGATAACATTGGGTGACATCTACTGTTACATAATTGCCCTGCTTTTCGACGGGCACACCTATTTTGTTCATATCTTTTCTTTCCAGAATATTCAAATAATTTTAAAAACCTTGTCCATCACAAATGGTAGACAGTTTAACTGCTTGTCGAACAGATCTGAAATTGTCATTAGATACATTTGACGGACAAAAGCAAGGAATCAATGGGTTCAAACTAGTTTCTAGTGCATGACCATAACAAAATACCATGTTCTGACTTTTCATGGACAATTGCCATTATATTTCTTGTGTCACCCTTTCCACGAACAACAACTAAGATAGGAATAACTACATTACATCCAATGTCTACTTCTTCTAAAACTCTATTTGACCGATTTAGTATACGATTAGCTTGTTTTCAATAGATTGAGAAGCGTTTGCACGTTCATTTTCATTGACCGTTTTCATATCATTACTTTTGACGGAAACTCTTCTGTTATGAATAATGTTCCACATAAAGGACGTACACGGTTTTTAAACAAGTATGCTGTAGGATTTTTAAAATAATTTTTAATCAAAAGATTTTTTATCTGAAATTTAATTTGGGAAACTGTCAACAAGATCTAAACTTTTCAGTGGTTTTGTAAAATCCTAGTCAAAATCAGGGATTTTATAAAATCACTATCAATCATTGATTATACAATATCCCTGAAATATCAGTGATTTTACAAAATCCCTGATTTTACAAATTCACTGTAACATATACACGTTATAGTTATTTATAAACATCCCGTTGCATATTCTGAATGATCTACAGTGCGTTATCTATTGTATTGTATCAAGCTTTTTATAGCATGCTATTCTGTGTGGCACATTTATCTACGTCATATTTACGGATACTTATAGAGGTTTATTTTGAGAGCAATAGCACATTGTTTATCTTGTTGATTTCATTTATTGTTTTGCAAGATTCAGACATTTGGCTTTCTTGATTGTATTGTATCAGATGTTGTCTAGCTAGGAAATTTACTAACATTGATTGTTTATGTCAGATTATTGGTTTTGCATATTGATGAAGGCTACACGGTAACCTATATTTAATAATAGATATAAGAAGATGTGGTATGAGTGCCAATGAGACAACTCTCCATCCTAGTCAAAATTTAAAAAGTAGACCAATATAGGTCAAAGTACGGTCTTCAACACGGAGACCTGGCTCACATCGAACAGCAAGATATAAAGGGCCTCAAAACTTACTAGTGTAAAACCATTTAAACAGGAAAACCAACGGTCTAATCTATATAAAAACGAGAAACGACAAACACTTATAAACCACATCAACAAACGACAACTACTGATGAACCACATCAACAAACGACAACTAGTGAACATCAGATTCCTGACTTAGGACAGGTGGAAACAATTGCAGCGGGTTTCAACGTTTTAATGGTACCAAACCTTCACCTTTATCTGAAACAACAGTGTAGCATCACAACATAGAAAGACACACTATAAAATATCAATTGAAATGGCTTAACTCAATCAAAGACATATTAACACCAGTGAACATACATTGAACAAATAAATTTGATCTTTGATACAATGTAAATACAAAATAAATAAACTAAGGAAGATTAATTAAAGTAACATGTTATACCGCTGTGAAATGTTAAACAATTTAAGAAAAACGATATGCTTGAACAAAAATATCAGACATTTGCAATCCATGTATTGTCAGAATTAACATCTATTCTACCGATTTTATGATGTTTTAGCTTTTAACCTATAATGGTTTACTTTTACAAATTTTGACTTGGATGGAGAGTTGTCTCATTGGCATTCATACCACATCTTCTTATATCTATGAGAAGATGCGTTAATCGAAATCTGACTTAAATATTCAGGTACTCACAAATATTGAAGAATTGGAAGATTCATAAAAGTGAATGATGATATTGTCGATATTTCATTGTTTTGCAGCTGTCTTAAAGAGAAGGTTAAATACGTTGAATGTGTAAGTCCTTTAAACAAACAGAACAAAACTTAAGAATAAAATTGTTTAATGAATATTGTGTTACAACTGAACTAATCCAAGTAATTTTAAATATCATTATGAAAAAATGATATGTGTGGTAGACGTCACTTATATGACACAGCTTATCAAAGGTATCTATAGGGCAAATATATTTCTATATTTCTGTGTTTGATATACATGTTAAAGATTAATACGAATAAAAGACATTGTGAAATAAACGTCAGTTATATTGCAACTTAACGAAAATAATAACCAAAATGTAGCTAGAGGTCTATATACAGTCCTCGACAACAGACAGGTATCCTTGTAGTATATTCAGCTCTGAAACGTCCCGAGTCTATAATAGTTGTTATTCGATTCATCTGCATTAATAAAAAAAAATGTCATTACCTGTAACACAAGGCTCAGTGCTTGTAATAACTTTATTTATAAATGAGTTACTTGTAGGGATAATGCCAGTTTTAAAAATAAAACATAATAATTATATCACTACTTACAGCCGATACAAGTTTGTCATGTTGATAAACGTATTACTTTCTAATGACCGTATCTTGTTGTTATATAGAGATCTAAAAGATAAAAAAACGTACTTTGCTAAAGACAAATACACGTACAACAAAATGATAAAAATCGGGTACAAAAGTTAACCGATAGTCAAATCAAAAGGTATTGTTCACGTAAACGAATTTCAGTGAGCAGTGTTGGTTTCTATGTTTTAACATAGATGAATAACCTAGACAATAATGTTTAAATCGACATTCAATCATTTAGAGAAGCAACTGACACTCATTGGTATCGAATG
Source organism: Mytilus coruscus (assembly GCA_017311375.1). Classification (NCBI taxonomy): domain Eukaryota; kingdom Metazoa; phylum Mollusca; class Bivalvia; order Mytilida; family Mytilidae; genus Mytilus; species Mytilus coruscus. The sequence goes on from CM029605.1 coordinate 728,877, forward strand.
CAACGCTTTACACTTGTTCAAATCAAGTCATATTCTATTTCAATTATTGAATGAATTACCATTGGAAAGAAGTCTTTATATATTAAAACAACATAGCACTAAAAGTGTTTGTTAACTGTACAAATAATACTGATTTCATTAAAAAAAAAAAAAATTCCAGATGTTGCCATATAATAAGTCAGTTTTCATTCTTTCACAATGATATCGTGTCTTACAGGAGAATTTTAAACTTGATTATGCTAATTATTCGCCATACCGTTATTTAAATCATGTGAACAATTAGTTCTATAGCAAAATCAATCATTCATACGCTTGTTTGTTCTGTTGTAATTTTCAATGTATAATGTATAGCACAACTCATTGTAAATCAATATCTGGCTTACTAAATACCTATATATTCTTACGCGTAATGAACATTTATAAACATTACGTTGCTATTTTTCAGGAGATTAAAAATAACAATGCTTTCTGAATTTCTGAATAAAGCTTGATGTTAGCATGCTATACCATTACTTACCAATGTCATGTTTACCGAATATATATAGCGTTGTATTTGTAGTGGACAATAAGGCAAAGTTAAACGTTTTGTGTTTCGTATATTGTTATATCCAAATCAGGCATTTGGGTTTCTCGTATGAATTTTTTTCAGATTCTATGAGGGCCTTAAATAGCATTTATAGCTGTCTTTGTATGGGTTTCGCTCAATGCTGAAGGCCTTACGTTAACATATATTTGATTACATCCATACGCTGCTGTCAGGATTTTCGTCATTTCTTCCTATTTCCGATGTTTAGCCTTAAATAATTTGTTGATTGAAATTTAAAGAAATAATAAAGATTTATTCACAAATGTCAAAGACTTGGACAATTCATAAAAGTGTACGATTCTATTGCAGATATTTCATTGTTGAACAAATGTCTAAAAGAGAAGATTACATAATTGGAAATATGTTCATCCTTTACATAACTGCACATAATTTAGAATTGCATAGTGGGATGAATATAATGTTACCAGACAAATAAACTAATATATATTAAAGATTATCATGAATAACATGATGTGTGATGTAGACGTCAAACAAATGTATCAACACAACCAGAGTAATCTAGAGTATAGCGCACTAATTAATAACATATAGTTTTCCCTTCATTATGTCAGGCTATTAAAAGTCCTAAGTCTACAAAAGTGGCAAATAAATTGTAAAGAAGCAAGCAAAGATCTGTCATTCAAACAGTTTCCTCTACATGACATAAAACATATTGACATGACAAACGAAAATCAATGTAGTTGTTAATCAGCGCAAAATAATTATCACTAATACCTAGGACGATCCACGTCATTAGAATATATTTCGACAGAAAAAGAAAGGATATTGCGCATCCACCCATGACACAAAAGCAGTATATGCACAGCAAAACACAAACATTTACAAATTCTATTTACTTATTGCATTGTGAACTTATTAACACAACGTAGGTATATTACTTGAGGTTATATTTGCAAAATGTTAATCGAGCTTGACACATTTAGAGGAGAACCAATCTTTTAGCTTTATTTAGTAATCTATACAGTTTAAAGTAGTCTATGTTTAACTGACTCAACAAGATTTCCTCTGTTTAAATGTTAAATTGTGTAAGCGAATGTTAAAACAATTTGCCAAGTCTTAATTAGCTTTTACATTATACATATCTTAAGAATAATCAAAGAATAAAATCTTGACGATCGATTTTGCTTCATCCGACATTACAGGTGCATAATGGTTGCTAAATATTCAGGTCAATTTAACATACAACTTAGTTTCGGATTTCCAATTGTAATAATTCTAAAATAAAAATGTTGAAGGGTTACATAGTGCAATATAGTGTAAAACGAAAAAAAAAAAAAAATGGACTGACTTATTATCAGATGGTTAAAGCCCAGTAATGCGATCATACTCATGTGAATAAAATCGCTTTACAAGAAGATATACAGGCCGTTGAGTTTTTTTTCTGCCAGTTAAACGTAATCTTAAGATTATCTTAACTCATTTATAATGTTTTTAGAAAATGTAGTCTACAATCGTGCATATGATTTATTACTTTGGATAGATGACCTACCAATCTAAAAGTTGTTTGTAAAACAGTTACTTTTGAATTTTTTGCAAGTAGTCTACGTACTATTTTAGAATATACATGTTGACTATTTACTATCGTCGAAGCTTGTTTATTGACCTCAATATCTGTTAATATATCTGTCCAATTATTGCAGCACTTCCCATGATAGTAACCTAGACCTCCTATTAATAATTATTTATGAATACATTGTATCCCATCCAGCAAACAAGGTAAGTGAGTAAAACGAAAATAGAGAATAACCATCGAAAACATTTCGACTCATTTGTTGATCTTTTCTAGGTAATTACACATGCATTTGCTATTTCGAGATATCTTTATCCATAACAGTGTTCATTAAGACAAACAAGGGTACCATTTTCTTTAAGGGCATACCATACAGTAGAGATCCTCGTTGATTTTTCTTGAAATTTTGATAGAAGGTCAATTTTGATGTGTACTTTTGAAATATGCAAAGAGAAATATACCTTCATGACTTACTTTTTGGGTACTTTGGTTCGTAATTTTCATATTAGAAGGAAAACCATGAAATTTCATAATCAAGGACTTTTAAGGAAAGTAGCAATACTTTTGAACGAGCAGTCATAATTTAACCGGGGTTTTGTAGATTGCTCTCCTGATCCATTGCATTAACATGCTGTAACAAATTTAAGGTTTAACCCAAAATTATATTCTGAATTTATATTATTATTAGTGAAATAAAGAAGTTGACAATATTTTAGCGTCTACACAGAAGTGCAGAAAAATCCATCGTTGATTTTTTTTTAAATTTTGGCAGAGCGTTCTTGAAACCGTACTTGATTGATCGCAAAAGAAAAATAGGAGTCCATTAGCTTTTTTTCAATAAAAGCAATAAATCTTGATTTTTAATGGCAAACGTCAAGTATGCCAATATGGCGTTAAATTACGTTGAAATAAGTTTTAATCGCAACAACGTCGCGCAATTATTCCCGCCGTACACGACTACGCTGTCAAGTTCAGTGGTATAGACAAGTATTTTTGCAAAGCAACGATATTAATCATAAAATTTATAAAGCTGGTTACTCGTAAAATAGCATGAAATATTTGCAAAATCTTTCTGAAATGTTACGAAACTTGGGCAGAAACTTCTTCATAATCAAGAAATAGCAACTTAAAAGTATTCAGACTAGTAAATTACTTTGAGAAATGTACAGAAACAAAAAAGATGAATCTGATAAGAGAATTAATTTACACCTCTGTCTGACATTAGTCCTGAATTGTTTCACGAAGACAACACAGCTTGAGCATAGTTTTAATTATTCAAAAGGCCCAAACATGACAAAATGTGAAACAATTATAAAGTAAGTGGGATAATTTAAAATAAGGACATTTGGTATGATTGCAAATAAGACAACTATACACCATAGTTCAAATGACGAAGACAAAAGCAATAAAAGGCCACCGTACGGCCTTCAACAACGAAAAATCCACACCGTATAGTTAGCTATAAAGGTCCCGACAATGTGAAACAATTCAGACGAGAAAACTAACGGCCTAAACTAATTCTTTTTACGTTTCCTGTATGTTTCAGTTCACTTCTTTGGTCGTTGAATCTAACAAATAGGAAAAGAGGTATATCATCTCACTTCAAATTCCTTTTCCTTTTACATTCAAAGACAATCTTCTTTAAAACTTTAATTACAAGAAGAGACAAAGATATAAATCAACTGAAATGTTCCCCGTTGGAATCTTGGTGTAGTGTAGTAAGATTTAGTAACGTGGATTGAGGCTAAAAGAATATCTGTGGACACTTGTGGTTTTGAAAAATTATAGAAAAATCCCGCATCCGGAGGCAAGCTTCAGCTGGCCCTAAATAAAATGTGTACTAGTTCAGAGAAATTGACGTCACACTTAACTCTGAAACATAAAGATGAACCAAAATTAAAAACATACACGAATAACAAAGGCCAGAGGTTCCTGGGACAGGCGCAAAAATGCGGCGAGGTTAAACATGTTTTGTGAGATCTGCATGTATAGCAGCCTAAAATAAAATATAAGTTTGTTGAATTTCCTTCTCATACGAATTCAACGAAATAGATAACCATTGATAATGTTGAATTCCTAGTTTTCGATCAATTATACATTTTACTTTAAATGCAGAATTATTAAAATAAAAGATATGCATGTCATTATACAATAACAACACATATATCTATTTCGTTGACAAATTTTCCTAAAAAATCCGAATATGGTAAATTTTGTCTCTATAGGCATTATATGTTCGCGCAGCCATACCCACATTAACTCAGGTTAGCCTAGAAACTACTCTAGAGCTGTTTCGTGCAAATTCTTGTCATAATTGTCTCAATAGTCCAGTACGTTGTAGTATAACATTTCATATAAAATACAGCAGCCGGTATTAGAGCATGAACATGCATGATTCTATATCAATAGATAAGTTACCTTAGATTGTCGTCAGAGTGTTATTTATAATGGTACATATAAATATTGACTTACTCTAGGGTGGGGCAATATTGCAACCACCTTGTTTGTTCGTCCGTTCGATCGTCCAACAAATATTTTGTTACTTTTCTCAGAAACTACTTAACAAATGACTTAATGTTTGGTTAGCAGTTTGACATCAATGAGTTGTAACGTGTGAACACTTTTCTGGTCTGTCAGATAACTAATTCCTATGTGCCGATACTTCAATTTATACCGGGTCTATTATAAATGTGTCTTTTAATGTACAGTTCTTCTAAATGCACATATACATTCCAATTGTTTAATTTTTAAAAGCCGTTTAACTCAGCAACTTTTAAATGTACCTTTTCAAAGTCAGGAACAGTATGAGGCGTTGTCTGTATTTGTTATGTTTTTTTAATTTTGTTGATGGTCTCTGTTAAATTTATCCGTACAATGACAGTTCTCCATAAGATTTAGAGTTTCTGTCTCATAGACGTTTTTTACATATCTTTTATTCATTTCTTATATTAAATTAAAAAAAAACACACAAAATTGTAAATGTTGATTATATTCTTTTACATTTCAAGATAATACTGTTGACTTCATTATTATTGAATAAATATAACAATTCTTGTGATATGGCCGCTTTTCTTAGCAGGTACTTTTTTAATTCGCGCAACCGGATTTATGACGTTTATTTCCGCAAATGTAACTACAACTAAAGCGACATCGTGAAATGTTAACGCTCTTATTAGAAACATCGCGAAATTGCAACGTTCTTATTAACAACGACGCGAAAACAACACGATACGTTTTGAAAACGTTATTATCTTCCCCTGCTACTGTATCGTATGCCCTTAAGGACAAGCAATCAACAAAAGAGTGTTCGTATTACTAAATACATCCATGGTTTAAATATGCTGACAGTATACAGATATGTTGTCAAAATCAATTGAAGTTTGGCGGGAATTGATTTTCTCTAGATTTTCATATATTCAACATTGGCACCTTTCATTTTCGAAAACTATGAAACAATTAAAAGGATTTTATACGAATATCAAAATGAATTTTTAAAGTATATGACATTGTAGGAAAATATTGAAACTCAGAGAAGGGTTAGACAATTTTTAATGACAATACCTCGATATGAAACTAGAGGATTTAGAATATCTGACAAAATTCAAAAACAAGAGTGGCATACATTCATTAGTGAGAATATAGTGTCTTGCTTTTTATTCTGTATTTATATTAAAAGTCAATGTAATACGAGAATGGCAAGAATTTGAATATCGAAAGTAAATCCAATATCTTACCAAACTTGTATGATACTTGAATGGATATATTGTTCAGTAAATTGGTGAATAATGTAAATTTCGAATAAAGATTGTATAACTTAATGTTAAAATAAAACCGCTTTCAGTGTTTCCGAGATAATGTTCATCATTTTAGCCAAAAGGAAAATTGTCTGACGCGTGTAACTTAGACATGTGTTAACAGTATGTATGGATCTAAAACAATGCTTGACTTTATATGATCTTAATTTGATGGAAAAATATAACATAAATACCGAACTCAAGGCAAATTCAAAAGGGAAGTAAACAAAACTGACATATTCAAACGCTATCTATCAACGAAACAAGTGAAAAACAACTGCCCCATTCCTGACTTGGTATAGGCATTTCCTAGGAAAAGGATGTTCAAACCTAGTTTTATAAGTAGCTAATTGTAAACCTCCAACTTGTATGCCAGTTGTTTAAAAATCCGTTATATTGACAAAATTGCATGGGCGAGCGACCCAAACAAACATAATCGGTTTGTCACGGACGGACAGGTTGAACAGTGTTTCAATGATCATTTAAAATATGATCAAAAATCAACTATTAGAAAAACACAACAGCAAATTCAATCACTGTGTTTCAAAAGATGTTTTATAGAATCTTACCATTAAAGATTCCAACTCCCATTTTGTGTTCTTTTTGTTGAGGCACTGTACTGATTTTGCTCTATTTCAAGCAGAGTGTCTTTGTCTAGATTTTTGAAACGTCTGGAGTTAGATGTCTTTTCTGATTCATGTATTGGTGCAGGTTATTGGTGATGTTGTTATACCTGGACATCAACTGTTTCAGCAAAAGTTGTGATTGATAGTGTTTCTGTCAGTGTTTGGTCATTGTTGATGCTTGTTACAGCATCAAGCAGCATTTCGTCAAAGCCTTCAACTTCTTGGTGCATAATTTCGAAAAGGTCAACAAATTCATCAGCATCAATGTCTTCTGGCAGTTGTAATTCAAAATTTATTGGAACATCTGGCAACGTAGATGTGTCAAAATCAGCATCAAGCTCCATTTTACAGAATTTTAGCATAATTTTTCAGATGAATGGAAGGTCATGTGATTTCCGTAATTTTACCAATTAAATAAATGATTTACAGCAATAATTATAAACTCCATTTTATTTATTTTTACAACCATTACACGATTAGCGTTCTCGATTTAGAGCCGCCATATTGTTTACATTAGTTACAAAAAGTTCCGGCAACACAGTCTTTCGAAGTGTAAACCAAGAATAGAAAGTGGAATTGACCAATCACAGTTAACTATATGTAGATATGCAAATCATATAAGCATTATTTGAACTTAAGACAAAAGAGCTATGAAAGTTTAAAAATATAGAAAATTAACATAGAAAGCAACTGGACCATTAATTAGTGGTTTTATTCTGTAAAAGTAAACTAAAGCTTTTCAATACTCATTTTTCTTTTGTGATTTTGTTTTCAGAAAACGTCGTCTACAACCGTACTTATGACTTATAACGCTAGACAGTACTTACCAATTTTGAAAGTTTTTTGTACATCATGTACATAGTTCTTGTTAAATCTATTTGTTAAAAGTCGACGTTCTCATTGAGATATAAACATTGACACTTTACTACCATCGAAGCGTTTATTAATCCCAATATATGTTAACAGTGTTGTCGAATTATTGCTAACAATGACGTTTACCTTAACATCCTTTTTAAAAGTAAAATGAATACATTGTATTCAATCCAGCAAACTAAATGAAGGGAGTAGAATCGTACAATATCGTCATTGATAGGCAATAACTTTTATATCATACAGAATTACGACCGAAATCAGGTTGACTCATATCTAGATCTCATCAATGTGATTATAATATATATATATTAGTAGAGATAATCTTGGAATAGCAAATACATGTATGTTTTTGCTTCATCGAGATTATCACTGTCTATCATTGACAAACACGAATAAATGTCCTTTAATGTCGATAATTTCGATAAAGAGTCAACGGACGATTTCGTCCGTTTTACATAATTGTAGATTTTGTCTTGCTGTTGGAAGTTTCTCTATATCTTCAATTGTATTTCCGAAAACTCAATACTTTCGTTAAAATGTCATTGAAGGTGTCTGAAAGTTTCAGCCATATAACATAGTTGTAGACAATTTTAGTTTTTAGCTCGCGATACACGATGCATCGGATTTAATGTCTTCATTCCAACCGAACATGACAGCCAAACTGGTGTGCCATTTTAGCAAGGGTTTACCTTGTTCGAGAAAAAAAAACTGTGTGTGACAACATTTCTATACTATAGTCAGCTCGTAGGTTTTACATATAAGTGTTATACCACCAAATCATAGTACGTCATATCCGGTTGCATACAAAAGGGTCGAAAAAATATTCCCTTGAATTTGACAGTTGTAGGAAATTAATCCTTTATTTCATTGCAGTAAACAATTTCTGAGTCATAAACATATATCTTGGGTCTTTTAAAGCACAATTCTTTTTATTTGGTGTTTTATAGAATATTTTGGAAACTTGAGGTTACATGGATACTAAAGTTTGTACACAGGAAAAAAGGGGGCAAAATTTGATGCGTTAACTTCCAGTGATGGTTATTATCTTATATGCAAATGACATGTTTTGTGAAATTTTGTCTGTAGAACTGGACAGGATAAAACTTTACTCATGCCAAGCATTCCTTTATTTGAAACAAAGATAAATTCTGCACAATTTTTTTAAAAGTGCAAATTTACCAAAGACTAATCGGGGAAAATCAATGGTGGTATTAGACCTATTATGGAAAGCTGCACATGCACCTTCGACCTTGCATGTACTCTCATTTGTTAAAATTTCAGGCTATTTAAGTGAATTATTACAAAATTAAATATTCTGAGTGGATTGAGTATCAAAACACATTTTATGAGAAAATTTCCTTGAAATAGGACTCTTCCAGGAATATAAGTAGACAGAGCCAGCCATACTCAGTGTTTTGGGGAGCTTTTCTGACTTTTTCTCCTTATTTCTTATATTTTGCTATAATAGAAAACTTTTCCTAAGTAATACTTTAATAAATGTACAGTTATAAGTAAATGAAATTATTTTTGAAGCAGAAGCAACAAATTATTCACTCAAAGGGCAGCTTTTATGTCCCTCTCTGGAACACGGCGTAAATTTAAGTTTTACGTAAGGACTTACTGAAACATCAATGGAGTCAGTAAACTTTTATATGGATATTTCATTCAGCCTGAATACTTCAATTACTCAACTATTATCACATTTCTTTCATAAATGAGTGACAGTTACCCCAAAATTTTGATTTATTGGCCTAAAATGATGAGAAAATGAGAGATATAATTGGACATAAGGTGACCTTACAATGAAGATAAAGAGGTCCATTAGTGGTATTTATAATCGTTCAGTCATTTTTGTATCATATTCAGCTGTTTGTAGGTAGATGAGACAAATATTTGATCATTTATTGGTCCACACTATATTCTATCATGATGTGGTTTGATTTGAATTTTTCGAAGAAATTTTGCTTGAATCGCTGTAGATGTCGTTTTACATTATGCAAAATATTTTTGAACTATTGAACTGATTATGACAAAACTTGACAGTAATGCTTGAAATAACCAGTATTACAGTATTACAGAGGAAAACAAATCACATTCAGTTTATTTAACAGAAACATCTTTTTAGGTGTAATACCACCAAATCATAGTACGTCACTTACGGTTGCATACGAAAAGGGTCGAAAAAATAGTCCCTTGAATTTGACATTTGTAGGAAATTAATCCTACATTTCATTGCAGTAAAAATTCTGAGTCATAAACATATATCTTGGGTGTTTCAAAGCACCATTCTTTTCTTACTTTGGTGTTTCTATAGAATATTTTTGAAACTTAAGGTATTTGGCAAAACTTTTAGGAATTTTGGACCTCAATACTCTTCAACTGCGTACTTTATTTGGCCTTTTAATGTTTTTTTATTCGAGGGTCACTGATGAGTCTTTTGTAGATTGTAGAGTTTATTTACAGGAAAAATAGGGTGAAAATTTGATTGGTTAACTTCCAGTGATGGTTTTATCTTATATGCAATGAAAAGTTATGTGAAATTTTGTCTGTAGTACTTGACAGGATACAAAAAAAAACAATGGTGGTATTACACCTATAACATGTGATATGTGGTACACTTTGATAAGACAGCAAACAACACAGAAAAATACATTTATTTAGAGTCAACAAACAGTCTTATATAATAGACAGATGCATATACAAAATGTTTTCAACCGCCGCATGTCTACATGTCTACAAAAGGCTGACTTTATATTATTTACCATTAAAGATAAGACGACAGTCAAAAGAGCATTATGTATGTTTGAAAAATGTTATCCTGTTCTTTTAAAGTTCGTTATTTCGCAAATTGAAAATAAAAAAAATCCAATAAAACTCAGTGCAGTAAAAACATGTATATGTGTCATATATAATACATTATAAAAGAATACCATAGTACGAAAAACAACAATAAAAAGTACAATTACATAGAATTCTACAAGAAGGATTGACAACAGTATCTAGTAACCTAGTGATATCATCTGACACTACACATTTATATCGATGGCTGACATCACAACTTCATGAATTATTCTATGTAACCACACAGGAAGACAACATTGCAACCAAACGAAAACAATATCAAATATATCTAGAGGTCAATATACAGTCCCCGACAAAAGACAGGTATCCTTGTGTCAAACTTTGGAACGTCCTGAGTCGAGATGTGGATAAATGTATTTATATTAATAAAAACTTTGTTTTGACATTATCATCGGGCATAATCTCCAAGTGTTCTAATCAAATTTCTATAAATGAGTTACCTGCAAGCAAAATGTTAGTTTTAAAAGTCGAAACATAATAATTATATAACGACTTACAGTTCATTCAAGTTTGTCATATTGATCAACGTATTAATCTCTATTGATCGCATCTTGTTGTAAGAAATAGCTCTAAAATGATAAAGACGACGTGCTTTAATATAACAAAATGCTTACAGTTAAACAAAATGACAATACTCGATAGCAGTAGTTTACCGATGTTCGAATCTTTAAAATATAGTAAAACGACAATTCAAACTAACAAACAGAGTGATGGAATTGCTTGAACTAAAACGAACTGACTATTTACGCTTAATACATTGGGACTTGGATGGAGAGTTGTCTTATTGGCACTCATAACACATCTTTTATTTATATTGAGAATGGGTGCTCCAATACGATACTCGTCTCTTGTTATACTTGCATTTATATATAACCAACAAATATTGATCACGTAAAACAATTGCGGTACGCGGTGCTTTCTTCTATGTCTACATAATAAATGTATGACCTGAACAATTTAATTTAAATTGACATTCAACCATTTATAGAAGCTACTGACAATAACAGGTATCGGATGCAGTGTGTAACCCTTGTTCAAATCAAATCATAGTCTTTTCAACGATTGATGAATGACCATCGAAAACGTGTTTTTAAAGGTTGTTTTCGTTGATATTGTATATGCTACCGGATTTGATAAGTGGATAATCATCAAGACAAACACGACATAACATTTGCAAGATGTTGCCATATTATAAATAAAGGCAATAGTAGTAAATAAATAGTAGTAGTTTTCATTCTCTCGCAATGATATTGTGACTCGCAAGAGAGTTTTACTGGATCATGCTAATTCTTCGCCATATCGCTATTTGAATCCAATAAATATTAGAGCAGAATCAATTATTTATGCGTTTGTTTGTTCTGTTTTAATAACCAATTTATCATGTTTATTATTATTCATCTTGCATCAAATTATTGCCTCTTGCTTATTGTTGAAAACCTAACTTTGAATACTATTTAATTGCAGCCATCACGTCCATACGTCAGGGTGTACGTTGTTTCTTCCGATTTCCGATTGTTTAGCTAAATTAGTCCGTTGATTGAAATCTGAATAAACGATGTGAAGGTACTCACAAAATTTTGAGATTTGGAAGATTCATAAAAGTGGACGGTTCTGTTGTAGATATTTCGTTGTAAAACAGATATCTTAAAAGAGAAGATTACATATGTGGAATATGTCCATCAATAAAATAACAGCACAACACTTATAATTGCAGTCCTTGGTGAATATTATGTTATTAAAGAAATAGACTAAACAATGTTAGAAATTAATATTAATGAAAATGAATATGGGTAAACCTCAATCAAACCACACAACTAACTAAAGTAACCAAGACGGCCGCTTTTTTTATTTAACAACAGACAGCTTCCCTACAATATGCTGTAACAAGTCCCAAGTCTACAAAATGCTTACAAAATTGTACAGAAACAAGCAAATATTTGCTATTTAAACAATTTTCTACAAATGACGACAAACATTAAAATATGCCATATGTGCACTACTGACGACGTTGCTGACTGAGGCATGGGACTCAAATGAACGTGACACTTTTAACACACCGTTCTGTGTAGTATTGTTTTATTTTTCAAGGCACATTAATTATTTAAGACTCCTGGAATGATTTTATTTCATTAAGGATCTATTTTGTGTACTTATTAACCGGATGTATGTCTAAAAGTTGAGGTTCTATTAACTATAAGTTAACCAGTTGACCTATTTAAAGTGCAATCAATCAGCCTCATTTAGTAACCCACATAGTTTGTAGCCCTAAGTGGTTAATTGACTCAGCACATTTACTCTTTTCAAATATTAGATATCTTAAGCTAGGGTTACGCAAGATTTCATAAGTTTCAATTTAATTATACAAACAGATATTTAAAGATTTATAAAAGAAATACTTTGTGAAAATAAAGATAAATATGATCGATTTGGTTTAATCTGAAATTTAGTATTTCTGATGGTTACTAAATATTCAGGTACATATCACATTTAATGTAGCTTGGGATTTTAATTGTACAAATTCTAAAATATGAATATAAAATATTAAATTGCGTCCATCGCCAAAATGGCAGTGATTTATTATCTGGTGTCTGGAGCTCAGTAATAGAATCAGAATTAAATCGTTATACAAGAAGATCTACGCGACGTGTCATTTCATTCTGCTTGTTAAATGTACACTACAGCTTTTCAATACTCATTTGTCCATTTAAATTTTTATAACGTCTTCTACAATCGTATATATGACTAATTACACTGTATTGAATACTTATCAATCTTGAAAGTTGAAAGTTGTAGGACAGAGTCCCTGCTAAATTTTATTTGCAAGTAGTCTACGTACTCATTTGAAATATACAATTAACACTTTACTTTCATCGAAACTTTTATTCACTATCCGTTCATAGTGCTATCGGATTATGCAGTATTACAATTGACATTTACTGTAACCTCAATTTAAAAGGTAGTACGAATACATTGCTTCCTATCCTATGGAAAAATACCGTAAACATTATCATTGAGAGGCAATACATTTTAAATCATAACAAATTACTGCAGAAACCATGTTGAATCATTTGTAGATCTTATCTAGGTGATTATGAAAGGTATAATAGATAGCGATAATCTCAAAATAGCTAATACCTGTATGTTTTGCTATTTCGAGTTTTTTCTATCTATTATAGTTTCCACAAAGACAACCACAGATAAAAGTATAGTAAAGAACCTCAACATGTGTTATATATAGTAATATTATAATAGAATCACGACATTAAAGTACAAACAAAACAACAATAAAATGCACAATTTCAAAGAATTCTAGAAGTAACTAAAGATAGACTATATATATAGATACCAATGAAAATGTATTGTTACCCAATTTATTGTTAAATTTTTAACATGTATAGTACTTCGATATTACTTATTGAAATAATCTTAAATTTACAACTTTAATTTCAGAGGATTACGCGAACAATCAGTGATACAAAAAAAAAAAAAAAAAAATGAAAAGGAATATCTCATATAGAATTATTTGAAATGAAAAAAAAAAAAAAATTATGACGAAAATGAATAATTCCATAGGAAACAGACAACAAATATATTTCCTGGGAAACTATACATATTCAACTGGCATTCATGAAACGTTTCCCAGGAAATAGAAAGTATGATTTTACTAATTTACGTGCAAGTATTTCCGATATTTTGCACCAGAACTACTATAGTTTTCAAGGAAATTATTTCTTCTATATTTTCCTGGGAAATAAAATGACAACAACTTAAGTCAGCTTCCATCATACCATCCTAATGAATGGTTTATAGTTATTATTCCGTCCAGTCATACTGACATGTCTGTATACTGCTAGTCTTTCATTTGATATGCATATAACGATAACGTATAAGAAGTTGAAAATCTAATTAATTTATGTTTTTTAAGGTTGATTTGGGAAACTAGCGTTGCAATTTGTGAAGGAGAATCGTCCATTAGTTTTAAAGCTTTTAAATTATGTTCATTTGTTGTGCTCACTCTTTGTTTATTCTATATGTCCTTAAATACTGTGTTCTAAGTGTATTATTTTAAAAGTTTTAGGTCATTACAAAATGAATGAATAAAATATATACTTACATGATACGCAGTTGTTCACAATCGACAAACGTGTCTACCGGAATTTCAGAAATCTGATTGTTGAAGATGTAGCTTACATTCAAAAGAAAGAATTCACTTTTAAAGTCGTAAAGAACGTAGTTCTTTAGAAATTCAGTAATATGTATTAATTCCTGTATCCATTTTAAAGAATACTGTTCAATAGAAAATGTTTAGGATGCAACAAAAGCCAATATATATATAAGATTACTCTTGCTGTTCTTTATATTGTATTGATTACATATATATTATCTTCCATATTAAATTTTCCGTCAATATGGCAATATACATGTTGTAATGACACGTTTCTGTTATGTACGTTACAAAGCTTAAATGTTTACTTTTTACAAATATAATTAAAGACATCAGTGTTTCCAGTAGGAATAGATTCAATGTTGCCGACTAAATTTTATCAAAGTTGTTAAAACATGAGTAATTCAAATTTGCAGAACCTTTATTTTAATGATGGACATGTCAGTACAAGAGACTATGTTAAACAGCTAGAATCACAAAGTAGCACAACTGTATTGTTATGTATTTGTGTACGTTGGTAGTAGTTTTGTCAATTTGATTTTAATCACAAAACCCATTCAATGTTGATGAAAAACTTATCTGCTCTTGAAATTATTTGTTCGGACTGTACTTTGCCTAGTGTGTGGGCACTTATAATTATTAACTCAAAATCTTGTAAATTATATGCAATTAGAACGCTTTAACGTCACTTGGTCATTCAGCTAATAGTTTCCGACATTGACATTAGTCTTTTCTACAAGATGACTTCTAAATGATGATATTAAAACGCCATTTGAAACAGAAGATAGACCGAACTATTAGTAATAATAGTTTATCAAATGGTATAAAGCTTGAACAGAAGTCACAATGTTTCAATCTGACTTAGCATTAAATGTAATATAAAATGATAAACCAGATATTTTAATTAACAAATGTCATCTGGACATTTTATTATATCGATATTTTACCAAAATTTTGACATTTTACCTATTATATCTGTTTGTTTTGCTCACACATTGTTGACAATATCATGGAACTATATGTGACTGTCATACAAGTGAGAGGTTTAGCTAGCTATAAAAACAGGTTTTATTCATCATTCTATAAAAGGAAATGCATGTACCATGTCAGGAATATGACAGTTGTTTTCCATTCGTTTAATGAGTTTGAGCTTTTGATATTGCAATATGATACATTGTGATAGGGGACTTTCCGTTTTGAATTTTCCTTGGCATTCGGTATTTTTGTTATTTTAATTTTTTCTACTAAAAGGGACAAAATATGTGTCAATCCTCTATTCAACTTTTGATGGACAAGACCATTGCTGTCTACGTTGATAGATTTGAATTCTGAGGTATTAAATACCATAAAAGTACGATACATGGCACACTTATTGTTCAAGTGTGGTATCAATTATATAATATGCAATTTGAAGCTAAACAAAAGTATTTACATACAGAGTTCGCAACTGCGGCATCCTATTGCAGAACTGAACATCAATTTCTGGTATGCTGTTATACCTGAGATCTCTAGAAAAGAAAAGCAACAAGTCAGCGAAATAACTCGAGCACATTTCTGTTGTATCGTGTTTTGAAAATAAAAGAAGACATTTTTTCAATTTACATGTTTTATATCTTATAGGTTTTTTAACATGTTCAAGCAATGCATACAATCTTTACAAATGCTATAATCGTCTTTTATGTTGTTTGACAATTTGGAATAATGTTCATTGGTCGCTCTTTTTCTTGTGTTGACCTTTTTCATGATTGTAATGGAAACAAAACGAGACTGCCAGCTGATTTTGTGATGCTATATGTGCCTTTTGTAATTAAGGGGACGGCTACATTAGACTTATCACAATAACATTATCTATCATTTAAAAAACCGTCCGGCAACGTTGGTAAGCACACTATGCTTATCTTAAATGTCGGAAAAACAATCCGTTACCAGGGAGTTATAGAGAATAATCTGAATTTCAAACAAAACGATAAATATCGGGAAAATCTGTACCTTAAATATGAATGGAAAAAAAAAAAAAACAAGAAACGAATACACTGGCTCGATTCAGTGTGGTGTTTTGAATCTGTCTTGTTCTATATCAACACACCTATTTGAGCCAGGTCTTTCGTGATATTTCGCTTTGATTTGGCTCTACATATTCCTGTTTCCATTCGCTGAAGTGTAGAAGGTAGACTTATCGCTCATCTGTCGTACATTATAATAATAGCTTGGTAGCTTTCATAAGTTCTTTTTGTTACCCATTGAACTTCTTCCTATTTGTTGTTTTTAAAATATGTACATATAACAAAAGATCATTTTATTGCATTTTGCATATCGTAAGAGGTTTTCCATTTTTCACACCTGATAAATATTTGACATTAGACTCAAGTCGGTGAATCGATATTAGAGTATTGAGATAACCGAAGGAACGAACGATATTAAATGTCGTGTACTTAATTTAAATTATACTAACAAAAGAATCTGTATACTTACATGTGATACGTATCACTAGGAAGGTCTGGAATATGTCCCAAATATTTGGAGTGACAGTTAACGTTAGAGCCTGATGAGCAATTCGACGGGCAAGTTCCCTTTTACTAATCCAGTACTAATCACAACAACAAAGAAGCAAAATGTAACTTCCGCGTTCATTCTGATTATGTTATATCACTGAAAATAAATAATTCGCATCATGAACACATTTTATCGAAATATAAAATAAAGTAAAGCAAGCATGATCAACATTATTCCTTTTCGCAAAACAAGACCTGGATCCAAAATGAAACGCAAATTTGCTTAACGTTTCAATTGAACAACTTTCATAAGTTTACGCAGTGTTTACGATTTTATTGGTTTCGTTTCTTATATAAATATAATGTATTACAATTTAGATGATACTGCAAAAAAATGTAAAGGGGAAACTTGGTGATAACGCATGGTGTCACTCATTTGATCGGAAGAACTCATAGTTACATTTTATTTCTACAAAATCTTCAAAATGCTGATCATGGGTTTACAAAATCATATTTATTAGATAGAATGTAAACAGAAGAATACAAAGGGGCAATGACAATTAAAATTAAACAAAAACTGAAAGTCTACGAAACACCTACATAATACACCATTTTACCAAACGACACAACTATCACTAGCAAACCGGATAATCTCAACAATTTTAAACCTATATGTATTTAGCAAAAGCAATAAATATAACGGAAAACAATCATAGTTGTTGAAGCGTACCCGACAAAAACGATATCCTTGCATATAAGATAAGAGATTTATATTTGTGAAATGACTTATTAATTGAAAATAAACAACTTAAACATATTTTGTAACCAAGGACTGAAGGTTTAATTAACCTGAAATTCAAGTTACTCGCAATTTGTTGAAAAATAAGTACAGGATGTTTGTCGTAATGCTTCGTCCATGTTAAAAACTGCCTTATTACACTGTTGTTCTATTCTTTCCATTTAGACCAGTGCTATTGCATTTAGATTTGTCATTCTATCGTCATTCAAACAAATAACTCTCCAAGTTGTCAAAGCTAATAATATGATTTGTAAATGTAACTTGCAATAGTATTTTATTGTTATGACACTTCAAGATTCAAATCAATCTCCATTAATACATGTTTATTCTTAATTCACATAAAAGAGCATAACTGATGGACTCTCAACTGTTTCTTGTTATTGTTATTTTTAACTTTGTGTACTAAAATTTATATTATTTCCTTAAAATTCTTGTCATTATTATTATAAACACACAAAGAAAAATCCAAACGTTATATAATCTGTATTGTCACGAGAAATACGTAAATTATTGAATTACTGCGTATCTCTTGTCATATATGTCCTTGAACGAATATTATTTTTAACTACAATTGTATAGTTAAAGGGTAATATATAAAAAAAAGAATAAAAACATTATTAAAGGTATGTTATTAAACGTACCATAATGAATATGACTGTTTATAAAATCGTTGATCACATTTCATATTTACCCATTTAGCCACCGTGTCAACTATTTACTCAGTCTTTCATCACATTTCTTGCTTTATATCTTTCTCTGTTAATTTCTATGTACATCATGTTATATATTATGTATATGTGTGTGGCATCACCAAGCTTAATTCCTTTTACGATTGTTTATAAACTATACAATTCATTTTTATATCGAGATGTGCAGCATTTTCTTTTAGGATATTGATTTTTCTTTTGTATATTCGAAGTGATAGCTTAGCATTTGTACCGTATGAATAAGAAATTGAAAGTAAAATAATCTGCTACATTTTAAGGACACTAGATTTTCGTAATTCAGATTATTTGTTAGAAAACCATGCCGCGAGAATCGGATAATAGGAATTTTCAAATTATTTGGACTCGTATGCAAATTATGGAAATAAAACTAATTTGAAAGAGAAATGTAGTTTAGTATTAGTTGTCACAAATAACGAAAATAAAACGCGCATTCCCGTTAAAAGGCACGTAATAGTTAAAATAGGAAACCTGTATTAAGCGCCCATTAACTCATAAAGCACAGTAGCTGTAACAGATCCCTATATTCGAACTAAAAATGGCAAAGAGGCATCAAATGTTTTTTCAGTCATTCACCTTCATCTGATTGTCAGTTCACTATCACGCAAATCGCTAAATTTTAAAAATAAAGTAAGTTAATGCATTTTTCTCCTGAAGATTCATGTTATCCTTATAGGAAATATGATTTCCATTCCAATACAATAGCCCAACTTTTAAGCAATATTAATCATTGTTTCAAAAGCAGCTACTGCGCTGCCAGACCAAAGGAAACATTGTAATGCTCAAATCCGAAATTTGGAGAGTCTTGGGTGTATAATTTGAAAATGGCCACTTTTGATAGCAGTTATTAATAGTAATTAGCCTGATTGCAGCGTCATACAAAATGAAGAATCAAAGCTCAAATCTTGGTAAGAGACCTACACAGTCATTTCAAAATCAATAAGAAACGAAACGACGAAAGGACAATTTACTTTTACAAATAAGAACTAGCAAACACTACAAACTGACCAATACAGAATGAAATCATGTGCTCGAACATTTTTCAAAAGAGGAGAAAATTCCAAGGGTACATATTAATCATGACTTTGTAGAATAGGAATTTGCTAAAAGCAAAAACTACTAGTGAATTAAAACAATAGCCTTACTGTTAGAAAACTGCTGAATGAAAATAATCAGGTAAGCCGTGTTATGATGCCTACTTGAATAAACGCTATTAAAACAGTAGCAAACATTAATTGTTAATTCTGTTATTATAGATTATCAAATTATCACATGTATCAATTGAATATGACAAAAGATAAAACTATGTCTTATCTGATTCTAGCGATATTTTACTTTGATTTCAAAAATACAGTTTTCTATCATATAAGGCCAACTAAAATTAATTTGTAGATTTTCATCCAGATTTCAAAAAAAAAAACAAAATGGGGCGGGTGGGAGGATTTTATTTCTTAATTATTATTTCCTCCTAAACTATTTTGTGACGTGTTGTTCCTACACAAGGGTAATAATAAGCTAATATAATCATGATCATGTATATAGATGTATAAGGAATTCTACATTAATTTAAAATTTTAAATTAATAGTTCTGATTGGCAACCACTGTTCTACATGTAATGGCCTCTTTAGAAATCTATTTTTAATAATTAGCAAAAACGTGGAAAAATGTTCTCCTTTAGACTACCTACATCAAATTTATTTTTCTTTCTTAGCAATGATTTGTAGTGCCGATAAATGAAGCATATGCATTTGTATGCAGCACAAATATTATGAGTACAGAGTGAACTGAAAACTCAAACTGTGTTGAAAATACTGGGGTTGATGTTTTGACGATTCTTATCCTTGGTGCAAATTAGCTGCGTAACCGTAGCTCCTATGTTTTCGTGATGTTTTTGACTATTAGCGGGTCTATGGTCCGCAAATAGTCAAAAATATCATAAGGACCTAAGAGCTACGGTTCCGCAGCTAGGTGCAAATATAATTACATTACAATGTAAAACATGAACTGAACCAACAAGAAGAAGTTGTTTAATGACTCTATTAAGCGGCTGAGGACAGAGGGTGTTTGCTGTTTGACAACAAATCGACAGCCTTGGGGTAAATCTAAGGGCTTGCTATAATACATTTTGTACGTTGGCCGACTCTTTGTCGTCAATATACGGTCATAAATCGGACACGTTCGTGCTTGTGTCAATTACTTTATTCCAGTCATGTTTGTGTACCAATGTGTTCCACGATTCATGCGCTTTGGATATCATTCACAGTCCAAATTTCCTGACACAAAGTCATTGAATAAATAAAAGATCCACGGTTTTCTAATCACTGAAATTTGTCACATACCGCGATTAGCGTTCTTGGACACCGCCTATTCTACATCTATTACTCGTAACCCGAATATTTTATGCCCTTCCAGTAATCAATCTATATTCTCAGAAGATAATGTTGTCATCATTTAGCAGCAGAACATGTCGACTTAATCATTTTGGTTATATTACTCGAAGAAATTCGAAAACAGAAATTTGAAATAGGAAGTATTAAATGAAACGAAATTATCAGCGGTTACCGGTAACGGAAATGAACAAAATCCGGAAATCGCTAATTTTTAAAATAAAAAAAATCAGGGCGGGACGATTTCAGAGGGCGGGCGGGGAAGAAAATCTATCAAGTAATATTGATTTGCCTAACTAACCATGTTTATTTTCAACTGTCTATTTCCATCATTCATATGTTGTAAATATTACCTTCAGCGAAAAACAATTACAACAATCTTACATCAAGCGTTTACAAAATTGAATACTGCAAAACTAAATGTTTAGATATGATAATCATAAAAATGCCGATTAAACTTGTCATATTTCAGAAAAAAAAAAAAACATCAAACATCCCTTTTAACCAATTTACATTAAACTTTAATATTAAGTAATTAAGTATATCAATAGTACACGTCGTTGAACCTAACATGAATTATTACATATATAGAATTTATTCTAATCGACCTGTATACTCATTTTTAAAGTTTACGGTTGGTTGCGCTTTTCATCGACAAATCCATTATACTGTTAATCACGTTAATCGTACAAATCATGTGGACATATGAGTAAACACGTGTATACTCAAAATGTATCTGTGAGTAACATTCATCTTTAACATGAATGTTATGCTTTGTCTGTACACAATTTTGAACATATTTAGATATGTTAATCTTATTTCAAAGATCAGCTTTCTGATTTTAACTTTCTTGCAATTAATGTACAATTACAATATCAATTCGACTTGCAATCAATTTGAGACCGCTTTATTTATATTAAGACATTCTCTACCACCATGCCAAAAGGATAATGCGGTACAAGGTAATAGAAAAAAAAAAAAAAACACAAATAACGTTGTAAAAGTGCTATTTACGTCCATGTTTACATGTTTATAGTTATAGAATGGCACACTTTCTTTTGAATTTCTTTACATATAGTACTATAAGCGCCGCATAAGCCGTCCATGTTTACCTACGGCCAATCAACATTCAAACGTCGGCAACTTATTATGCAATTATCCAAAAGTTAACTATACAACTAACACGTCCGACGAATAAGGATCTTCAAGACATTGGTTGTTATACTTCATTTATTATAAAAAGGCCACAAAGGATCAGTTTTAATTTTAATAAACATGAAAACATAAAATAAAAAAAAAATACAATTGTTCTATCATTTTTTTCCACGAGAAATACATAATAGTAAACAACTGCTTTCTTGTTTCACATGTTTTTGTACGAATTGGCCCTATGCAATGGTAGCTAGAAATAGTAAATATATAAGAATCGAATGCTTCTTTTGTAACTTATTAGGTGTAAAAGCGTTGACCGAAGTACATTTTGTATGAAGCGCGGAAGCGCTTCGTTCTGAAAATGTGCGCACGGTCAAGCTTTACAACCCTATAAAATTACTAAATTTAAGCATTCAATACTTATTATTACATTTGTTTGCTAGAATCATGAACACACGATTTCTATCAAGTTTTTCTTTTCTTTATCTGTTCACTTTATTGTGGAAGCTCGTGTCATCATGAATGTTAATTTCATTTTGAAATGAAGGTTAATTTCAGAATGACACGAAATTGCTGTTAGCCAATCAAAATAACGTATTATGATTAAACATACATGTAATGCAATTATAGAATACTATGTGGAAAACTGCTGAAAGAAACGGATGACATTACCGAGTAACAATGTAAGTTATTCGATCAATGAGCATGTACGTTTCTATATACTGTGACTTTGAGCCTTTCAATCCAAAAGAATATAAATGAATGATGTTCTTTCGATCAGCAGTGAAACGCTTTCCAAAATGGGACGGTTGCTTGGCTGAGCGGATAAGATTAGTATGCAGCCAGGTCTGCGCAAAAAAAAATAAATAAAACCCTTATCCTTCATTCTGTAAAAGCTCTGTAGGTAGCGTGTTGCGAGTCGGAAAATCTGTCTCTATTAATAACACCCTTGCTGTCCGGTGAAATTCAAAATGTGTCGCACTTCTTTTAATTGCTAGTTTGCTTTCAGCTTGAGCATGCCTGATATATTTGCTACTAGACGTAAAAAAATTGATTAATCAATCGAGTTCCATCCGTTTGTATAGACTCGGTTTATGATTGTCTTTACACTTAACATATATTTTGATTACCTATATACTTAAGCTTGCTTATCGTATTTGATCTGTATATGTAGCATACAACCAGATGCATATTTTGATTGTTGAACACTGTTGGACAATATCATATTAAGACAAGAGTTATATCAGGGACAGGGGTTATATTCGGCACATGCATGTTTCGGAAGTTGTCATGACGTACATAAAAAGCGTTGACTCATTTTAAAGATGAGATATTTATAATTGCGAAAATGATGTATTAATGAATGATTATATCTCAAGAATATTTCAAATCAAAAACTGTAGTGTTTAATTAACCTGAATTAAAGTTTTCGCAATTTATCAAGAAATTAAAACATGATGTTTGCCGTACTGATTTGTCCATGTTAGAAACTGCCTTAATACACTTGTTTCTATTCTTCCTCTTTAGACCATTACTATCGCACTTTGCCTTGTTGTCGTGCTTAATTCATTCAAGCGAATAACTCTCTAATTTATCAAAGCTAATAATAGGATTTGCAACTTGCATTAATCTCTTATGTTCATGACATTCAAAGAATTTATTTTAAATGTTAATATCTTAATTCACAAAAAGTGCATTACGTTATAGATAATAGAAATAAGAAGATGTGGTATGAGTGCCAATGGGACAACTCTCCATCCAAGTCACAATGTGTAAAAGTAAACAATTATAGGTCAAAGTACGACCTTCAACACGGAGCCTTGACTTACACCGAACAGCAAGCTATAAAGATGATGCGTATTTTAAGGTTTTTCTTGTCGTATACCACACCGGCGGGTGTCAAGATTGATCAAATAAAAGACCGACCGTAAGGAGGTATTTATGTAATAGTTATACACCGAGGATAGGTGTGTCTGGATAAGAAACCCCGACGGCCGGAGGCCGGAGGGTTTCTTATCCAGACATGCCGTATCCCGAGGTGTATAACTAACTTACACCCCAGGCTAAACCATATATTTCTTAATATTAATTACTAAATGAAAAGAATGGATAGCATATTTATTTACAATATCAAACCATAATTTATAAGATTTTTTTTACATGAAACCCCACTAGTAACCTTACTTTGGCTATCTTCGTTCAAACTTTGACAAGTGAGTAGATTTTACAAATGTCAAAGTTGCTGTTTTGCATATTCCCGTTAAATCCATGTGCTAATATGGATCAGCAGGTCAAGGTTGACCGTTTCGTGCTTTCTTATTTAAAAAATACATCTTGCTCCTTGTATGCAGTTGTCAATATGGACGGGTATAAGACGGACGACATTTTGAGTCAAGCGTTGGATTTGGTAGAAGAGACTAAAGATAAAGGCAATATTATAACCCAAAGTACTTACCTGTATCAGTTTAATGAAGGTAATCATAAATGTATTTTATATGTTACGGTTTTAACCCCCTCCCTTTTCTTCTCAAGTATAACCAGATAATAATATTCGGACATACTGAGCCTGAGGATAGTTCTGTCTGGATTAGAAACCCGACGACCGGACACGCTCAGCATACAAAAATACAGATTGAATATTTAGGAACTCTCCTTTTGGGGCAATCATTGCTTTAGAATAGAGACATATGACTGGGATCAGTGGCGGATCCAGGAGGGGGTTCCGGGGTTGGAACTCCCCTTTTGTTGGACGATCAATGCATTTGAATGGGGACATATGGTTGGAAACCCCCCACCCCTTTATCCTGGGTGGGAACCCCCTTTTAAAAATGGCTGGATCCGCCTCTGGGGATCAAAAGTTTTACCTTCAAGCAAAGGAGTATTTAAAGATTTTATTTTTATTCAAAATAGATGCATAATATTTTTCTCGCTATTGGAATTTCCTAAAATGTGTTTTTAATATCTTGAAACAACTTGTAGTGGACACTATTAGTAATTTTTATGTTCATGCTATTTAAAAAATAAATAATCAATTTCTATTGTTATGAATAACAATGGACTGTGTTTTCGGATGTAGAAGCAGGGTTTCCAGAAACCCTGTTCGTCACACCTGTGGTCAAAATCCATTGTTATTCGTAACAATAGATTTATTCAATTTACACTTGTTTCAGAAATAGAAACTATGAAGTATAACAAAAGAACTGGGGTGTAATGCGGCGATCCTGACATCCCGATGTGTGTTATCTGACTT
Organism: Mytilus coruscus; assembly: GCA_017311375.1. Taxonomy (NCBI): domain Eukaryota; kingdom Metazoa; phylum Mollusca; class Bivalvia; order Mytilida; family Mytilidae; genus Mytilus; species Mytilus coruscus. The sequence continues at coordinate 754,120 of CM029605.1, forward strand.
ATATACCGTTAAAAAATTATTTTCAGAATTTGTATCCTATTTTACCGACCACACTAAAGTGGGATATTCTTTTCTGATGCGTTCAGGTTTTATACGCCCTACGGCGCATTTATAATGTGAAATAAAACCCACAAATTAATCTACATATAAACTGTACAAATCATTATCTAGGCACAATAAAACATATTATGTAATTGCACGAAGCATGACCCAAAAGAATTGTTGCCGCCCGATAACAGTGTATAAAACATAAGAGTCACTTTGTAAGTAATATATTGGACAAACTTAGTTTCTGAAACGGGATGCTATGTTTTTTTCATGACTTTTTATCACGAAATAGCAGATTATTTTTCAACCATATTTAACGAATTAAGATATTTAGAATATTTGTTTTTCTGAATGGCAATACGTTTCGTTTTCTAAACTGAGAATCAGGATAACATTTTATTTTACCCCACCCTTGATCAAGTACGTTGCTGTTATTCTATAGAAATAAGAATATTTAGTCATTTTATCATTTGATAAAGTGATCATTATATAAATGTAAAAAGTTGAAGAACAGTCCGAAGAGAGCACGAAATCAGGATACATCTACATGTAACACGAAAACAATTACCCATAAATGTAGGTCAATGTATGATTTCCAATACAGTGTAAATCAAATAGATTTTCAAAATCCTACACACGAATGTGTTAAATCTGGCTTTTAAAAGTGTTATGAAAAGTGATGTATCATTTAATTCGTCTTACATAAAGTCCCTGTATTATAGCGATAAATTAACAAAATCTCACATTATTTTAGCGAAAGTTAAAACGTGCGGTAACGACGATTTTTTTTAGTTCAGTCTAACAAACGGAGGAAAGGATTGTTTTTGCCTTAAACCTCTCAAAGATGAAACATTAAAAGCAATCCTCAATTGGCGACACCACACGATAACTATCAAACGAATTAAATGTTTCAGAAAATCAAAGTTTGCATGTTAAGCAGGAAAAATAATGATTCACTTAGGTTATTATTTTGTGTCTTGAAGCAAATTGCATTGAAACTTGTTATCGTCCGGGTTGTTTCTTCGAAAGACCTTTTTCATGTTACTGCGTCTAGGTTTGTTTACTAACATTAATTTTCTTTTCCTTGATTTTATTAATACGAACACAAATAGACAAATCCAGACGATATATAAGCTTTATTTCACGAGAATTACATGGTAATTGAATAACTGCGTATATCTTATCACACATCATTCACATGTCCTTGTACGAATTTTCTTTTTAACTACCATTGGTTCGTTGAAGCATTATATAACAATAAAGAACAAATACAGTATTTAAGGTATGTTATTACAAGTATTCTCAGGAAATGACAGTTTTAAAATCGTTGATCACATTTCATATTTACACATTTTGCACAGTATCAAATATTTAGTATGTCCTTATTGTATTTCTTGCTTTATAAATGTCTCTGTTAATTTCTATGTATATTTTGATAGATATAATGTATATTTGCGTGGCATCGGAGAGTGAAATTCCTCTTACGATTGTTTACAAGCTTTAAAGTTTACTTTTACGTTTAGATGTGCAGTATTTTATTTTGGAATATTGTTTTTCGTTTGTAAATATAAATTGATAATGTATCTATTGATCAGTTGTACAATATATATACAAATTTCAAAATAAGAGGAACCGCTTCATTTTAAGAACACTGGATTTTCGTAATTCATCTTATATGTATTTGTTAAAAAACATTTCATAAAAATCGGATAAAGTGAACTTTCAAAATAGTTGGATTAAACGCTCATTAATTCATACAGCACAGTAGCTATAAAATATTTCTGTATTTTAACAAATACATGGAGGGCAAATATTCATCAAATATCTTTTAGTCATTTAACTTCATCAGATTGTCGATTCAGTATCACGCACACCGCTAAACTTAAAAGAAAATAAAGTAAGTTCCTGCCTGTTTTTTTTTCTAAGATTCATGTTGTTCTTATAATGTAAAATATGATTGGAATGCCAAAACTATAGGCACAACTTGTTCAGCAATGGTGATCATTGTTCCAAAAGATACTCCCGCGTTGCTAGACCAAAGCGAACATTGTTGTATCGATTTAAGTTGTTTTGTTGATTTTCGGCGAAATTTAGTGTTTGTTACCTTTACGACCTAATGCAACGGAGGATATAAGCAATAAAGTGGATGAATGTGTTGCGTCATATAGGCTTTTCTCGATGAACGTTTTTTCGTAATGCTCAAATCAGAAAACTGAAAAGCCGAGGATGTATAATTGGTACATACCTACATAAATGTCCTCTCTATTTCAAATTACATACAATGAAATCCCCAATTACAAGTGCTTTTGTACATCAAATGTTTATGTTTTGTATTGCACGTGTTTGTAACTATTTTGATATGTTACAAATGTATTATTAGGCATTGATTCTAGATATGTTAGGACTTTATTTCTATGAAAAACGTTTTATTAGTTTGATATGGCTTTTTGTGGTTAGTATTATGCATTACTTTCTTTTCTATTGTAACAAAAATAATATTATAAATCTGACAAGACTTTTGGAGAATGCTTTGTGTTAATGATTACTTAAGGCAGACCTTCTGTTGAATTTGGTAGTCAGAATAATATCAAAATTAGTAGGAGAAATACTAAAATCTTTCGGGAGCATATTACATTGCGTAGTCGTCGCTGTGACCATTTGCTCTCCGTCTGTCTTTTCTTCTGTAGTTTATCCTTCCGTCCATCCAACCCATCTTTTTACCAGAAACAAATGGTTTTCGAATGTGGACTTTAGTGTCTTTAATTTGATCGCAATAAAGGTGTACAAATATATGAGAGACATGAGGGTCCGTATATATTTGCGTCCATTCGTTTTCATTTTGAAATGTCAAAACAAAAACGAAAACGAAAGTGTTTTCATTTTCGTTTTTATTTATCAAAATTAGAATGAAAAACAAAGTGTTTTCATTTTCGTTTTTATTTCTCAAAACTAAAATGAAAAACAAAAGTGTTTTCGTTTTCGTTTTCGATTTCACTAAACAAGAAAAACAACTTCATTGGTATTCAATTTCTGTATTTTGTTCTATCTAATTCTCGTTTTACGTTGTACAATGTTTTCATTTCTTTTACATAGCCATCGGTACACCGGTGTAATTACTACTTAATGTAGACAGAATAGACAGCCTGACTTATAATTTGAACTACGGTGATTAATGAATCAAAGACTTTCACATTTTCTTGTTTTTATCTACAATAAAATGTAAAATTACTATATTTAAATATTAAATGAATCACAAATTTAAATAATACAATGAAATATTGTATAAAGATGGTAAAATAAAATGATTGATTACAACATCACATTAACAAGGGAGGTTACTAAATATATGATAAGAAAACTAGCCCTGCACAGCGGTTATCAGATCAACAGTATTTAAATCGGAGATAATGTCGACGAATGGAAAAGACTTTATCAATCTGAAAAATAAGGATGCATGATCTTTACTTTTCAGTTTTGAAAGATTAGTTATCTAAGATGATTAGAACTGATGACCTAGATCCATCTGTCAGTATTAGTACTATTACACGAACATTCACGACGATAATTTATCTTTTTTATTAAGATCGTTTGATTGAGAAACAAATTTCCGAAAGTTCACAATTCAAAATGGGATTAGCATTCAATCATTTTGCCATTCAGGGGCCTATTCGTGATGACTTTTACTCCTTTGGGAAGGCTATATGGTGACCTATACTAGAGATTACGGAATAGAGAAATGGACCAAAAAGAGAATAATGCGTAGTTAGAATATGAAGAATAGAGAATAATTGGCAAAAGTATTATGATTAGAGGAAAATGGCCTAAAACATTAAAGAATACAGAAATGAAGGACCCCAATCCAGACCATTATACTAGTTGCCTATACCAACATTTTCTGTTTCCAGTAGATTGTTATAGGTAATCATACGTTTTCTTTATTTTATGACCATCAATTAAGACGTGAGCTTCAAAAATTCGCCAGCATATAGTTACTTAACTTCTTTTGCTCCTGGTGACAAAATGGGAACATTTTATTAATTTATTGCGTCCAAAGCACTTTTCTGGTTTTATCTTTATCAGGAGGGTTATGCGGGGAAAACAACAGTACTTTTCACCTGTTGGAACTGTAACGTCACTCTTCTTTCATTTTCTTGTGCCTTTTTTTTTTTAATAATTTACACCAGGTTAGACTTTTCATTTTCAAAACCTGTCTATCCCCACTACTCCCTCGTGCAAAATAATATAATTTTATGTAATGTTGACCCTTTATTATTAACAATAACTGAAAAAAAAACATATGTGGCATACAGCACCCGACGACAACAACAGAATTAAAGGCTCCTGACTTCAAACAGGCCAATATATCCGAGTGATACTCCCCAACTCATACCTGGGTGGTGTAAAATCAGTTCATAAGAACAGAGTTGTCTTTCACATGAAACCACGTAAAAATTGGTAAATAGTTACTTCGGTATAAATGATCGAGAAATTAAGAAGGTGAAAACAAAACAAATATTAAAATTAAGACAGTATTCATGCAATAACTACAACTTGGATACAGTCACTTTGTTCAGTAGAGTTTGATTTTAACAATTATTTTGCAAATCACCATAAATTTCCGATAATTGTTCTGCATAAAACCCTATGGGAAAGCGCATTGACATAGTTTTCTAAACGTTTTTGGAATCGAATGACATTGCATAGTGTTGCAACCTGTAATGTGAAGATGTGCATGAAATTGCGGAGTTTATGGGAAATTCGGTCTGGTCAAACCAAAGATTTTAAAATTGTTTTTGCAGCTTCTCTACAAGCACGCGGCATTAATAAGTAAAAGCAGAGACTGGTCGGCTCGAGTACAAATATTAAATCCGCGTAGCATAACATGTCTTCCTGCGAAATATAACATCACGAACTAGCACGTCCGGCTCAGTCTGTTGGTCTTATCCAAAGCATGGATAATAATACATATTATAATAACATGTTCTCGTCCTGAATATGCATTTAATTTGCCACTGGACATTAAAAGTCATCCATCATTACCATATCAGGCGCAACCTTGCATGAAAGAGTGATTTTGCGGTATAATGGTATGACGTTTGTCGTCGTCGTCCGAAGACATTTGGTTTCCAAACAATAACTTGAGTATACATGTAAGTGTATGGAACTTAATAAAATTGTACCACAAAGTTTCATACCACATAAGGAAAGTTGGAATCGATTTGAGGTTATTGTCCCAACTTTGTAGGAATTAAGGACCAAAACAAGCATTTTTCTTGTTTCAGGACAATAACTTAATTATAAGTGTATGGATCTCAATGATTTGTACCACAAGGTTCCATACTTTATACGGAATGTTGTGACTGATATTGGGGTTATGGTCCAAAACGTTAAAGAATTACGGACCAAAAAATCGGTAAAAAACTAAGATTTACTGGTTTCCGGACAATAACTTAATTGTAAATTTTGGAAAAAGGATTTAAAATCAATTCTTTTCTCATACTTTTCATACGTTTTTCATTTCTTGACCAATTTCAATGGGGTTTCATTCAAAGTCTTGAATTCTTGTTTTTTTTATATATAGAATTTCACCGTCTATTCATAGATTCTTATTTTGGGGTCCGTTTTCAATTTGGTTCACATGAAGGTCTAAAGGGTCCAAAATTAAATTTTGCTTGATTTTAACAAATAAAATAGATTAATGGGGTTCTTTGCTTTGATGAATCTAATCGTGTATTTAGATTTTTGGTTTTGGGCCCGGTTCTCAAATTGGTCCATATTAAGGTCCAAAGCGTTCATAATTAATTTTAGTTTGATCATAACAAAAACTGAATTCAAGGGTCTTTTAATTGCTTAATCTACGCCTGGTTTGCATGTTGAATATTGCATCATGATAGATAAATATCCAATTTCATTTTTACAGCGGATGACCGTGAGAGCATTCCGGTGTTATGTTACCACAGACATATCTACCCACGTGACTTGCGTTTTTGACTGATAACCAAACGTATTTCGTATAATTACGCGGATATCATCGAGTGCAAAATAACACTCCTTATTGCTTGTTATACATTAATTTCAGCAATAAATATTCATGAAAATAATTTTAAGAACATAGATAAATGATATGAAAATGTTTTGTCGTGAGAAATATACATCTCAAAACAAATCAAGAATACCGAAAATTTGTGTTAACGCATGCGGAAGAATATCTCAAGAACGTTTTGCAACAAACGCGGGAAAATATGAATGCCTACTCAAATCCAATCTATCAGAAAAAGAATTATTACAGAAGAGTGTCCACCATGCACTTGCACTGCACTATCATAAGAATAGTAGACAAGAATGACATACAAATGGATGAAAATTATATCAAACTGTTATACAAATATTAATATAATATATAACACCAAACCAGAATATACTGATAACAAATGATTATATCACTACAATATAATAGTTATTACGGTGAGGTTGAATTTCCGTCATTTATTCATCATCCACACACGAACTTGTCTCAGAAAAAAATGTATCTATGTATCTTAACCAAACTTTCAGGTATAGAAATGTGATTTTTTCTGAGACATGTGCTTGTGACTATCCACCAGAACTTGCGGTCATCCGATGTTCTTTGATTTAAGTTCTTATGCCACATTCATTCTGTGTCAGAAACCTATAATATGTCAAATATTTAATCACAATCAAAATTCAGAGTTGTATTGCACAAATAATAGAAAGTATAAGTAGATTCACAGTTAAAAATAGATACCGCATTAAATTTTAATTTTATAGAAGAAATTATATATAAATATAGTTTGAAATTTTTTATTCAATAATCGATCTTTTAATTAAAGGTAAGTTTTATTGATCTTTTTAAAGATATTGTATTAATGATGAATGATATTTTGTGAATTGTTTTTGTTTCATTTCTTTTGTAAATATTTTTAAGAACTTGGTGGTAGGTTTGTTTTATTCTATATAAATCAATTTTCAGAATGCTATATATATATATACATGTATATAATTTTTTATGAATCTATTCCTTGACAAACTAAGCTGTTATTGTCCATTGATAACTAATAGTAGATTAAATTCTTGGTACTGAATCTAACCTTATACAAATGTATTTAGATTTTGGATATTGGACCACATTTTGTACGTGCCTGTCTCAAGTCAGGAGCCTGTAGTACATTGGTTGTCGTTGGTTCTTGTCTGTCATATTTGTTTTCGTTAATTGTTTTGTTAAAAATTAGGCCGTTAGTTTTCTCAACCGAATTGTTTCATATGTTTTATGTTGGGGCCTTTTGTAGCCTACTATACGGTATGGTGTTTTTTCATTGTTGGAGGCCTTACGGTTACCTTTCATTGCTTACATCAACTTTATTTGAACCTTGGGGATAGTTGTCTCATTGGCAATTATACTTCATCTTCTTATTTTAAGTCCAATTTCAAATTTTCTGGTCTTACACTACCTTTATTCTGTGTCAGAAACCTATGCTGTGTCAAATATTTAATGAAAATTCAAATTCAGAGCTGTATCAAGCTTGGATTGAGTGTCCATACTTTTCCCAACTGTCCATGGTTCGACATCTGCGGTCGTATCATTCTGCGCCCCGCTGAGCATTTTGTTTATATTTGCAATTCATTGGATATGTAATTTAACTGCAAAAGCCACCAAGGGACGGTGGTGCATGGACAAGTGGGAGTTAGACGCAAATTGTATACATACTAGTATTTATAATTTGATTAAAATACCTCGTATCTGTTGAAGAGGGGTTACTATACATTGTGATTTGACTCCAGGCGGCACCAAGGGAACATGTCATGCACAATTTACTTGTGAAAAGAACACTGACGAAAAAGACCTTTAAAAAGCTAATACGTGCAGAATATCCACTGTCATGTAGCTGAATAGGATTAATTTTACGTTAAATGAAAAGACTTTAAACTATATTTCATCTGTAATGCTAATAGCACACGTAAACTCTTTTCCTCCATTTCAAATTAACTTATATAATTGCATTTACTCTCATCAACGCAATCTTAGTTGATCTGCACTGATTTTTAAACTTGTCCGAGATACATATTAAGCTAAGACGAGGTCCATATTCTCTTCCGTATATATTTGCTGTCGCTATGTTCTTAACACGTATCTACTGTACACAAAGAACGCACTAAATAATTGTAAATAACTTTACAAAAGGAAGACTAATGGCCAATTTCCCTGTATTTTATTCACACCATGGCCATTTTAGCTTTTCTCATCAATTGACGTCCATCGTCGTCGTCGTCGTCGTCGTCCGTCCGTCGTTGTCCGTTAACCTTTACAAAATCGTCTCCTCTAAAACTACTTGGCCAAATTTAATCTAACTTGGCCACAATCTTTTAAGGGTATCTAGTTTGAATAGTGTGTACCAAGACTAAAATAGAATGTAGGGTAAAATGCAAGTTTCGTCTATTATTTCGAAAACCGTTACGAATAGAGAAAATCTGACATGAGCAAAATGTTTAGAATGTTGAGCTCTGTTGTCCATACATGTCAAAATTGTCAGACGACTTCTTATAGAAGTTATTGCCCTTAAATGACAAATTTTATCTTTTTTTTTTTTGCATTTTGCCTATTATTTTGAAAACTTTAATAGATATAGAGAAACATTAAAATGCAAAATGATCAGCAAGACAAGTTCTATAAAAGTTCAATTGTCGAAATCGTCAGTCGACTCCTTATTAAAGTTATTGCCCTTGGATGAAGATTTTACCAGTTTTTTTTTTGTGTTTTGCTTTACAAATGTATATCTTTAAAATTATAATAGATAGATAGAAACTTTAATTTAAGTAAAATGATCAGCAAGACAATATTTACAATTAAAACAATATTAAGGGAATCGTCTGACGTCTCCTTGGAAATATCGCCCTTTGATGACGATTTTAATCATTTTTTCGGGTTTTGCTTTACATGATGAACATTATAATAGATAAATAGACACTTTAAATCACAAAATGACCGATAAGGCAAGATCTACTAACAAGTCATTTTCATACTCTCTTTTGTGTTTTGAGCAAAAAGTAGAGAAGATAGAGAGAAACTAAGTAGACTAAATGATCAGCAATACAAGACCAACAAAACAGAGATTTTGTTATGATTTTTATTCTCGTCTTCTATGTTGGAGAGTGTCCTTTGTTGAATATGCACATAGACCTAGGTGAGCTACACAGGCTCTTTAGAGCCTCTAGTTAAAAAGTATATCAATCTTTAACTAAATTCTTAGTACACGTATCGCAATCCAATGTATTTTCTCTTATAATATAATGGTAATTCTTAAACAGATTACAAAACTATAAACGCCTAAAGGGTCTGCAGATAGTTCAAACCGGAAAATTTTAAAAGATTTTGGCAACGTTTAAGTAGTTATCGTCAAAATGAATAAACAAAAATAAAATAGTTAACCAAACCAAAACTCTTTATTTATTTCAAACAAGGGCCATTTACATAAAGTCTTTCAATTTTAAAGTTTACTTAGATTCATAGTACCACATGCCAAAGTGTACACTCTAAGGGTTTTACAATATGATCGCTTTATTTTAAACGTATCATCAACTTTATATAAACGCCTAAAGAAAGCTCAAAATCGCAATTTTACAAATTTTTGCTTTTAGTATTTTTTCGTAAAACGTATAAGAAGGTCATCGTTAACCAAATCCAAAATCGTGTTAGAAGTAAAGCTATTTATTGTCTTTCGAAACTAATTCATTTTGGCTATCGACGGCCTTCGATGCCAAATTTGAAAAAAAAAACATGTAAAAGCAAATTTGTATCTTCAACAGCATGCAACATGTAACGCTGAATAGCATTTTGAATTTTGAGTTTATGAAAATTTAAGTGTAAAATTGTTAAAATAAAATTGAGAATTGAAATTGGGAATGTGTCAAAGAAACAACAACCCGACCAAAGAGCAAAAAAAAAAAAAAAAGACTATGGCCACCAATGAATTTTCAACACAGCGAGAAAATCCCGCACCCGGACGGGCTTCAGCTGGCACATGAACAAAAATGTGTACTAGTTCAGTGAAAATGGACGTCACACTAAACTCCTTAACATATAAATAAACTAAAATTACAAAAAGATATTTTAGATATATAATTTAAACTTTTTATATTACATTTTAAGTATGATAAAGATATGAAAACACATTTTGGACCCTATGAGTGAAAAAAAAAGTTATTGAGAATTAGGCTCTAACCCTTTGCAATTTTATATTACAAAGCTTTCAACAGAAACATATAGCACTGAATAGTATTTTGATTTCAGGGAATATGTAACACATTGTTACAATACATAACGTCATCTTCAATTTGCAATGTGCAGACCCAGCATGCTGCCAACAATTAAGTTTCGATGATTTACTGCTTGAAAAAATGGTCCAACAAGTTCACGGTTATGAATGATTATCAAAATATCTTTATTGCCATGACGCAAAGTCAAAACGAACAAAATAAATCCCCAATTATTGAGGCAAAATAATAAGAAACTGATCAAACTCAATTAGTCTTACATCGTTATGTTTTGTAATTTGCGACTTAATAAAAAGTCGTTGCAATTTTATCACATATTTTATATTTTGATATAAATCAAGTAAGGCGGAAGTACAATAATGTGCCGATCATCGTGATAGACATCTTCTTTTGACTGCTTCCTGGTGACTCTTAAAATGGCCTCCTAAACCTCGACTTGGAGTGTGAACTTTTTGAAAATAATCTTAATAGCGTACACATATTACCGTCTTGAATGCTGAGCTTGAATTTCGTGTATTATTGGCTGATTGGCCTCAGTCATCATGCAATTCTAATAATCTTAAAAGTAAAGATCATGCATCCTTATTGTTCAGATTGATGAAATCTTTTCCATTCGTCGACATTATCTCCGATTTAAATACTATTGATCTGATAAACGCTGTGCATACTTTAACGACAGGGCTAGTTTTCTTATCAGATAAGTAGTAACCTCCTTGTTAATGTGATGTTGTAATCAATCGTTTTATTTTTACCATCTTTATATACTATTTCATTGTATTATTTAAATTTGTTATTCATTTAATATTTAAATATAGTAATTTTACATTTTATTATAGATAAAACAAGAAAATTTGAAAGTCTTTGATTCATTAATCACCTTAGTTCAAATCATAAATCAGGCGGTCTATTCTGTCTACATTAAGTAGAAAATACAGTGGGTTCCGATGGCTATGTAAAAGAAAGGAAAACATTGTACAACGTAAAACGAGAATTAGATAGAACAAAATACAGATATTGAATCCAAATGTAGCTGTTTTTCTTGTTAATTGAAATCAAAACGAAAACAAAAACACTTTTGATTTTGATTTTAGTTTTGAGAAATCAAAACGAAAATGAAAACACTTTCGTTTTCCGTTTTGGTTTTGAGAAATCAAAACGAAAAAACGAAAACACTTGTACAAATTGCCGAAGGTAGAAAAATCAACACATTTCAACACATTTCAACATTTGAAACATTATCAATAGTAATATATGTCGATTGTGTTTTCCAAGCATATTTAAATTTACCTGTGTACGTTGTTTTATTTAACGCCATTTTTCCCAGTTTGAATGTTTGAATGTTTTGGCCTCCAGCATCACTGACGAGTCATAAATGGTTTAAATGCACATCTGGTGAAGCACAATTGGTACTGGTGATGGTATTAAGTTATAGTTCTAGTGAAACAAAATATGATATTAAACATCTCACAAATATCCCAGGGATTTCAAATTCTTAAATGTTGTCGGTTGTATATATTCAATGAGGTTCTTGTTGAATCTCTGAATTAAATGAAACGTTATATGAATGATTTAAAGTATGATTAATTTAAGAGAAAATATAGACTTTGATTTTTCTTTATATTATTGCAAATTATGAACCTAGATTGGCAATATTTGATTGTTTGAGTATTTAAATTATTTTCGTCAAATTTTGCAGATTTTAGCAATCGCGACAAATGCCTTTTTAGCAATCATCGGGTTTGATGAAAAAAAAAAAAAGCCTTTATACTGAGTGTACTGTAAGTAACAATTTTTTCAATGTTTTAATTTTTTTAGAATAGATATTTTGTTATTATTGTGGTATATCATGTAAGAATCAAATCGGTCGGTATCGTTTCACACCCGGAAATGGCACATCAAGTCTATGTTATGGTCTTGCATGGTGTTGTCGACCTAAATCTACCACGGTGTGAACGACAACAAAATGTATCACCGTTCGTGCTTTAAATTATACACCAGCAGACACAACTGCAGTAATTTCAAAGCTGAATTGGCTATAGGTTTGTCTGAGCAAACCACTGAAGCCTACACAAGCAAAATTCACATGAAAATCACGTGAAAAATTTCACTTGAGATTCACCTCAAACCAGCTTTTACATGAAACTCACGTGAACATTTTCATGTGAATTTCACGTGAATTGAGATTCACATGAAATTGAAGTGAACGAAATTTCCTGTGTATACATGTATGTGCCAAGCTGGCAGCAGGAATTTTTTCCGGATCGACCATGTTTTCTTCTGTTGCTACGCATGCTTATTTTTTTTCCGCGGCTTTGCTGCGCGAAAATTTATTTTCACTTTTGTACACATTTATATCCTCAACTATCCTGCATTTCTTGTTGCAGAGTATTCATTTTCATCCGGTGGTGTGCAAAGTCATTCATTTTCAGTTCATACTAGGCCAAGTTATTGATTTTCAAAATCCTCCTACCTTTTCGAAATCAAATGGTCGTCAACTTACTGGAAGTTAATGCAAGGACGTCATCAATGTATAGTCTGAGAAAAGTATGATCATAAACATCATCACCGTAACAACTAGAATTATACTGGTACAGCTTGTTTTACTGACTGACTGAATTATTCTATTTTATTATTAGCATTTCTAATTCTTAAAGAAAAGGATTATACATTCTTTTTATGCCTGTCCCAAATCAGGATCGAGCCGGTATTTGAGTGGTTTTCGTCGGTTCATGTCTGTCAAATGTTTTATGGTAAATTGTTTTGTTATAAATTAGGCTGTTAGTTTTCTCAAATAGAAAATGAAAGGATATGGAGTAAATGTACATGGGACAAAATCGCACACAATACATAGAAAACATAGAAAATTATCAATGAACAGGGCTTTTATTCCTGTTCTTCATCTTGACAGTTAATGTAGGGCCTTCAACAATGAACAAATCATTCATACCCTACAACAAGGTCAAGACGGCCCCTAGCGTTGAAATGAATTGTTTTATTTTTGTTCATATCCGAGCCTTACGGGCCGTAGCTGACCATACGATATGGGGTTTTCTCATTGTTGAAGGCCGTAAGGTTGCCTATAACTGCTTACTTCCACATTTCCTTATTTTTATGTAATACAAGTATTACATAAAATTAACATTATTTATCAAAGTTCCATGTAAATGAGGTAAGGTCAGATGCACTCTGCCACAAAGACAATTATACACTTTGCTACCATTCCATACACCACACATATTTGACCCACTACTAATGGTAGCTGAGATTAATACTTGCCCACTGAAACTTAACCTTGGTCACTGATCCATGAAATGAGGTCGAGGTCAGGTGAACCAGGTATGACCGACGTGTTGCAAGGATACCATATTAGTAACCTAATATAGTTATCCTAGATGCAAAGGATACCAAATGAACACTCACACTCACAAGTGAGACCTGCACATGACAAAAAGGCTATACAGTTTTTAGCAGTCACTGAAACATGAAAATTAGGTCAAAGACAATGATTATATGACAGAACGGGAACTTCGTAACACAATTGATCTATATTCAAAGTATGAATCATCCGATTCCTCTACCCTCTGAATATAAAGTTATACAAATAGTTCACGGTGTTGCCGCCGCCACCATCAAATTGTATGCTGTATACCTCGCATTCTGCGACTTGCTTCAATTGCGGTTTAAGAAAGAACAACTGAAATTAGCTCTCTCACCTAAACCTGGTCGGTGGGCTTTCAACTTAGCATTAGACAATAAAACGTAATAGCTACTGCTAGCTTCGGCAATTCAATCTGATTAAAACTCTGATCTATGTTAATTCGCGTGCTCGTATATATAAGCTCATTTGAGGATAACGAAATCAGAGTTCTATATTTTAATATTTTATTAGATTCATGTTGTTTACAACCCTCATTTGTAGATAGTCTTTGACTTCGTGTCAATTGTAGGCCAAGTTATGCACAATAAGGCATATATGTGTGTAAGATGGAGTGATTGACCTGTTTCTAATTGGCATTTTGTTTTCATATTTACTTTAACAGAAACCCTCCCCTTTTCACCGTTTGCAGTCTTTCTTATTTCTATAAAGCAAAGATATACTCAGACCTGCCAATTCAATCTATTCTGCGTTAATATTACACCAGTGTTGGAACAATTTAATGTGCTTCCACACTCACCAAAAGAACAATGGATATTTACCGAGAAAATCATTACGAACACCTCCTGTCAAAAGACGGAAAAATAACATTTTGAGAGGGCAACTTATAAATGTTAATATCTAAAAACATTTCTAGAGATTACTTGCATCGAATCTTATGTACAAATTTCGAATTTTGATATTTTAATAGGTCAAGGTCACAGTTATTTAACAGCTGAATGAAAATTGTAAATGTGCACCCTATAAGTACAAATGTCAATCTCGAACCATATTTGGCAACATAAATATCAAATTAGTCGTAAATATAGAAACCATAATTATAATCCTTTGAATTATTTGCATTTATTTTGCTATAAAAGCATATATATGTAGTGGTGGCCAGCTGTCTAAACGTGACTTTGCGTTTTCCTTGAAATTAGAGCTTTGACCTTAGACCTAAATTTACGAAAATCGTGACCATTGTAGACAACGACGACATCAATATTTCGATGAGGCTTGTTCTCTTCTTTCCAATGATACCAAATACAGCCGTGTGTTATTCCGTTAACCCAAATCGATCAAATTCGTTGACTGGGCACCCTATTATTATTTACCTATTTCTTTTCAATTGTTTTAATTGTGTCTATGTGCACCTTGTCACGATTATGTTTTATGAAAAGTAAGGCATTGTATGATATGCTGCATCCATTAACTGTGTAAAGTATGGTACTATACGCTATTCCGCAATTGTGTAATCATAAGTAATTGAAACATAAGTAGTCTACTAAGTATTAATCATTATTTATGCGTCGTGTGTATTTAAATAAAGGTATGTATATGTATTAAGTAAATTAATATATTGCAACGTAAATTATGAATTTCGATAGGTCCCAGTCATAGACCTGAATTTCAGAGTATAGGGTTTATGAAATAGTTAGCAAATGGTTACAACTTTAAGTATGACAAATTTACAGTCCGTTCAAAGGCTAAGGTGGATTTTGATAACGTTTTGATAACAGCCATCAATAGGGCAGCATTGACGTGTTGGGTATACGTTCATATGCGTTAAACATGTTAAGTGGGAGTATTGTGAATCACAAAGGCAGAGTAATGTTGACCATATACCAGTGCTATTTAATTGTATCTATTTGCAAATGTGTTTTATATAATTATTTCGGTTAAAGCATTAGTCAATTTTATATCAGTGCAAGCTCCGGCGCCCGTGATCATTGGTGTCAAGAATTTAATCTGTTTAAAAGCATAAGGAGTTATCATTAAACTTATCTCTGTCATGTGTCTGATTGTATTTATTAACAATGTTTGTTACCATATGTGTTAAATATTTACATCCTCGAATTGTATAGTTTCAGGTGTTGCGATGAAACTTTAATATCCGTGACCTAGATATTCCAATATAGCTTAACTTAGAAATTAAAAATTTCTGCCATAAAGGTTTAGTGCTGTTTTCGTTCCACATTGTAAACTGTGCACAAAGAAAGAACAGAAATGTATCAGACATGCATAATTTGTATCAGTTATGGACAGTGGTGTGGTAAGAATGAACATATTGCATTCGATTGTAGATTTAATCTACAACGGATAAATAGTGCATTGTTAGACGATTAAAAGAGTTACCATATTAAGATATGTAATATTTGTACTATTCCTACAAATTCTATAGTAGATAATTTTCCTTCTGGTTGTACGAGTATGTTTCCTTTGTCTGACCAGTCAGTCACAAATGAAAACATGTCTATTAGGTCTATGTTATGTTGTTGGTAAACCATTGGTCATTCACCGGTTGACAGCAGGTTAATTTATTGGTGGATGGGACTAGCATTGAAGCACCAATACCTAAGTTTGTAATTGACACACCCTTCTCACGAAGATAATTTGAAGGATGGCGTATGGCTAGTCCTGTCTATTACCTAGTTATTGGTAATGTAGCAAAGTCTAAAGAACCATACAATCCTGATTCTATGTGGCAACATTGAGGAGCTTTTGAAACAAGAGAACAAATAAGAAAAAAGGCAAGCCGTATGCTCAGCTGTAAGTAAAAGATGCAATTACATATGAGGCAAATCAGAATGATATCAAGATGGCACAACTAAAAGATGTAAAATTGGATACCATAAGAAGGTATTATCAACAAGTAATACAATGACACGCAATAATATAAAAGTAAAGTGGGTATTTAAAGAGGTATACCAGACAGACAGCTTTCATCATCAAAACCCAATAAAGTAAGTTGTACACAGTTGGTAGTTCCGAAGTCTCAAGAGTTGCAATATTTAAACCCTTTTAACAATGAACCATAATACTAATAATATACTGAAGAATGACATGTTTGTTTATCAAAATCGCTTTTCAAATGTGTTGATGTATAGTAAAATGACAAAGTTCGTCTCTCATTCCTACTACGAACTGTATTTCTATAAATTAAACGTTAAACCCTAAGGTATAGTTTCATACATTCATTTAATTATTATATATGTAGAACTAGGGTACCGCAAGTTTTAAGTAAGGAAACTATCTTAATAAATGTAGAGCAAAATAAAAGAATTGTCTTACAGTTCTTGCAACAACGGCACTTCTTTACAAAACTGAACAGCAATTTCTTTTATGTTGTTGTAATTGAGATTTCTTGGTAAAAGGAGAAAAAAGGTTCGTTAAGTAATATAACTCGTGGACAGATCTGTATGTTTTGTGTTTCGTAAATGCAAACACAGTGAATATATATGTTAAGTTAAATTCTGATGATATTCTAAAATATTGCAGAAAATCATAATAAAGTTATTGTTTTTTTTTACAATTTTAGGCAATGTATATTCGTCACCTATGTCGTATAACAATCTGTTTTACAGTGTGTGTTGCTGGAAATGTAAACATTACGATAAATAGATCAAATAAATGTATCGATACAAACACATTATAACAACGACCTTTATTGTTGATAGAACTTTTTGCTAATTTGACCTGCTAAATGTAACTGCTTTGAATCGTCAGTGTGTATACTAAACACGCATGTTGTTTCTATGCTTATAATCCTGTTATCTTTGATGAGCATGATGAGTTTGTTAATCTATTTGCCTCCTTCCGATTTGATTCGATTAATATCTAACAATGTTTAACAAATAGATAATTCCATTGCATTTGTCTTATGAACCATAAGTTTTCCATCTTTTCGTTCCTAGTCTTTTCTTATGTGCATCTTTGGCTTAAGACATTGGTTATTAGAGTGTTTGATAACACAAGGGACCACACGGACAAGGATGTGTACTTATTTTAGATTATACAAAAAAAAAAAAAATCATTGTGTATACTTACAAGTAGAACGTATCGTCAGGAAGCTCGGGTATATTTCCCAAATATCTGGAAGTACAGTGTACGTTAGTGCCTGATGAATGGATAGTACAGGAACAACCCGATGGGGATGATGTATTTCCTAATCCAGTACTAATTGAAACAAGAAAGACGAGAAGTTGACTGTCAATTGTCATTCTAATTGTGTTGCATCGCTGAAAATACATCATTTGATTAATGTAAATTCTGTAACAAAATATGAAATAAAGTTAAGTCTACATGACCTCAACTTTACAACTTTTTTCACGAAGGACCAGACCTAGGTCCTAAATTTAATTCAATGTTTCAAAACATTTCAATTGGCATACTTTCCTGATTTTAATCAATATATGTGATTGTACTAGTTTCGTTTATCATATCAATGAAACTACTTACATTCGGGTACATACAACCAAGCTACGTAAAGGAGAAGCAGATCCTCCACCACATTATCAAGCCGTTTTGATATTCATAACTAGTACAAGATTTAGACACAAATATTCCGTAACGGCAAATAAAATGATGATTGCGTCCTAATGACTTTCACAAAGATGATATAAACTGTACCATCAATTTCCCAAGTTTAAATGCTTCATAGAAAGGTTCCTCTATCAAGAAAATCATGATAGGAAAGGCAACACTATGTTATGCATGTCAATATATAAGGTGTACTCAGCCGTAACTGTTGTACCTGTATCTCAACTCCGAGGAGGAATACGCTAAGAACAAAGTTACCAAACTATTATTACGGAATACTTGAGTCGAAAGACATACTTGCACCTAAAGTTAGGTGCAGACCTATCATTACATGTAAATAGGAAAATAATTTAACGCGGTGTTCACCATGTACACTTCGTTTACTCGCCGTTTACTCCACAATTTCAGTAGACATAAAAAGTACGTTTACTTCCGCGGTTAACGTGACCAATGTGCATCTCCTATTTTTGTTAGAAGTATTTGTGGGTTAACGCAGTTTGTCATGGCATCCTGGATACAATGAATTATCATATGTGATAAATAAGAATGTGTAAGAACTATGTGGCAACGTACAACTGCCCAAATGCCAACTTTCAACAAATTCATAGATTTACGATTACGATGCATGATATGACATGTATTTAATTAATTGAACATTTTAAACTGCTCATAAGTAAAAAAAATATATTTCTTCCTGAAGAGTTATTATATTTTACACACATTTACAGATGAAGTGTACGGTTACAAATATTTGTGTCGATAACAATAAAAAGTGCCAATATTTCGTTTTGGTATAATAAAAGCTCGTACTGGCCTGATATATTCTCTTTTATACCCTAGGAATGATTGTTTGACATGAAAGACACTACTTATTGTCAAAAGCATTTTTGCAGTCTACATCGTATATATAAGTCGATCAACAAAGGTCATCCCATCTGGAGCAATACTTTATTATCTGTATCGTATTTGGCAAACATATTATACTCCTTACTTATTTAATCTTGATAAACTACATACATGAATTTCATTATCGTGTGTACATGCAGTACAATAAAAACATCACTTAAAAACAGAGGCAATCGGACTACTAGTCGACCCCTACTTATACAAATGTTCTGAGGGCCTAACGTAAAATGTTAGCCATAATAGAATAACACATGTCTTCGGAAATGCCTGTAACAAATTAAGAATATGGCAGTTGTTTTTCACCTGTTCTGTTGATTGATAGCATTTGATTTTATTATTTTTATGTACTTCCCTTTTTAATTTCCTTGAAGTTCGGTTTTGTTATACATTTTTATAAGGGAAAAAACTGAAGTATTGCTTGACATTTATAAGACAACGTACGTCCTTCGATAATAAGTAAAACTCATACCATAATGATATTAAAGACATGACAACATGTGAAGCAATTGAAAATAAATCAGCATACTAAACATCAGACCCCTCCCCCAAATAAGAAGAAAAAAAAAGAAAAGAAACACGAACCACTGAATTGCATGCTTTTGACTTATAACAGGCATGTAAAATGTGTTGCTGGGTTAAACATGCGTGTGTACCTTCAAACCCCGTCCTCTAATGTTGGACAGTGGTGTAATAGAATAGCACAATATAAGAAAAAAACTGTAAACTGTTAATGGCTTAACCTGAAGTACCTGTACGAAGCACAAACAACAACTTAACCGTTCATTTCTTTTAAAACTTTTCGAGTCTTACAATCTTTTCAACTGTTAAGTAACTTCTTACTAACTTTTATAGATGCAGACTCACGTTGTGGTATAGGTAACAGGCTCTAGCTAAATATGAAAATTCAGACCATTTCGTTACACTCAATAATTAACATATACATGATATAAGACTGATATATGTAAGTAACATCCATGATACGACATCCTGTCAAACTGTTACCTCTGAAATCAACAATTCAATACTCATTTGTCCACATTCTGTATTCTGTATTAAAATCCTGATTGTATTATTTAATACTAGTATTTATTATTTTTAACCTCAATTTGCAACATTTGGTATTCACTTTTCAGACTACAGTTTTCGCCTTCAAAATCCGAAATACGTTATTATATAATTTGAACATTCGCCAGTCGATATGAATGTTGAACGTCTAATTAATGTTATTAATATCGTTGAAGTTTTCCAGTACATGCAATTGACTCAAACTACGCCTACCCGTTCGAGGCAGCCGATTTTTCCTTTTGGAATTCAGTTTTGTTTGTTTGTTGATTTAATTGTCTGAATCTATTGATGATATGTGACAACGGAACACTATTGTTGCAAAAATAATGCATTTATTATAATTACCTTCAATGGACATGTTGATGTCTACCCAAATACACACCGTAAAGTCAGAAGCTATCATAAACTTTTACACGTTCTTATTTACAAAGTAAAACCCCAAAGGAACCAACCTCCAATGAATATTCAAACGGAAATTCCATTATCAAATGGCAAAATCAAAAGTTGAAACACATCAAACGAATGGAAACAACTGTCATATTCCTGACTTGGGACAGGCATTTCCTTATGTAGAAATGGTGGATTAAACCTGGTTTTATAGCTAGCTAAACCTCTCATTTGTATGACAGTCGCATACAATTCCATTATATTGACAGCAATGTGTGAACAAACAAACAGACATAATATGTACAAATATCAAAAATAGGGTACAGTAGTTAACAGTGTTTTATAATCTTAATCACTATAAAATCAGACAAATATGTGAACAAAGAAAAAAAAAAATAGGCATATACACAAAGAACATAAGCGAAAATGAAAAAAAAAATAATAAACAGTAAAGGAAATAATTTACAAATACAAAGAGAACACTATAACACGTAATTTAAATGATAAAAACGTTAGTAATATACCCTTGTTTTAGTATTTAATACTTGAATATAAGAAAATATGAAAACATGTTTTATTTGATTCTCCTGATATTCGGCCTACAGTTCAACAAGACAGTTTTTATATTATAGAAGTCACCCTCTTTATTTTCAAATTTCGATTCATTTCTTGTAATTAAAAAGAAAAAAAGACAAAACAAACATATAATACCTCTGAATTATCCGATTAAACCAATACCATTAAAACTAAAATATTAAACATGCACCCGTTGGAGATGAAATATTACACTTATTAATTGTGTTCTAGTCGACATGTATACTTATGTATAACGGTTATAGTTAATTACTAGGTAATTAACTTATTTATTCGTCATCATTACAGATATATCATCATACAAAAATACACTATAAGGTTAATTACTTTCTGATCAACAATATATTTATGCAAACAGTCTTAATATTTCACATCTAACCACTCACAAATAAATTTAACAATTACAATATTGGCATTAACTAGACTGTTGGTTTTCCTGTTTGAATGGTTTTACACTAGTCAATGTTGGGGCCCTTTATAGCTTGTTGTTCTGTGTGAGCCAAGGCTCCGTGTTGAAGGCCGTACTTTGACCTATAATGGTTTACTTTTACAAATTGTGACCTGGATGGAGAGTTGTCTCATTGGCACTCATACCACATCTTCTTATATCTAATTATAGTCTAATATTTGGAGACTAAACGTGAGCCTCTGTGTTAATTCTATATCACCGAAAATTGCGTTCTGTTAACAAATACACGTCTTTGTTTCCATTGCCTATAGTTAGATCCTATATCATTACACGTGTTATTACTGATCAAATGTTTACGTTATGTATCATACATTTAAAGTTATTGTAAATATTTTTGATATATTAAATATTTATTGTAAAGCAATAACTCTAAATAAGTTTGGACTATATTTCTAATAAAACCGTTTATAAGTTTGATATGCCTTTCTGTGGTTAATACTGTGCATTACCTTATTTTCTATTGTGACAAAAATAAATATTATAAATCTGACACGACTTTTTGAGAATGTTGTGTGTTACTGGTAACTTAAGGCAGACTTTCTGTTGAATTTTGTAGTAGGAATAATAACAAAATTAGTAGGAGGAATACTAAAATCTTTTCGGGAGCATATTACATTGTGTAGTCGTCACTTTATCCATCCACCCTCCGTCTGTCTGTATTTCTGTAGTCTATCATTCCGTCCTTCCAACCGTCTTTGGTTTTAGAATGTGGAGTTTAGTTCCTTTTTTGATCACAATGAAACTGGTACACAATTATGAAAGACATGAGAAAGGGAAAGAATCCTGTACACTTTGAGATCAATTGATAAAAAATTGAAGGTCACGAAACGTATCAACGTTTGAAAAACATGGTTCCCGTATTTGAACTTCATTTATGTTGGTTTAAAGGGAATCGTAACAGGATGGTGTATATAGAGGAAGGGAATAATTTTTTTCTTCGAGTCAAAAAGTCAAAAGTCATGGTTGAAGCTGTTAAAATAGATTGTTGTTATAAACATGATAGTTTGATTTTATAGTTTATGTGCGAGGATGGGCTGTTTTGACGTAGACGTGTTGGTTTGAGCTAAATTGGTTTATTAACTAATTGACGGTGTCTAACATCATTTTAAGCACTCTTGGTTATATTTTCATTGGTGGAGTTAGCTAGAGAAAGCCATCGACCTTCGACAGAAATATTGAAAATTCGAATCATTTAAGATAGGATTCCAACGCATTAACAAGAGCGGGGTTTGATGTTGACAAGATAGTGGTCGTTGTCGATTATCTAACTAGACCACTTAGCCACAGAGGCCCCGGATTTTGATCAAACTTATACAAATTGCCGAAGGTGGAAAAAATCAAAACATTGAAACACATTTGAACAGTTGATACATTACCAATAATATTATATGTCGATTGTGTTTTTCAAGCATACTAGTACGTGGAATTCTCTAAAACACATGTAAACCACTTCTGTATTTTTGTTTTGTATCAATAAATTTGAATTCGGTATAAATTTGCAGTATTTGTTTTGTTGGACTAATAATTTGTTTAATGTTAATTAATAAAATTCAAATATAAAACATATAGTTTTTACATAAACGTCTTTAAACAAATTTTACAAAGGTCCTTCTTTTTATTTCATTTCCGCAAAGTGGTTGAAACCAAACAACTTATTAGATAAAGATACAAAATTAACACTTTGCAAAGTTGGTGCGATTGGAACGCATTCCTTTATAAACCTTTACCAGGAACGCTAAAATCCAAGAAGTTTGCAAGAAGTCAATTTTAAGTTCCTACATACGTGACGTCACGATCAAAATGAACAAAACGGGACATAGCAAGGAACAAGAAATACATTATCGGTACCTTATAGAAAATACATCTGTTAAAGTTAAACGAAAATATAAATGCTTTTTCTTGACGAGCTAGAATCTTTTATAGCAAAATTCTGTATTAAAAAGTTTCACCAACATATCTATCTCAATGAAAAGTCGAAAAAGGGGGAGAGGAAGGAGTTTTCTTTATAAAAAAAACCTAAAATTATGTTTATGTATTAATCAATAATAAAAAATATAAACACAAATGTATTTCATGATGCATAAATAAACAAACATGCATATACAAAAAAAAAAAAAGATGTACACTTTAGTCAAATACAATGAAATATCAAGTACACACATCACTACATGTACAGGAAACACAATGTTGAAGTCACTGGTTCCATATTTTTTAACAATTTCCTTTGTCTTTTTCTTGTACTTTAAACGACGCTCCCAATGTATGTTCTTCAACCATCAAAACTTGCATGCAGTCTGTCCTTGCATCTTCCATGAGAACTAGAACCAACAAAAGAAAACCAAAGACGAAGATTAATAAACGGTATACCAAAAGCATTTAATATTCCGATTTTGTGTACACAAAACATGGCGATTATAGATATAATTGATATCAGTTGTGCCGTTATGTCAATTAGTTCATAGTAAATATTTGTTTGGAACCAACTATATTAACGGGATCCAATTTACTGAATGTCCATCAAGCTATCTGCTGAGACAGGGTATACATACTCATAGTTTTATTATCTCTCTTTTTTAGGTTAAAAGTGTTAATGTGCGACATTTTCAACTTCTTTGTTGTATCACACACTTTCCTCGTCAAACCAGAAATACGGCAGTTATTCTCTTATCTTTTGCATATTTTCTTCTGAAAGTCTCTATTATTTCAATGTCAATAAAGTCTTTGAAAATGCTATTCGTTGAAAAAAAACAACAGTTTTCACCCTAACATTGCACCGATATCTTAAAATGACATCGCCTAAGGTTTGTATATATTGTATATAAAAGGACAAGATACGATGTTTGGACAAATTGAATTTTCGGAATTCAATGTTGAATGTACATGTAAATCTACAATTGACGTTCATGTCTACAAAGGGGAGAATAATAGACAGTTGCTCTTTATAAAATGGTTGTTGATGAGACCACCTGACTTGTTTTTAAGTTAAGGCATGTCTTTATGTACTTTTATATCCTCTGTAAAGGTACGAACATATTTTTACAAGATTTCGGTCATTTTCTGAGGACTTGAAAGTCTACTCAATTATTTTATACAGGTAAATGTATGCCTGAAGTCAAGGCAAACCAACGAATTTGAACAGCATAAACCGCGTTATAAATGTCCTAACTGCTTTAAAAAATGTTCAGAAATCAGTTATGGATTACAATACTTGATAATAAACAAAAACATGAAATTTAAAATTCCTTAAAAATCGACTTATCGGAAATTTATAGAAGATTTAAAAAAGAAAACAACACTCTATAAATGTCATGCGTCCGAAGCAGTTCTCTGCATATACTCCCATCAGGAACGCTCAAAGCTGAATATTTGAAAGTCAACGGTCCCAGTCAGGAATATGACAGTTGTTTTCCATTTGTTTGATGTGTTTGAGCTTTTGATTTTGAAGTTCGGTATTTTTGTTATTTTACTTTATACCTTGTGAATGAATTATACAGCCATGAAATAGTAAACTGCTGAAGATATGCAAAATCTTGACTCTTTGACATGTCCATGATTGGAAATAATATAGAACTTATATGATATCATATTATCCTTTCATAAAGTTTACAGACGCCATCACGAGTTGGTTGACCTTTATGAAATATCAGTTTTACACATGACGACGGATATGTTCCAATTGTTGTAACTACAATCCCGTCCCCTTTTCCCCGCATGTGACCTACCTAATCAGACTTATCACCTGGTTTGTACTTACATGAGCAACACGACGGGTGTCACATGTGGAGCAAGATCTGCTTACCCTTTGGCGCACCTGAAATCGCCCAGTTTTTGGTGTGGTTCGTGGTTCTCTGTCTTTAGTTTCTATGTTGTCTTTCGAATACTGTTGTTTGTCTATTGTTTTCTTCTTCTTTTTTTAGCGATGGCGTTGTCAGTTTATTTTCGATTTATGAATGTCCCTTTGGTATCTTTCGCCTCTCTCTTAAATACATAAATTTGGTGAATCTCGTGCTATATACTAAATGTGGCAAAATGGATTTATATCTAGACCTTTTGTGCAAAAAAACCCTGACAAATCTCAGTTATGACTTCACGTTTGAGACGTCACAGTCAAAACGTGAACAAGGCAGATTTATTAATTCACAATTTCTGAAAAGCTTATCTTCTGATGTCTTCAAAATTAGGATTTTCATGCCATCGGGCCATGTTTTTTTTAGTTATTAAACAGTGCCAAAATAAGCCCGAAAATGTACATGATTGTCATTTGAAAATGAAAAATTATGAATTTATAGCAAATGCATCTTGATTTTATTATAGTTATTTTTCCATTTGCTGTATATAAGAAAAAACAAATCGGTGATCTCAGATTAATTTGTATAAATATTCTAAATGAAAGTGTCCTCTTCTAATGTTATTTAAAATTCATAGAAAGATTGAAAATCACAAAAACAGAAAAAACTTGACAAAACCAAAATGAAAAAAGACATTTCTTTTATTGTTGTTCTTTAACTTTACAATGTTTGAGACCCTCTAGTTTTCTTTAACTTTCGGCATAATTTCTCATTTTCAATGCAATGAATACAAAACAAAGATTAGATAACAAACTGACATGTCATTATAATATTTAAAAAAACCGTGTTAAACAGTTTCATTTGACACTTTTGTTCGATATATGACTATATTTCTGAGCCTATCAACTTTAAAAAAGCTGATTTAGTTGTCTTCCCCTTTTTTAAGATAGATTGAATATTTTAAAGGTATATTTTCCATTTTCACAAAGGGATTACAATGGTATTGGACATGTTGCAATTAATTCAATAACATTCTGAAGTTTCTTCAGTATTTTAGTCTTTGCCTTTGAACGGGAATTGCTTATAAATATAACTTGTCACCAAACATAAACAGGTATAATATGTAACAGTATTAGTGAATAGTATTTAAGGACGTACATGTAAGTAGGTATGTTAATTGTTACGTTGTAGCTGCATCATTTGGAATTGATTAAATCAATTAGGACTCATTTTAGCATAATTTTTCATAGTAATTTTTTGTTTTTGTTAAATGTTTTGTGCAACACTTCACACATTGGTTTAAAGAAAAGTATCCACTCACATGCAGTGTGAAAATGGTAAAACCAAATAATGTTCAACCACTTTACAGTATATTGTACATGGATCATGTGTGAATGGTAATATGCAACTAACAGTGATTACACGACTCTGTCCGAAAATTAGTAGCAAATAGCTTGTTTTTCTAAATCGTATGGTAACATTTGTGAGTTTGTGAGTATTACCTTTGCTTGATGCTAATCATAGCATCACACTCTGCATCATAATTTTCAATTACTGGATGTCATGTCTAAATCCCTTTCTTTTGATCATATGTGCATGAAATGATAATGAAATACATTGAAAAAAGTATTGTAATAATTATCTTGTTAAGCAGTAGGATGAAATTGTGGTTGAATACATTCAAAATATCATTGATTTACAAATTGAATGTAATACTGTAATCAATAATGTATCTATTTTTTATGTAAACAATAAAGAAATATATATACGATACACAAACATATTTGTTTTATTGAAAACAAGTTTTTTTTATAACATAAACTATAGCTCACAATGCATTCGGACAAAGTTTTCTGAAAAACATCATGTGTTATTATTTTAAGGAAAACTTTTTATTTCACAGATAACAATTCTCAAATAATAATTCATCAACAAAGGTCAAATACAAATATATGTTAAAGATATGAACTCAAAATCATGCATATGCATTTACGATTTGTGTTTTTTTTTCCATAAAAGAAAGTAAAACAAACAAAAGCAGTGTATTTCAGAACCATTAACTTGTTGCTATATAATGCTAATTCAAATTCTCTTAAACTGCATTTTGTTTTGCTGACATTACATAAAGCTTGTCTTTATTTCGATCATATTTCTAATAAAAATTAAAAATTATAACTATTCATTCTTACAAACATTCAACAAGTTATCCAAACATAACAAGCTAGTACTGTTAGCATGCATTGAGATGTTGTGAATATTGCATTAGGATTATACTGAAAATAATCATAGGTTTAAGTGAATCCTTAAAAGCACATACATGTATATTAAACATATGAATAAAAGCGATAATTGAAATACCTTGTACTGACAACATGCATAATTCCCTCATGATACCATTCAAGAATTAATATATATTATATATATATATATATATTACTGACTTACGTTTATCGCCATAACGTATTAGATTTTAACATCCAGCTAGATGATGTTAATAGGATTTTTCATGCTGTTTTTCGTAGCTTCTGTTGTCCTATATGCAACTTGTACTAATTACAGTTTATGCAATTTATAAAACCCAAAGCGATGTAAAATAATTTAATGTAACATTTCAATTCTTTCCCCGGAAGGAAATAGTTAATATGTCCTCCTCACTTTAAAAATACTACATTTCCATTTGAAACATTATTTATATTACCTCGGAATAAAACATAGCACAACTAACCTGGACAATAGTTAATATATGTGTCGTCGAACACACACTGAGCTGAACCATTCATTGGTTCTATATAGCAGTTACCAAATCCACAGTCATGCGAGATACACTGACTTTCTGTTATAGTAAACGTGAAAAAAAGAACAACAAATTAATGGTATTTATGTATTTACAGATACAGAGCTGACTACCGCCCTACTTTCTATATTTGCCAATTGAATTACAATTTCCAAATGTAGAAATGTTGTCAGATGGTTGAATTTTATTATTGCTATGAATGATTTGACCTTTGATTTTCATCTACGTCAAAACCAGTACCGTTCATCTGTATGCTGAATATAGCATATGTCCCTTATAAGTTGTGTGTAGCAACATGACCTATTGTGTATACATTTCATAGAAAATGTTTTTCATTTAAAAATAAGGATACATGGAACACTAGTGTTTCAGAGATTAGTTGACTCATTTATAAATACCATTTCCAATTAGAAAAATTAAATTTACAGATACGTGTGATAAATAGAGGCAACAGTAGTACACCGGTGTTCAAAAGTCATAAATCGATTGAGAGAAAACAAATCCGGGTTACAAATCAAAACCGAGGGAAACACATCAACTATAAGAGGAAAACAAATGAACAACAAGAACACCGAAGTGCAACAAAAACAAACGCCAACACACATAGAAACGAACTATTTGATAACAACTGCCATATTCCAGACTTGGTACAGGACATTTTAAGAAGAATGGTGGGTTTAACCTGGTTTCATAGCATGCCAAACCTCCCGCTTGATGACAATGTTAAAAAATATCGCTAAAACACCACATGACAGAAATACAACACAAACACACGCAAGAACACTCATAACGGAGAAACGCACAAACAAATAATATAATAGTCGACACAACTTGAAAACCACAGAACAACAACGAACATATTCCATCAAAGAAAAACACCATAGGATATCAAAAACAGTGACGCGCCTACGTAACTAACATGCAATCTCGAACATTAAACAATTATTTCAAAAAACCTAAAAGGGTTTTTCTCGTTATTCTGTTTTTGCTGTATGTGTGCTGTTCCTTAAACCTGCGCAATTTATTTAAGCATGTATATAAAACACGCTCAGATTTATACATGATTAAGAAACTACGATTTCCGTAAAATACGAATGACCTTATATGAATGTTTGCTATTCTTTGTATGTCTATTCTTGTTAAAAAGCTCTGCACGTGTGTCTACACTTATGCAAGTTAGAAATTAAATTATGCCTACATATACGGAGTATTCTGATGATAACACTTAAATTAAATGTTCAGGATGAACTTATTATAAAATGAACGTCAGACCTCTTATATCGGATAATTTCATGATGAATGTCCATGATAATACATATATATTCACTTGTTTTATTACTATTCTGTTGCCTTGAAAATAACACAATATTCACCTTGGCAAAGTTCGCCGGTCCATTCTCCAATGCAATCACATACTGCAAGTCCATTAGCCCTTGTCACGCATTTCCCACCATTGAAGCAGTGGCATGTATCAGCTTAAATGAAACACTATGAGTATGAATTAGAAAGGAAGTTATTCTAATATAAAAAAGCAACAAATACAGCGTCTGATAAACTTTAAATATGTACCCCAGGATTAACAGTTCTACATTATTCAAAAATGCAATAACTTTTTGTTTATGAACAACTTGTACATTGATTGCAGATACCATTATGTTCAAATCATCATGTTATGATAATGCTCAGGTCTTGTTTAATGAAAATTTACAGGTATAATTTATTGGAATGTTAATCCCTCAGTTACGATAGAGGCAAATAATCTAAAGATACATTAAAACTCATTTATTGAAGAAAACGCTGACAACGTCATGCCAAAAAAAAAAAAAAAAAAAAAAAAAACCAACAAAAACACACGACAAACGAAAAACAGACAAACAAAATCTACAAAGCAGGACATAGAACACTAAATGCTGAGCAGCTCTAACCTAAACAAAAAACCAGTTTGAACTTATGTGGTCCGAATGGGTAAGCAGATCCTACTCAACATTTCTCTCGTTGATATAAGAGGAAATGAGATCCGGATTGCCTATACGACAATTAAAGTACATCCGTTGTCAGCTATGAAACAGATATTCAATAACGGCCAACCCATGATGGCGTTTCGAAGGGATGATTTTCACGTGCAACTCTTGGACCAATAGCTTCCTTGTCAGCAACAACACTCTATCGAGGAAATCATCATAGGACACGCGTGGAATCAAGGATCTTGATAATGTCAGTTCCAGACAATGTGTTTTTTTTTACAAAGTATGAATTGTCATTTCCTTAAACACGATGTTCTTATCTATGTTAATCATTTTTTTATATACAATTGCAAGAGAAAGCATATGTGTATTGTATTTACTCTGAACGATATCTGTTTCTTTTAGTATCAAAATCTAATTCACACAGCCCCTAAAGTGAAGCAGTTTGACAACACAGCCATACTACGTTGTTTGTAAAGACACTTATGTAATGTAGATATTAAAATATTAGCTGATTGATCGATTACCATGTCAACGTTTTAGGCCTTAATTTAAAACAAAAAAATAAAACTCCGACAAAAGAGTTATGATTTTTACGTAATAAATTCATCTCAAACATCACAACGGTTGTTTGTCAACTTTTGCAGATTTACTGTACTTCTAAAGAGTTATTGTCCGTTTAAATATGTGTACCTTTGTTTCCAGGTGATAACCCAACACACTTGAATGGAAGTAAACTGTTATCGTTGTGCTTCCCATTGGTGTATGTCAATGTGACTTTAAATCGGTTGAAGTTTTTGTGTTATTAAAATAGACAGATAAAATTAATAGAAATAACGAACTTATCGTAATATTTTAAAAGGATACTATCGATTGGTACAACTTACGATTACATTGTTCAAGCGCTGCTGATCGCAGTGATATTACAAATTTTCCGTCGCTGCATTTAGCACTTGTTCCAATTGGTGCTCTTTCGATTAACCATGACCAAAATGGATAAATGCTACAATCACAGTTGAGTGGATTTGATGCGAGTTGTCTAAAAAAAGATATTCATATTTTAACCATGGGATATTTGCCAGTCAAGGTAACTTCAACAAGAATGGATTTATAGTGTTTCATTGCAGTTTAATTTTTGTCTGTCATGAACAGAACAAATCGACACATCTCAAAACATTGGAACAAAATACGATTTTGAGTTAAATATTGTTTTTGTGTTTAAAAATACGAGAACGGGAAATATGTCATTTGGTTACTGAACAAAAGATGAATGTATCGGTTTTTAAAGGAGTGGTTCTGCACTGGATTTGAATAATCATTTAGGAAAAATGTTCATTTTAATTTGAAATTAATAAATCTTCAAAAATATCATGTATTGATCAAACTCGATAAATTTTTTTCCACTGATGTTTCTGTATGTACAATATTAAAATATCAGTACACAAGGATTGCACAATTAATATGTTAGGGGGAAACATTTTTGTCTATAGTAAACAAGCTGAACACGGGGGAAAGTTCAATTTTTGATCCAACTCCATAATAAACAATCATAAATGTACTAGTTCTACTGAATGTGAATATCAAGCGGTATCAATTATAGCAGGAATCGATTTTTGTCAATATAGTATTATGGAAAAACTATTATATTTTATGTTATGTTGTGTAGACTGTTTTTTGTGTTTTCGTTTCTTTGCGGCTGTGTAATGAAGTTGTCAGTCTTTTATCGACATGAGAGTTTGAGTATCCCTATGATATCTCCCGCATCTCGTTAGGTAAAAAAAATTGATGCAGTAAACATATTAAAAAAGATAAAAAGAAATAAATGGCCACCATCTTGCATTCCAGGGTTGATACTTTGATACAGAAAAATACTGTTATAATATAGATTGGAATCTTATATAAAACTAAAATATATTCTTATTAATCTAAACACTTTAATTGTGATCAGGTAAACAAATTCAATATGTACAATTTCTGTTCACGAGAGAATCAATTTGTTTTCTAAATAGATAAATAGAAAACTGCGTTTTCGATCGCATAATCTTAAAATGCTAACCTATGACTGATTTTGGTCATATTTTAAAACCTTGGAATACTAAGCTGAACTGAGGAAAAAATAATTAAGAACCACTTTGACTTTTTATTTCAAAGCTGTACACAATTGAGAAAGTATTGCCTTCCCAGTCAATACATGTAATCTGAAAAGGTGAGAATGGAAATGACATTACTGGCCCACATTTTTAACGCAATGTATCAAAGTTTTCGTAAGTTCCAAAGGATCTGATTATTACATATCAAAACAAAAAAGAGGGGAAAAGAAAGCAGAAAGTATTCTGTGATCATTCAGTCAATACAGTAGAATAACAATTAACTTCTACAAAATAAATCATTTTTTATACAACTGTGCAAATTGAAATCGAAAACATCAATGCAAATATAATATATTTCTGCATCACTTTTTAGTGTAGGTGGACAGATTAAACATACATATGTGACCCGACGCAGCGAGATATAGAACTTTTCTATCTGACATCGTCAGGTAACTCACATTTCTTGACCATTGTACAGTAAACAATCGGCGAAGTAATTCAACCATGTCAATATATTCAATTCACATCATTTTGGTACGACAACGGGAAAATAATTGTTTCATATTGTTTTAAACTGTGTTGCCATCTGCTAAACTTTTATCGTTTCATTGCTGTCCAATTGACGCATATCCAATATCTTCTTTGATTAATATGTAATGTAATGCTGCCAGAAGTGTCGATACGTGAAGTAATTCAACATATATTTCCCATTTTATTACTTTCTAGAAAGTGTTTATCCTATTGTTTAAAACATCTAAAATTTGATCTTTCCTGTAATTGTCCTGTAAAATCAATGAATAATATGTCATGAAATAGCCCATTATTACAAGTGACAAGGCTTCGCATTTAGATTGTGAACTAGGGCAACCGGACACATGCTCTCTCAAAGAGTTAAGACATATCACTTTGGTTCATTGCATAATCAATGCGCTAATGAAGCTCAATTCAATGTGAAATATTTCTGATCTGAAGACATTTGATGTGTATCTCTTTAAAAGGTAATAAAGAGGTAAATAATACGTCTTTGGATTTAAATTAAAATCGAAATGTGTTTGCGATATTCAATGATATATATGTCCGTATTGTAAATTTGACAGATCATTTCCAGTTTTCTGATGCAACCATTACATGATTTTGAACAACTTTATAAATAAATTTGCTGTAATCTGTTCAGCTGATTGAAATTGAAAGATAAGAAATATTATTAGTATGATAAATAGACAGGCGAGAGATACCAAAGGGACATACAAACTCACTAAGTGAACCCAAACTGACAATGCAACGGCAAAAAAATAAAAAAAAAAAAAAAACGATAAAAAGACAAACAATAGTATACAAAACACAAGATAGAAAACCAGAGACTGAGCAACACGAACCTCACTAAAACACTGAGGTGATGTCAGGTGCTCCGGAAGGATAAGCAGAGCCAGCGACACATATGTTTTCCATTCGTTTGATGTATTTGAGCTTTTGAATTTGCCATTTGAGGACTTTCCGATTAAAATTTTCCTTGGAGTTCGGTATTTTTGTTATTTTACTTTTTATATGACACTCGTCGTGTTACTCATATACGTAGAAACTCGTGTTCAGTCTTATTCGGTAGGTCACATTTGAGGAAAAGAGGACGCGATAGTGGTAACGACATTTACAACATATCCGTCGTCATCTATGAAACAGATATCTCGTAACGGTCAACAAACTCGTGATTGCATCCGTATCATTTTTGAAGGATAATTTCAACTTCACCAATTGGAACTTTTGTAACATGTAAAACATATTTTAACAACACGGTTTGATGTCAGTTAAGGCCACGAGCAGCACCATTATCTTACTTTTGTAACTTTTGATTACATATGTACAATAAAGTGAGGATGACAACTATGATCGTACACATTTATTTTGCAAATGACCTAATTTGCATTATGAATTGGTGGATTAAAATTATATCATAACTAACTTTCTACACTTTGTATTTAACAGTTCCATCGTAGAACTGATTTTGCCAGATTAAATACAATACAAATATCTTGTGAACAGCTTCGTCTATTTATTTTATAGGTTTTATTTATTTATCCAATGTATTGAATTATTCCAACTTATTTATGTTTATGTTATTCATTTATGTTTGTTTTTTTAATTTATTTTGAAATTACCCATTTTAAAATGTATTGTTCCTCTTTCTTTTAATATATATTCATCTTATTTTAAATTGAATCTATATTATTTTAAACAGAATATTCTGGGATATGTCAATGTTAATTAATATTCAGTGTTTAAGCATTTGAAACACAAGTAACAAATGTTTTTGATTAAAAACATGTTATATGCATCGAAAAAAAACCGAACTCAAATATTTACATTAAACACTTACTAAGTTTACTATTTATTTTTTAGCTAAAAAGTAACTTACAGGGCAAACCAAACTGTCCATGTTATATGTATAAATATATGTTTCTCATATCTGTCATTTAGAACAGTTCTATCCTAAGATAGCAGATTTTGATAGTTCTACCGTAGAACTTATTCTGAAATATCTAGGATAGAACTGTTCTAGAACTACAAAACTGCTCCGGAACTTTGCAACTGTTCTAGAACTGTTAAGAATAGTTCAATGACAGAGGAGTATAAATGTAAATGATTGTTCTAAAGAGAGGTTAAAACTGATCCTTGCGGTAACGTAATGATATCTAAAAACTTAATGTAAATAGTAGCAATCCAACATCCATGAATGAAAACAAAGCAATAAAAACAATCAATAACGAGCAGAATAAAGTAAATACACAAGATTATAATAGTCAACATCTATAATTGCAACACGTACGTCATCAGCTGACAATACGCATTTTAAAACTGAATATACAAATCCTATGCATATAACCTCGGATGTCTAATAGCTCTATATAGTTGTATATATGTTTTCTACATTCGTAAATATTATTTATAAACTTACAACGTAGACAAAGACGTTAAGTTCCCAAAAGCGTTTTCTTCGATATGGCTGATATTGTTTCCACTTAAATTTCTGTAATATTTATGATAACATATAAATAAAAACACTGCTGCAACTTAGGACATCTGAACAAATTTAGGTTATATACAAAAGGTAAAATAACAAACTATTGTGTATTGAACGGTTCTTTAGATAAGCTCCTTTCTTCCGATGAAAAATTCTTGAAATGGAAAGAAAGGGATTTAAACAGCCAATTTTGAATTCCCACGAAAAAAGGGAGATCATATTTTTGTAGATACACATTTATTTTTCCCGTAATTATGAACCTTACAAAAGTAAATTTGTAAATAAACCTTTTCGCCTTTCAATGGTTGTTTGATTTATATAAGTTTCATAAATTTACATGTTAAAGACAACTATGAAACAAAGGAAATGTGGAATAAACTTAACAAATGGCAACACAACGAAACGAATAACAAAGTAGATTTACAGGGCAAAACACATTCTTCAACAACAGACAGGTACACCTGTAGTATGTCAAGCTCTACATAGTTTTGAGTAGTTGAGGAGAGATTTATTAACTATCTTAAATTCACGTAATCATCAGTCCTAATCCTCTAACGAGTAATTAGAAAAACGTTTAGGGTGAGTTAATTTAAAGGTAAATGCAAGTTTAAGAAACCAAAACAGAATAATTACAACATGACTTACATGTAATACAAGTTTGTCATGTTGATAAAAACATTACTCTCCAATAACCGTATCTTGTTGTTATGAAGATATCTAAAAGGATTAAACAATTCAACTTCATCATAACAAATTATAAAAAAATAAATGAAGAATGTGTCTATGGGCCACATATGCCCCCGCTTGTAAATATGCATGAGTCAACTTCCACATACAGATGACGGATTCACGTAGTTAAGACCGTTTTGAGATTATAAGCATTGTGTATAAGTGTCATAAAATTTGGTTGAGGCAAACTAAAGTTAGAGAACGGAACCCACAGATTTAG
The DNA here is from genome assembly GCA_017311375.1 of Mytilus coruscus. Taxonomy (NCBI): domain Eukaryota; kingdom Metazoa; phylum Mollusca; class Bivalvia; order Mytilida; family Mytilidae; genus Mytilus; species Mytilus coruscus. Next base: position 790,434 of record CM029605.1, read on the forward strand.
CAATTTTTCCATTTAAAACGGGACATAACTCAAGAACGGTGAAAGTGACGCCACCCAATTGCAAACTTGATCTGTGTTTTGTGGTAGTTAGCATTGTGTATAAGTTTCATAACATTTTGTTGAGGCAAACTAAAGTTAGTGAACGGAAACGATAAATTCAGCAATTTTTATATTTATAAAGGGACATAACTCATGAACGGTAAAAGTGACGCCACCCAATTTCAAACTTGATCTGTGTTTTGTGGTAATAAACATTGTGTATAAGTTTTATAACATTTGGTTAAGGCAAACCAAAGTGAGAGAACGGAAACGAAACATTCAGCATTTTTTATGTTTGTAAAGGGGCATAACTCATGAACGGTAAAAGTGACGCCACCCAATTTATAACTTGATTCGTGTTATGTGTTAATAAGCATTGTGTATAAGTTTCATAACATTTGGTTGAGGCAAACTACAGTTAGAGAACGGAAACGAAAAATTCAGCAATTGTTATGTTTATAAAGGGACATGGCTCATGACAGGTTAAAGTGACACCATCCAATTTAGAACTTGATCTTTGTTTTCTGGTAATAAGCATTATGTATAAGTTTTATAACATTAGGTTGGAATTGTTGTTTCTAAAGTTAGAGAACGGAAACCAATTTTGGGGACGTACGGACAAGGGTAACACTTAATGCCCCCTCCGCTACGACAGGGGCATAAAATAGATAAAGATAAAAAACTATTACTATTAAAGCAAGTATTTATACGATTGATTATTCTGCAAGTATTGCCGATCTATATCGTATGTCAACGTCTGAATACTTAATACTTATATACACGATATGGTTATGTATAAACATTCCGCTGCATTTTCTACAGATCTACAAAGCATGGCTATCTATTGTATTGTATCAAGCTTTATTTAAGCATGTTTTTATGTGTGGCACATTTAGCAACGTCATCTTTACCGATACTTATAGAGGTTTTTTTTGTGATCAGTAGCACATAGTTTAACTCGTTGTTTTTATTTATTGTTTTTGCGAGAATTAGACATTTGACTTTCTTGATTGTATTGTTGCAGATGATGTCTTGCCTGGACCTTTACTAACATTGATTGTTTTTGTCACATTATGGGTTTTGCTTATTGATGAAGGCCTCACGGTGACTTATATTCAATTTCATCCATGTGTTGTCAGAGTTAACGTCTATTCTGCCGATTTTATGATGTTTTAGCTTTTAATAATGCGTTAATTGAAACCTGACTAAAATATACAGGTACTCACAAATATTGAAGACTTGGAAGATTCTAATGATGTTTTTGCGAGAATCAGACATTTGGCTTTCTTGATTGAATTGTTTTAGATGTTGTCAAGCCAGGACATTTACTAACATTGATAGCTTTTGCGTATTGATAAAGGCCTTACGGTGACCCATATTTCATTTCATCCATGTGTTGTCAGAGTTAACATCTTTTCTATTGATTTTCGATGTTTTAGCTTTCAATAATGCGTTAATTGAAAATTGAATAAATAACGCACTGGTACTCACAAATATCGAAGACTTGAAAGATTCATAAAAGAGAATGATTCTATTGTAGACATGTCATTGTTTTGCAGCTGTCTTAAAAGAGAAGGTTAAATAAGTTGAATGTGTCAGTCCTTTAAACAAACAGAACAAAACTTAAGAAGTATATTGTTTGATGAATATTGTGTTACAAATGAACTAATATAAGTAATTTTAAAGTTTATTATGAAAAAAACAGATATGTGTGGTAGACGTCACTTATATGACACAACTAATCAAAGTTATCTATAGAGCAAATATAGTTCTATATTTCTGTGTTTGATATACATGTTAAAAAGTAATACGAATATAAGGAATTGTGAGATAAACGTCAGTTATATTGCAACCAAACGAAAATAGTAACCGATATATATGTAGAGGTACACAATTTATACAGACCTCAACGACAGACAGGCATATCTTTGCTGTGTGTCGAGCTTTGAAACGTTAGAAGTCTATGATAGATGTTGTTAGATTCAGTTGCATTGATAATAAAAGCACTGCCATTAACTTTAACACCATGTCAAATGTTCGTAAAAACTTTAGTTATAAATGGGTTACTTGCGAGTTTTTAAAAATAAAACATAATAATTATATCACAACTAAACTTACAGATAATACAAGTTTGTCATGTTGATAAACGTATTTCTTTCTAATGAACGTATCTTGTTGTCATGCAGATATCTAAAACGACAGAAAAATAGTGCTTTGCTCTAGACCAATATGTGCAGGTAAACAAAATGATACTATAGTTTAACGATGTTCAAATCTTTTAAACCTAGAAAATTGTCAAATCGAAGTAACACACAAACTTATGGATTTGCTTGATCTACAAAAGGACGAACATTTAGTGCTTCAATACGATACGTGTCTCCTGCCTTACTTGCATCACTAACAAGAAAGTGTTCATGTAAACGAATTTCAGTGTTGTCTTCTATATAAGTAACACAGATTTATAACATAGCAAATAATGTTTTAATCGACATTCAACTATTTATAGAAGCTACTGACAATCACTGGTATCGAATGCAATGCTTTACACTTGTTAAAATCAAAGCATAGTCTTTTCCGACTTTTTCTTTACATATTGTTACATCTCAAAACTAATAGTTAACTTCAATATTATATATGCAATCTGATTTGATAAGTGTTAAATCATAAAGATAAAAAAAAAAAAAAAAAAAAATAAATGTGCTAGATGTTGTAATATAATAAGTCATTCTCTTAAAGGGATATCGGGTTTCAGATTGTAACTTGGTCAAGCTGATTCTTCGTCATACCATTATTTGAATATTTTTATTAATTAGTAATTTAGCAGAATCAATGATTTATATGCTGGTTTCTTCTGTTTTAAATTCCAATTGATAACGTATACCCATATTCTTCGTGCATCATACTCTTGATTACTGAATATTTATATATGCTTACGCATAATGGTCATGTGCGGGATTTGTTAGTGGGCAATAAGTCATACTTTTAAGTTTTGTTTTTCATTTATTATTTAAGCATGAATCAGGCAGTTGGGTTGCTCTTTTTATTAATTTCAGACTTTTTCCAGTTCTTTTAAGACATTTTAATAACATATACTTTTTTTATATATATACAGCAATATAGTTTTGGCTCATTGTTGAAGGCCTTACGTTGACATATCTTTTACTTACATCTATAACTCTATCAAGGCTTACGTCGTTTCTTTCAATTTCCAAAGTATTATTCTTAAAAAAAGTCTGTTAATTGAAGTCAAAATAAATATTTTAACAGGTACTCATAAATATTGCAGATTTGGAAGATTCATAAAAGCGAACGATTCAATTGCAGATATTTCGTTGTTATACAAATACCTTTAAAGAAAAGATAACATATGAAGAATATGAAATAACAGTACAACACTTATCTAAAATGCTGTTTTTGATGAATATTATGTTTAAAAAAACAAACAACTAAACAATGTTAAAGATTACTATGAATAACATTAATAGGGGATAGAAATCAATCTAACCATACATCTAACCAAAATATCTTATACGGCAGCAATTCGTATGTAACAACAGACATCTGTCCCAACAATATGTCAAACTGTACAAAGTCCCTAGTCTACTACAGTTTTAATTAAAGTGTACAGAAAAAAAGCAAAGATTTGTGATTAACATCATTTTCTCATGTAACTATAAACATTAAACTATGCCACAGGGAAGTTACTGATGAGGTACCTGAGTCTCAAATAAATCTAATACTTATTCCACATCTTTCCTTGTAGTTTTCATTGTTATTCAACTCAAAATAAGTATTTCAGATACCTGGAACGATATCATTACATAACGCATATCTTCTGTTTACTTTTACTCTGTTTACAGTTGAGGTTCTATTTACTAAAAGTTAATGAGGGTTGACTTATTGGGATAGCAATCAATCAATTATCTTCATGTAGTGACCGACATAGCTTTTAGTCTCAAGTGGTCAATTGACTCAACTCTATTTACTCTTTTAAGATACCAGTTATGTTAAGCGAGAGTTTAAAAAAGATGTGACAAGTTTGAAATTGATTTTACATAAAGATATTCAAAGATTTTGAAAAGAAATAATTTGAGAAAATAAAATCAACAACGATCGATATAGTTAATTAAGTGTTTTTGATAGTTACATTTTATTCAGGCAAACATAGCATACAACTTAGTTTCGGATTTTTAATTGTTCAAATTCTAAAATAAAAATCTGGAAGGGTCACACAGCGTCAACAAAAATGGGAAAGATTTATTATCCGTTGTTTGATGCCAAGTAATGCAATCAAAATTAAATCGTTTTACAAGAGGGTCTACATGACGTTTCATTTTATTCTGCTAGTTAAACATGTTAAACGTAATCTTCAGCTTTTCTGTGCTCATTTGTCCACTTGTTATTGTTTTAGATAACGTCGTCTACAAACTCATATATGATGTATTGCAATAGACATTGGACCTACCAATCTTGAAAGTGTTTTGTAAAAAAAATAATTTGAAAGTAATCTACGTACTTATATAATATATATCATCAAAGCGTTCATTAACCTCAGTGTTTGTTAATAATATTGTCAGAGTATTGCAGTACTACCAATGGCGTTAACCTTAACCTTCATTAAAAGTAATATGAGTACATTGTAGCCTATCCAGCCAAACTAAAAGAAGGGGAGTAGAACATTTTATCACATGTTTTGTACTAATATGTACGTTTGTGAACCCTCAAATACCCACATTGAGCGCCCGAATTTAACTTTCGGTAAACCTGCCAATCAAAAGCAATAAATAAAACATGCGTTCAAAGATATCATTACATGACATTTTCCATATTGGCTCTAATATGAGTCCCCGACCTAAATCAACCCATGGGCCCGCGCCCTCTGGCTTGGTATTGGAGTCTTGGGCTGATACTCGATATCAGGCCAATATCGAAAATACCATGCAATAATCCATAAAAAATATCGTCAGTGACAGACAATAGCTTTCATATCATAGATAAATGTGATCAAAATCAGGTCTAACCATATGTAGATCTTATCTAGGTGATTATGAAAACTTTTATAGGTAGAGATCATCTCGAAACATCTCATACGTATATATATATTTGCTATTTCGAGATTATCTCTTTCTATTATATTTTTCTTAAAAGCAAAACATGGTAAAATTTTCCTAAAAATATATATAGGAATCAACTAAACATTTCTACCGTTTTACTTATTTGTAGATCTTGTCCTGCTGTTTGAAGTTTCTATTTGTATTTAAATGTCTAAACTGAAAACGCAATACATTGGTGAAATCGTCATCGAATTCGACTGACAATTTCAGACTGTAACTACTTGCTATTGTTGGGAAAAATTTTTGTTTGACAATAGTTCTACACCAAATTCAACTTTTTGGTTTGGATAAAAAGCGTCGTGAGGTATACTTTGATAAGGCATCAAACCAACGATACAGACAATGCAGTATATAGAGTCAATATGCAGTTTTATATAATACAGTATCTTGTCGTTACGGAGGTATATAAAATATAAAACGATTCTTCGCCACTATGACAAAATGCAGATACCAGTTCAACAGATATTGTTGACGCAAAGGACTTTCAGCAACCGCTGCTCCCTTCTATGTTTCTGCAATACATAGTTGACCCAACATTTACTTTTAGTCGAAATACCAGCTTGTATAGTAGACATGACCGATTACTGGAATTCGTTTCATTTTTGTTTTACTCCGGTAAAGATTAAATCAGTATTTTCAAACGATTGCATTACACAAAACAAAGGGTTTTTTTCTAGATTAAGAATCAAATTTTATTGCCAGACTTTATCAACCTATGACTCAGTATTTAGTTTCGACAAATATGATCTTATTTATTCTAATCTATTTTAAATTAGAATACATCTGTAACAACAAAATATTCGTGCTTGTTTGGTATGTTGCAATTATGGATTTCTACTTGAAGATCAGTTATGATAAAAAAAATCACAATACTCTAATGATTCATAAAACAACACGATAATTACATTGCTTTTCTAAAATACCGTGATATTTTAATCAAATGAACACAATATTTCGCAATACTAGTCAATCCTTGAATTAATTCTGCTGACGTCATGCACCAATAGATGTTGTCAAAATGCGGTGAACAATTGCATCTAGATTGAGTGAGAAGAAACATTGTGTTTTTCAATTTCAACTTTATCTATATTCGTTGTCTACGTAATAAGAGAATAGGAAGAACTTTAATATTGACGTTTTTTTCAATACAATAGTCAATACCTTACTAAACTTATTTGATAACTGACTTAATATTCTTCAGTCAATCAGACTGTAGCTTTCGACTTTCGATTATATAACTTGATTTATTTAAAAAAAATCACTGTTTCCGGGATAATGTTCATCATTTTACTAAAAAAGAAAAGTGTCTGACGCGTGTTACTTAAATATGTGTAAACCGTATGCATGCATTTAAAACAATGCATGGCTTTATTTGACTTTAATTTAAGGGATTTTAATGTGTCTTTTAAAATTTTGCCGCCCTTGTGTTGTTGGAACCCTTAAAACACAACATCGAAAAATAAGCCAATTTAGTCTGATTTTAGGTTTAACTAAGTACACATTTGACAATTTGAGCAATCATAAAAACAATAACACGAATATTTTCGATTTTTTAAAAGGCAAGTTGGAATCGATGTTCACGCTCTTATACTCCAAGGTTAATTAAGTAGGTGAACCTGTTATAGAGTCCCTTTTTTTTTTGTCGTTATCGCAAAAATGACAGACAGACAAGAAATACTCTTTATTAAGAAATCCTTTTTAACGCTAATTATTCAGTAAACATCAATTTAAATGGAACAAGCTTGATAAGAAGTTATTTCTGTGGTGTGAAAATATTTGATAGTCCTCCTGTGGGATGCACTTTACACTCGTCATTTATCAACGTCCTGTTTGCGGATACTTATAGTAATAATCTCATTACAAACTGATCGAGACTGAAAAGGAGAGGGTGAAATTTTGACAGGCACAGGAACATTTTGCATGTTTGCAAAATTTCATCCTCTCCTTTTTAGTCTCGATCAGTGGAATAATACATTGAAAATAAAAGTAGGTTCAGTAAACATCAGTTAAGTAAAAGCACCTCTATATGTAGTATATATATCAACGATATAAACGAATATGATATCGAAAAACAGTACAAAACAACAACAGTAAAAAGTACAATTTGATAGAATTATAGAAGTAACCATGGAGAGACAAACGTATCTAGTTACCCAGTGATGTCATCGTAAACTACATAATAATATCGATGGCTGACTTCAGAATCGCATGGATTATTATATAAAACAGTACAGGAAGAAAAGATTGCAACGAAACGAAAAAAAAAAAATGTATCTAGAAACAACATATCATGATGAGTTTATATGGAGTTCTCCTCAAAAGACAGGTATCCGTATAGTATGTCATGCTTTGAAACGTCCCGAGGCTATACTAGATGTGGATAGTTTTTGTTTGCACGACCAAAAACTCTGTCTGTAATACTATCTTCAAAATGTATCTCCAAATGTTCAAAATAACTTTTTATCAACAAGTAACGTTAGCAAAATGTAAGTTTTAAAAAATAAACACAACAAAATTCATATCACAACTTACAGTTGAATCAAGTTTGTCATGTTGATAAACATATTACTCTCTAATGATCGTATCTTGTTGTTAGACACAGATTGAAAAAGATAAAACAAACGTTCTTTTCTATAACAACAGGCATGCTGATTAACAACATGATAATACAAAGCAACAGTAGTTTACCGATGTTTGTATCTTCTAAATCTAGTTACAAGACAATTTAAAATAACACACATACTGATGGAATTGCTTTAACTACAACCGTACGGAGTTTGGGTGCTTCAACTCGCTACGCGTCTCCTGTTATATTTGCATCACCAACACAAGGTTGTTCGCGTAAAAGAATTTCAACACGCGGTGTTTTCGTATATGTTTTAAAATCAATGAATGATCTAGAAAATTAAGTTTAAATCGACATTAAGACATTTAAAGAAGATCGTAATAGTTGCGTTAATATTATATATGCTACCTGATTTTATAAGTGTTAAATCATAAAGACAAAACAAAGTAAATATCGCCAAATTTAAACTTGATCATGCTGATTTTTGGCCATACCGTTGTTTGTTTTTTTTACAATAAATAATATGGCAAAATCAATTAATTTTACGTTTGTTCTGCCTTTATTTTCATTATATAATGAATATCCCGATTCCTGATACATCAACATCTTGATTACTGAATACTTATGGTATGGGTTTTCTCATTTTTGAAGGCCTTACGTTGACACATATTGTATTACATCTATACGCTATCAATGTTTACGTCGTTTTTCCAATTTCCAATGTGTTACTATTAAAATGTCCGTTGATTGGAATCAAAATGAATAATTTTACAGGTACTCACAAATATCGCAAATTGTGCAGATTCATAAAAGTGAACGGTTCTATTGCAGATATTTTGTTGTAATGCAGATATCTTAAAAGAGAAAAAAACACATTTTAACATGCTGCTTTTGGTGAATATTATGTTTCTAAATAAATAAACTAAAGAATGTTAAAGATTGATATGAATAACCAAAATATGCCGTAGGAGAACTATTGACAAGGTCCCTGACTCAGGCCTTAGCTTCAAATTGAAATAACACGTATAACATACATTTCGTTGTAGTATTCATTGTTTTCAAACGCAAGTGATAATTATGTAAGTTACATGGAACGATATTATTCAATATCGTCGTCATCTATGAAATAAAAAGTATAATTTTCGAAGCGATAATTTCAACTTCACCAATTGGAACTCTTGTAACATGTAAAACATATTCTTACAACACGGTTTGATGTCAGTTAAGGCCACGAGCTGCACCATTATCTTACTTTTGTAACTTTTGATTACATATGTACAATAAAGTGAGGATGACAACTATGATCGTACATATTTATTTTGCAAATGACCTAATTCGCATTATGAATTAGTGGATTAAAATTATATCATAACTAACTTTCTACACTACTTCTATTCCCGATATTTTAAACATCAAAAGAGACTATAGAATGTGTGTATTTTGGTCCAATTGGCTCTTCATATATTTGTACTTCATCAACTTGACTTTAATTAAGGCGAAAATTGTTAATCGATGTTCACATCCCGGACATCATTAATAAGAGACAGATTATGGAAACAAACAAAAGATAATATGATTCACTCGTTTATTTTTACGTGATTTTGTCTTTTTAATCGATTTATGAGTTATGTAAAAAAGTTAGTCTATCGTTGCCTGGATTTAACGGCTCTATCCTAGAACTGATTTTGCCAGATTTAATACAATACAAATATCTTGTGAACAGCTTCATCTATTCATTTTATAGATTTTATGTATTTATTTATCCAATGTATTGAATTATTCCTACTTATTTATGTTATGTTATTCATTTATGTTTGATTTTTTAATCTATTTTGAAATTACCAATTTTAAAAATGTATTGTTCCTCTTTCTTTTAATATATATTCAAATTATTTTAAATTGAATCGATATTATTTTAAACAGAATATTCTGTGATATGTCAATTTTAATAATAAATATATGTTTCTCATATCTGTCATTTAGAACAGTTCTATCCTAAGATAGCAGATTTTGATAGTTCTACCGTAGAACTTATTCTGAAATATCTAGGATAGAACTGTTCTAGAACTACAAAACTGCGGAACTTTGCAACTGTTCAATGACAGAGGAGTATAAATGTAAATGATTGTTCTAAAGAGAGGTTATAACTGATCCTTGCGGTAACGTAATGATATATAAAAAACTAAATGTAAATAGTAGCAATCCAACATCCATGAATGAAAACAAATTTGTTATTAGGCAATACAAACAATCAATAATGAGCAGAATAAAGTAAATACTCAAGATTATAATAGCCAACATCTATATAAACGGTAAAAGTGACACTACCCAATTTAGAACTTGATCTGTGTTTTCTGGTAATAAGTATCATGTATAAGTTTTATAACATTCGGTTGGATTTTTTCTTTCTGAAGTTAGAGAACGGAAACCAATTTCGGGGACGTACGGACAAGGCTAACACTTAATGCCCCCTCCGATACGACAGGGCCATAAAAATAGATAAAGATAGAAAACAATTACTAGTAAAGCAAGTATTTATACAATTGATTATTCTGTTAGTATTGCCGATCTATATCGTATGTCAACGTCTGTTTACTTAATACTTATATACACGATATGGTTATGTATAAACATTCCGTTGCATTTTCTGACATTTGGCTTTCTTGATTGAATTGTTGTCTAGCCAGGACATTTACTATCATTGATAGCTTTTGCGTATTGATAAGTGCCTTACGGTGACCCATATTTCATTTCATCCATGTGTTGTCAGAGATAACATCTTTTCTACTGATTTTCGATGTTTTAGCTTTAAATGATGCGTTAATTGAAAATTGAATAAATAATGCACTGGTACTCACAAATATCGAAGACTTGGAAGATTCATAAAAGAGAATGATTCTATTGTAGATATGTCATTGTATTGCAGCTGTCTTAAAAGAGAAGGTTAAATAAGTTGAATGTGTCAGTCCTTTAAACAAAAACAAAACTTATGAATTATATTGTTTGATGAATATTGTGTAACAAATGAACTAATCTAAGTAATTTTAAAGTTTATTATGATAAAAGAAAAGATATGTGTGGTAGATGTCACTTATATGACACAACTTATCAAAGTTATCTATAGAGCAAATGTATTTCTATATTTCTGTGTTTGATATACATGTTAAAGAGTAATACAAACAAAACAATTGTGAGTTAAACGTCAGTTATATTGCAACCAAACGAAAATACTAACCGATATATATGTAGAGGTACATATACAGACCTCAACAACAGACAGGTATGTCCCTGCTGTGTGTCGAGCTTTAAAACGTCAGAGGTCTATGATATATGTTATTAGATTCAGTTGCATTAATAATAAAGACTCTGCCATAAACTTTAACACTAGGTCAAATGTTCGTAAAAACTTTATTTATAAATGAGTTACTTGCGAGTTTTTAAAAATAAAACATAATAATTATATCATGACTAAACTTACAGTTCATACAAGTTTGTCATGTTGATAAACGTATTACTTTCTAATGACCGTATCTTGTTGTGATGAAGATATCTAAAACGACAGAAAATAGTGCTTTGCTAATGAACAATATGTGCAGTTAAACAAAATGATACTAAATTTACCAATGTTCAAATCTTTTAAACCTAGAAAACTGACAAATCGAAGTAACACACAGACTTATGAAATTGCTTGATCTACAAAAGGACGAACATTTAGTGCTTCAATACGATACGTGTCTCCTGCCTTACTTGCATCACTAACAAGAAAGTGTTCATATAAACGAATTGCAGTGTTGTGTTCTATATTTGTAACATACATTTATAACATAGCCAATAATGTTTAAATCGACATTCAACTATTTATAGAAGCTACTGACAAACACTGGTATCGAATGCAATGCTTTACACTTGTTAAAATCAAAGCATAGTCTTTTCCAATTATTGAATGAATTACCATCGAAAACGAGTCTTTATATATTGTTACATCTCAAAACTAATAGTGTTCTTTAATATTATATATGCTACCTGATTTGTGTTAAATCATAAAGACAAAACCAAATAAAATTTGCCAGATGTTGTCATATAATAAGTCATTATCTTAAAGTGATATCGTGTTTCAGATTGTAACTTGGTCAAGCTGATTCTTCGCCATACTGTTATTTAAATCTTTTTAACAATTAGTAATTTAGCAGAATCAATGATTTATATGCTGGTTTCTTCTGTTTTAAATTCCAATTTATAACGTATATAAATATTCTTCGTGCATCATACTCTTGATTACTGAATACTTATATATGCTTACGCATAATGGTCATGTGCGGGATTTGTTAGTGGGCAATAAGGCATACTTTTAAGTTTTGTTTTTCATTTATTATTTAAGCATAAATCAGGCAGTTGGGTTGCTCTTTTTATTAATTTCAGACTTTTACCAGTTCTTTTAAGACATTTTAATAACATATACCTTTTATTTTGCGGTATAGTTTTGGCTCATTGTTGAAGGCCTTACGTTGACATATCTTTTACTTACATCTATAACGCTATCAAGGTTTACGTCGTTTCTTCCAATTTCCAAAGTATTATTCTTAAAAAAGTCCGTTAATTGAAGTCAAAATAAATATTGTATCAGGAACTCACAAATATTGCAGATTTGGAAGATTCATAAAAGCGAACGATTCAATTGCAGATATTTCGTTGTTATACAAATATCTTTAAAGAAAAGATAACATATGAAGAATATGAAATAACAGTACAACACTTATCTAAAATGCTGTTTTTGATGAATATTATGTTTAAAAAAAACCAACTAAACAATGTTAAAGATTACTATGAATAATATTAATAGGGGATAGAAATCAATCTAACCATACATCTAACCAAAATATCATATACGGCAGCAATTCGTATGCAACAACAGACATCTGTCCCAACAATATGTCAAGCTGTACAAAGTCCCTAGTCTACAACAGTTTTAATTAAAGTGTACAGAAAAAAAGCAAAGATTTGTGATTAACATCATTTTCTCATGTAACTATAAACATTAAACTATGCCACAGGGAAGTTACTGATGAGGTCCCTGAGTCTCAAATAGATCTAATACTTATTCCACATCTTTCCTTGTAGTTTTCATTGTTATTCAACTCAAAATAAGTATTTCAGATACCTGGAACGATATCATTACATTACGCATATCTTCTGTTTACTTTTACTCTGTTTACAGTTGAGGTTCTATTTACTAAAAGTTAATGAGGGTTGACTTATTGGGATAGTAATCAATCAATTATCTTCATGTAGTGACCGACATAGCTTTTAGTCTCAAGTGGTCAATTGACTCAACTCTATTTCCTCTTTCAAGATACCAGTTATGTTAAGCGAGAGTTTAAAAGATTTGACAAGTTTGAAATTGATTTTACATAAAGATATTCAAAGATTTTGAAAAGAAATAATTTGAGAAAATAAAATCAAAACGATCGATATAGTTTAATCTGAAATTAAGTGTTTTTGATAGTTACATTTTATTCAGGTAAACATAGCATACAACTTAGTTTCGGATTTTTAATTGTTCAAATTCTAAAATAAAAATCTGGAAGGGTCACACAGCGTCAACAAAAATGGGAACGATTTATTATCCGGTGTTTGATGCCAAGTAATGCAATCAAAATTAAATCGTTTTACAAGAGGGTCTACATGACGTTTCATTTTATTCTGCTAGTTAAACATGTTAACCTTAACATTCATTAAAAGTAATATGAGTACATTGTAGCCTATCCAGCCAAACTGAAAGAAGGGAGTAGAACAGTTTATCACATGTTTTGTAAAGATTAATATGAATAACCAAAATAACCCAGACGGCATCACTTCACATGCAACAACAGACATCTGTCCCAACAATATGTCAACCTGTAAAAGGTCCCTAGTCTACAAAGGTTTTAAATAAAGTGTACAGAAAAGATTTGTCGTTAACACCATTTTCGCATATGACATTAAAATATGCCATAGAACTACTGACAAGGTCCGTGACTCAGACCTTAGCCTCAAATTGAAATAATACGTATAACATACCTTTCGTTGTAGTATTCGTTGTTATTAAACGCAAGTTATAATTATGTAAGGTACTTGGAACGATATCATTCAATAACGAATATCGTTTGACTATTTATTAACACGTTGTAGGTCTTCACGTTGAGGTTCTATTTACTAAAAGTGTTGACTTACAGATGGGTGCTGTCCTAATCTGTACAAAAGTTAACTTGGAGCAGACGACTTGTTGACTGCTTTTCAAGTTAACTTGAGAAATTTTAAGCAGACAAGCAAGTTAACTTCGTCGTTGGTAGACCAGACCTACGGTCTGCTTTTTAGGACTGCTGCAGATCTATTGATAGGTCTGCTCCAGACCAGACCTCTGGACAAGTCTGCTTTTGACCAGTCCTGAGGACAGGTCTTCCCAGACCAGACCTGTAGACAGGTCTGCTCCTGACCAGACCTGTGGACAGGTCTGCTCCTGACCAGACCTGTGGACAAGTCTGCTATTGACCAGACCTGGGAACAGGTCTGCTTATGACAGATTACCGTGTTTAAGACTTTTGATATCAGACCTGAGCTTTTAATATGTAAACAATAATCGCTGTAATTTCGTTGTATTTTCTGAAGGATCTGCAAAGCATGGCTATCTTTTGTATTGTATCAAGCTTTATTTTAGCATTCGATTCCGTGTGGCACCTTTATCAAGGAAATGTTTAACTCGATGATTTCATATATTGTTTTGCGAGAATCAGACATTTGCCTTTTCTTTATTGTATTGTTGCAAATGTTGTCTACCCAGGACCTTTACTAACATTGATTGTTTTGTCACATTATGGGGTTTGCTTATTGATGAAGGTCTCAAGGTGATCTATATTTAATTTCGTGTTAGAGTAATACACATAAAAAAAAAATTGTGAGATAAACGTCAGTTGCAACCAAACTAAAATAATAACCGAAATATATGTAGAGGTACATATACAGACCTCATCATCAGACAGGTATATCCCTGCTGTGTGTCGAGCTTTGAAACGTCAGAAGTCTATGATAGATGTTATAAGTTTCAGTTGCATTACTATTAAAACCTCTGCCATTAACTTTAACACCAGACTTAATGTTTGTAAATTTTATTTATAAATGAGTTACGTGTAGTGGTAATGCCAGTTTTTATAATTAAAACATAATAAATATATCACGACTTACAGTTGATACACGTTTGTCAAGTTGATAAACGTATCACTTTCTAATGACCGTATCTTGTTGTAATGCAGATATCTAAAACGACAAAAAAAGATAGTGCTTTGCAATAGAACAATATGTGCAGTTAAACAAAATGATACTATAGTTAATCGATGTTCAAATTTTTAAATCTAGAAAACTGACAAATCGAAGTAACACACAAACTTATGGAATTGCTTGATCTGCAAATGGACGAAAAAGTAATGCTTCAATATGATACGCGTCTCCTGCTATATTTGCATCACTAACAAGAAAGTGTTCACGTAAAAGAACTTCAGTAAGCAGTGTTGCCTTCTATGTTTGTAACATAGTTTTATAACATATATAATTATGTTTAAATCGACATTCAAATATTTATAGAAGCTACTGACAATCACTGGTATCGAATGCAATGCTTTACACTTGTTAACATCAAATCATAGTCGATTTCAACTATTGAATGAATCACCATCGAAAACGAGTCTTTACATATTGTTACATCTCAAAACTAATAGTGTTCTTTAATATTATATATGCTACCTGATTTGATAAATGTTAAATCATAAAGACGAAACAAAATAAAATTTGCCAGATGTTGTCATATAATAACTCAGTGTTCATTCTCTTAAAGTGATATCGTGTTTCAGATTGTAACTTGGTCAGCTGATTCTTCGCCAAACCGTTAGTTGAATCTTTTGATAATTAGTAATTTATCAGAATCAATGATTTATATGCTGGTTTCTTCTGTTTTAATTTCCAATTTATAACGTATATCCAGATTCTGCGTGCATAATGGTCATATGCGGGATTTGTTAGTGGGCAATAGGGCATACTTTTAAGTTTTGTTTTTCATTTATTGTTTAAGCATATATCAGGCAATTGGATTGCTCTTTTATTCTTTTCGATTTTGTCCAGTTCTTTTAAGACATTTTATTAACATATACATTTGTTTTCGCTGTATGGTTTTTCCTTATTGTTGAAGGCCTTACGTTAACACATCTTTTAATTAGATCTATACGTTATCAAGGTTTACGTCGTTTCTTCCAATTTTCAATGGTTTATTCTTAAAACAGTCTGTTGATTGAAATCAAAATAAATAAGTTAACAGGTACTAATAAATATTGCAGATTTAGAAGATGCATCAAAGTGAACGATTCTATTGCAGATATTTCCTTGTTATACAATCACCTTAAAGAGAATTTTACTAATGTGGATTATGAAATAACAGTACAACACTTATCAAAAATGCTGCTTTTGCTAAATATTATGTTTAAAAAAATAACTAAACAATGTTAAATATTGATACAAATGAAATCAATAGGGGATATAAATCAATCAAACCATACATCTAACCAAAATATCCTAGACGGCAGCGATTCGTATGCAAAAACAAACATCTGTCCCAACAATATATTAAGCTGTAAAAGTTCCTAGTCTACACAAGTTTAAATAAAAGTGTTCAGAAAAAAAACTAAGATTTGACATTAACTGCATTTTCGCATGTGACTATAAACATTAAAATATCCGACAATGGAACTACTAATGAGGTCCCTGAGTCTCAAATGGATCTAACACTTATTCAACATTTTTTCTTGTAGTTTCCATTGTTATTCAACGCAAGATAAGTATTTGAGATACCTGGAACGATACCATTCCATTACGCATATCTTCTGTTTATTTATTCACCTATTATAGGTTTTACAGTTGAGGTTCTATTTACTTAAAGTTAATCAGGGTTGACGTATTAAGAAAGCGATTCATCAGTCATCCTTTGTTTATTTAACAAGTTGTACGTCTTAACTTGTATGTTCTATTTAATAAAAGTTAATCAGGAATGACTTATTGGGAGAGCAATCAATCAATTATCTTCATATATTGACCTATATTGCTTTTAGTTTCAAGTGGTCAATTGAATCAACTTTAGTTCCTCTTGTAAGATACCTGTAATGTTAAGCGAGAGTTTAAAAAGATTTGACAAGTTTGAAATTGATTAAACATAAAGATATTCAAACATTTTGAAAAGAAATAATTTGAGAAAATAAAATAAAAAACGATCGATTTAGTGTAATCTGAAATTACGTGTTTTTGATCTAAAATGAAAATCTGGAAAGGTAACACAGCGTCAACAAAAAGGGAAGGATTTATTATCCGGTGTTTAAAGCCAAGTAATGCAATCAAAATTAAAACGTTTTACAAGAGGGTCTACATAACGTATCATTTTATTCTTCTAGTTAAACATGTTAAACGTAATCTTCAGCTTTTCTGATCTACATAAGAAAATGCCTGTACCAAGTCAAGAATATAACATTTGTTATCCGTTCGTTTGATGTTTTGATGTTTTGATTTGCCAGTTGCTCAGAGACTTTCCGTCCAGAATTTTCGTCGGAGTTCGGTATTTTTTTATTTTACTTTTTGTTCACTTATAATTCTTTTGAAAAACGTCGTCTACAAACTACTATGAATTATTGCGATAGACAGAGGACCTACCGATCTTGAAATTTTTTGTAAAAGTTTATTTGAAAGTAATCTACGTACTCATTTGATATATATATATTTCAGCAAAGCGTTCATTATCCTCAGTGTTTGTTAATAGTATTGTCGGAGTATTGCAGTACTGCAAATGGCGTTAACCATAGCCTTCATTAAAAGTAATATGAGAACATTGTATCCTATCCAGCCAAACTAAAGTAAGGGGTAGAATAGTTTATCACATGTTTTGTACTAATATGTACATTTGTGAATGTTCTATATTTGCCTTCAAATACCCACATTGAGCCCCCGAATTTAACTTCCGGTAAACCTGCCAACCAAAAACAATAAATACAATATGCGATTAAAGAGCTTCTTACATGACATTTTCCATATTAGCTCTAATATGAATACCCGAGCCATATCAACCCATGGTCCAGCGCCCTCTTTTTGGTAATGGAGCCCTTGGCTGATACTCGATATCGGGCCAAAATCGAAAATACCATGTAATAATCTATAAAAAATATCGTCAGTGACAGCCAATAACTTTTAAATTGTTTTACATTTCATAGCGGTATAACATGTCACTTTTATTATTCTTCCCTTAGTTTATTTATTTTGCATTTACATTGTATCATAGGTCAAATTTATTTGTTCAGTGTATGTTCACTGGTGTTAATATGTCCTCTGATTGAGTTAAGCTATTTCAGTTGATATTTTATAGTGTTTCTTTCTATGTTGTGATGTTACACTATTGTTTCAGAAAAAGGGTGAAGGTTTGGTACCATTAAAACGTTTAAATCCGCTGCAATTGTTTGCGCCTGTCCTAATTCAGGAATATGATGTTCAGTAGTTGTCGTTTGTTGATTTGGTTCACAAGTGTTTCTCGTTTCTCGTTTTTTGTATAGATTAGACCGTTGGTTTTCCCGTTTTAATGGTTTTACACTAGTAATTTTTGGGGCCCTTTATAGCTTGCTGTTCGGTGTGAGCCAAGGCTCCGTGTTGAAGTCCGTCCTTTGACCTATAATGGTTTACTTTTGTAAATTTTGACTTGGATGGAGAGTTGTCTCATTGACACTCATACTACATCTTCTTACATCTATAGACGGCATCACTTCGCATGCAACAACAGACATCTGTCCCAACAATATGTCATGCTGTAAACGGTCCCAAGTCTACAAAGGTTCTGAATAAGGTGTACAGAAAAGATTTGTCATTAACACCATTTTCGCATGTGACTATAACCATTAAAATATGCCATAGGAGAACTACTGACAAGGTCCCTGACTCAGGACTTAGCTTCATATTGACATACCTTTCGTTGTAGTATTCAGTTTGAAACTGATTATAAATAAAGATATTTCGAAAAGAAATGATTTGAGAAAATAAAATAAAAAACGATTGATTTAATTTATTCTGAAATTAAGTGTTTCTGATGATTACTTAATATTCAGGTAAACATAACATACAACTAAGTTTCGGATCTTTAATTGTTCAAATTCTAAAATAAAAATCTGGACGGGTTACACAGCGTCAAATGACAAAAATGGAAACGATTTGTTATCAGGTGTATGAAACCAAGTAAAACAGTCAAATTAAAAAAAAAAACGTTTAACAAGAGGGTCTACATAACGTTTCATTTTATTCTGCTAGTAAAACATGTTATACGCAATCTTCAGTTTCTCTATACTCATTTGTCCACTTGTAATTTTTTAGATAAAGTCGTCTTCAATCTTACATATGACGTATTACGATAAACAGAGAACCTACCACTCTTGACATGTTTTTGTAAAAAGTTTATTTGAAAGTAATCTGCGTACTCATGTAATACATACATATCATCAAAGCGTTTATTAACCTCAATGTTTGTTAAAAGTATTGTCGGAGTATTGCAGTACCACCAATGACGTTTACCATCAGTTTTATTGGAACAAACTTCATAAGAAAATATTTCTGTGGTGTAACATTATTTGATAGTCCTTTGTTTTCATTAAAACGTTAATAAATAACAGATTATCAAAAAAAAAGATGAATAAGAATTAACACACAATAATGGATTTTCATTGTATTCAAAGACAACAAAGTGTATATGTTACAGTAAATGTGTATAATTAATGACTATGTATAATCACTGGTATATTTAGTTATTATACATAATTACCAAAATTTGCAGAAATTATGTATAAGCACTAGACAAAACGTCAGGAATTGTAAATAGCAACTTAAATGAAGAGACAGCGAATCAAAGCATACAAATTATTTCCATCCAAAATTTGGATGACATCTACTATTGAAATTCACTCTTCTTTTCGTTGTTTTTTTTTTTTTTTTTTTTTTTTTTTTTTGGCAACAAAACAAATTTGAAAATCCTTAGCCTTTATATCTAGGGTGTGATTTCACTGAACGTTGAAGAGAAATACATGTTCATTAGAAACATGTGAAGTTCGCATTGTTGTCTATTCTTCAATAATCGCAATAATAAATGCAAAAATAATTTCTGAATTTACAGTAATCTTCGATTTTACAAATTCACCATATCACATGCAGTTAACATCAATAAAATCTCGATGTGCTGATTTCGGAAATTGATATCTCGTCAGTGATGCTCGACACAAAAAAATTGAAAGTCTAAAAAAAACCAATACAAATATTACAGTTGTGATAAAACAAGAATGTGGCAAATATAAACCTGGACATGATATCAGATTTATATATGAAATGGAAAACATTCCTGACTTTATATATTTGTTTATCAAAATTTAGTTTTAACTTGTATCAAAAATGTCCAGCATAACTATTCTGTACTCACTTATTTTTAATTTCGAACGCAAATATAATTAATACCAATGGTTAACCAAATTTTATCTAAAGCGGTGATTTTGATCTAAACAGCTCTAAAAGTCCCAGTTTTTTTTCTCAGTCAATTGTGAGTTAATAAGCTGGTGGATAGTTGTATTAAATGCAATTATACTACGTCAGCTCTCTATATAATAAAATCCTTGAAAGTCAGTGTCGTATCGTCATTGCATACATTCGAAATAGATATTGCAAGCAATCTGACCTTTTCAAAGCAATAGAATGCATTTGTTGTACTCACTTTTTTTCGTGCTATATGTCCTTAAATATTTTTTTCTGTGTGCATTGTTTTTTTTAATATTTTACGATAAGGTCATTACAAAATGAATATATAAAAAAGATATACTTACATGGTTTGCAGTAGTTCACAATCTACAAATGTGTCAACTGGAATTTCAGAAATCTGATTGTTGGAGATGTAGCTTGTATAAAAAAGAAAATAATGAATAGAATTTTATCGAATTTGTTTGAAAGGAGTAGTTTTAATTTGAAATGACGAGCATGTAAATGCAAGAGACAATGCTTTACAGTTCGAATCACTTAGTAAAAAACTGTATTTTTATTTATTTATTAATCCCACTCACTGTTGATGAATACCTTATCTGCTCAAAAAAAAGGACTTCACTTTGCCTAGTGTGTTAACAACTATTATTTCTGAAATATTTTAAAACCCAAAAGCTGTTAAGTTTGAAAATACCTCGCAAACTATATCCAATTAAAACGCCGGAACGTGACTTGATTATTCAGATAATAGTTTCCGACATTGAATTCAGTCTTTAAAACAAGAATACTTATAAAAAAAAAAAAAATATGTAAACGCAATAACAAAACAACATAAACGACAACAAAAGTATTGATAGTTCATTAAATGGTCTTTAGCTTTAAACAGAAGTGCAAAGGTGGAAATCTAACTTAGCATTAAAAGGATGACATAATATTACAGATATTTTGAATAACAAATGGCATCTCGGCATTTTATTTTACCGATATTTGTGTACTAGTATATACCTCCTTTATTCAATTCTACGTGTTTTACAGACAAGAACATTGCTGTTTACGTTATTAGATTTGAATACTGAATTTTTCAATTTCAGAGAAGTCAAAACATACACGTAGAACATTTATTGTTTAAGTATGGTAACACACTTATATGTAAAATATAGCAAAACTAAACGTATTTACATACAGAGTTTTCAATTTCGGCATCTCTTTACAAAACTGAACATCAATTTCTGTTATGCTGTTATACCTGAGATCTCTAGAAAAAAAAAGATGAACAAATAATCATCCGATCAGTAATATAACTAGAGCATAGTTTTGTTTTTTCGTATTTGGTAATTTGAAAAAAAGTCAGTAGTTTTTCTTTTCAATATAATCTCGTATAGGTTTTTTTTAACATGTTTAAGCATTGCACACAGTATTTTAGAATGTGATTCTCGTGTTTTATTTTGTTTGGACAATTTTACATAGTGTTCATTGGTCACATCATTGTCTTGTGATAACCTTTTACATAGTGTTCATTGGTCACATCATTGTCTTGCGATAACATTTTACATAGTGTTCATTGGTCACATCATTGTCTTGTGATAACATTTTACATAGTGTTCATTGGTCACAATATTGTCTTGAGATAACATTTTACATAGTGTTCATTGGTCACAATATTGTCTTGTGATAACATTTTACATAGTGTTCATTGGTCACATCATTGTCTTGTGATAACATTTTACATAGTGTTCATTGGTCACATCATTGTCTTGTGATAACATTTTACATAATGTTCATTGGTCACATCATTGTCTTGCGATAACATTTTACATAGTGTTCATTGGTCACATCATTGTCTTGCGATAACATTTTACATAGTGTTCATTGGTCACATCATTGTCTTGCGATAACATTTTACATAGTGTTCATTGGTCACATCATTGTCTTGTGATAACATTTTACATAGTGTAATAGAATACACTAGACTTATTGTTGATTGTATGATACTTTAATGGGATGGCTACATTAGAATTATCAAAATAGGGTTATCTACCATTTTAAAATAACGCCCGATATCTTTTGTTGGGAAACTATGCTTATGTTTAAAGTCAGAAAATGAATCCTGGCTACTGGAGGAATGACGAATCAATGAAATTTTATACAAAACGATAAATATATCAGAAAAAACACACCTCAAATATGAATGAAAAAACCCCACCACATTGAACGGTTTGATTCAGTGTGTTGTTTTAGATCTTCACTGTTCTATATAAACACTCTTATTTGAGCCAGTTTATTCGTAGTTTTTTTTTCATTTGGCTCCACATATAACTGTTTTGATTTGGGGAAGTGTGGAAGGAAAACTTATCGCTTGTCTGTTGTGAAAGATAACAATAAGCCTGGTATCTTTGATAAATTCGTTTTTGCTATCTATCTTAATCCTTCGTTTAATGTGTTAATGCAACAAAAAGATCATTTCATTGCATTTTGCATATCGTCTTTGGTTTTCCATGTGTTCACATCTAACAAATATCCCTTAGACTAAAATTGATCAATCGATATTTAGATATTCGAATGAACGATACCAAAAGTACACGTGTAATTATACTCACAAAATAATCTGTGTACTTACATGATATACGTATCACTAGGAAGGTCTGGAATATGTCCCAAATTCTTTGAGTAACAGTTAACGTTAGAGCCTGATGAACCGCTAGAACAAGAACAAGTCGACGGGCATGTTCCTTTTACTAATCCAGTACTGATCACAACAAGAAAGAGAAGAAAAGTAATTTCCTCGTTCATTTTGGTTATGTTACATCACTGAAAATAAATAATTCGCATCATGCACACAGGTTACCAAAATATAAAATAAAGTAAATATAAAAATCAGAAGGTATGGTATAATTGCCAATGAGACAGCACTTCAAAAGAGACCAAATGACATAGAAATTAACAACTATAGATCGCCATACGGCCTTCAAAAATGTGCAAAACCCATTCCGCATAGTCAGCTATAAAAGGCCCCGAAATGACAAATGTAAAACAATTCTAACGAGAAAACTAACGGCCTGATTTATGTAAACAATATCGAACGAAAAACAAAACAAACGACAACCACTGAATTACAGGCTCCTGACTTTGGACAGGCACATATCAATGTGGCGGTATAAAACATGTTTGCGGGCGCCCAACCCTCTACATAACCAGGGACAGTGGTGTAACAACACAACTTATGAACAGACTATTAAAATGAGCTGAAAAGGGCTTAACTCCTCAGATCGATACACAGCAGAAAAGTACAGTACTGAGAGTATTCGCAGTTACTGACAGCTATTTCAAAGCTAATAACAACTAAAAAAATATCATTTTTAAAGATTATAATATCAATCAGTACACATCAAACATCGTATGGATTTAGTGTAAGGACGTCATTAAATAAAGGCAACAGTTACTTGTATTCATGCTGTTAGGCTAACAGTCAGATAAAATGACCGTGTAAGATACCCATTTGATAAGGATTGGTGCACATTCACGGCATATGTTCCTCAATAGTATGTACTTGAAGTCATATGCCAGTTTTTTTTTTTTTTTTTTTTTTTTTATGAGTTTTTTATGAGTTTTTATGAGTTTTAATGTCCCTTTGATATCTTTCGCCTTTATTTAACTAGCTGAAAGTGTATGAATGTAGATTACTTCCAGATATAAACTTTTACATCGATTGCCTATAGGTAAATATAGAGCTATAGTTTCCACAAGGGTCAAGAAGACACTCAGAAAACGGTCAAATGCAACAGATGTCTGCAAGAGGGACATAATGTTTTTAATGCCCAAATGACTGGGTATGTAGAACTTGCGGAGGCAATGGACATAAATATAATTACTGCACTACTTGTCCGAATGACTGGTCATGTCAAACTTGTGGAAAATCCGGCCATACAGCACAATACTGTAATGCTGATACTGTCTCTTCCAGCGAAGACAGCCAATCAGAATCCGATTCAGATTCCGACAATAAATCTAGTCATCAGGAAAAGGGAAAATATGATAAACCCTATCACCAGATCTGTCAAATTGAAAAAAACAGCTTACATTCAACAAACAAATAAGTGAAACTGTAGAGAAACAAGACATTAATATACAAAACAATCAATCAAACCAAAATGAGAAAGCATCTGATACGAATTCCACATACGAAAAGAGGCAGGTTAAAAAGCTAAACGACGAAAAGCTGAAAAAAGACAGGCTACACCGTTCTTCTAGCGATCAGCAAAGTATGAATCACTTCTTGAAGGAAGCTTTTCGAACACCTTCTCAAAAACCCAACGATGAGACAAGAACACGCAATAAACAAAATGCAACCTGCCCTACTGATGAGCTGCACGCAAGAGAGGAACCTGTCAAAAAAAAAAAAAAACAAAATCTTAAATTCCTCTAAAAAATCAAAAACAAAAACAAAAATATTTACTATAAAATTATATGTTTTAATTTTATTCAAATTGAATATATATTTTGTTACCTTTTTTATAATTATACACTGTGTCTATAATGTTAGCATAAACATAATATGTGAATGTGATGTCTATATAACAGATAGAATACATTCAAAGAAGAAAATTTAAATACATGTACATGTAAAGAGTTATTTAAAATGTGGTAAATATTTCATATATAGCTAAAGGTCTGTATGAAGACTGTTTAGAATGTAAAACAATCTTTGAATAAAGAGACAAGAACTCTATCAGAAACAAACACTGTTTATAAGTCGCTTGGAACTGGTACTGCATTTAAGAACAGTAAAAGCATCAATATCACTTTGAAAGATTTTGTTGATATGTCCAATATAAATCACTTATATGGATTTCAGTTAGGCAGTGAACTAATTCAATTCAAGCGGGTCTTGAAACCTCACGGAATATCTGTATCTTTAGTAAATAAAAGCAACAGTAGTATAACGCTGTTCGAAACTCATAAATCAATAGAGATAAAAACAAATCCGGGTTACAAACTAAAACTGAGGAAACGCATCAAATTTAAGAGGAGAACAACGACACAACAAAAACACAACATTAAAATGTAACACACACAGAAACGATCTATAATATAACAATGGCCATTTTCCTGACTTGGTACTGGATATTAAAAAAAAAAATGATGGGTTGAACCTGGTTTTGTGGCATGCCAAACCTCCCGCTTTTATGGCAACATCAAACACAACACCAAAATGACAACATTACATGACAGGACTACAATACAAATAAATGGGAGAACATATAGGACAAAGAAACACCAGAATAATAACTCACAAAAGGTACTAGGTGTAAAATTTAATACGCCAGACGTGCGTCTCGTCAACACAAGACTAACCGGTGACGCTCAGATGAAAAAGTTTGAAAGCCAAAACAAGTACAAAGCTGAAGAGCACCGAGGACCAAAACTTCCAAAAGTTGCGCCTAACACGGCCAGGGTTTTCTGCCTGGGACAAGAACATCCTTATTATTTAGAATAATTTATAATTTTGCAAACAGTAAATTTTATAAATGACTATATAATAGATATACATGATAAAACCGAAGTGGGACTAACTACAGAATAAAATATAGTAAACTATAAAAGTTTCATGCTTGTGATTAATATACTGTCAAAGTCCATTCATCTAGTATGTCAACTTATAAATTTCCATAGATGGTTAAAATCAGTTGAAATATCAATTTCACAAAATAAATATGTATCCACACTATATTGTAATGCAAATCCTGTATATGATGTTGCAAATATAAATACTCCTAGAATTATTCAGTTGTTTACATTCCATATCATGCACATGCTGATTGTAAAAACAGTTCAGGTAGTTGTTAGTTCATACAAGGTTAACGAAAATTAATAATGAATTTCATGAAAAACACCACCATAGTCTAGGCAAAACAAACTCGAGAGGTGTTTCTTTCTTTATAAACAAAACACTTGATTTTAAACTAATAAATGAATTTTGTGACAATGAAGGAAGAATAATTATAGTTTATTTGGAAATTCAAGATAAGATATTTACTTTATTAAACTTGTATGCACCAAATGAAGTTCACGCAAGGAACACATTCTTTAAAAAGTACATGGTTTGATTGAAGAGCACACTCTTGGTGCATTAATTGTAGGAGGTGATATGAACGACCTTCTCTCTAGTATAGATACAAAAGTCAAAATCTTCATAAAACATTTAAAAACCAGTAAATATTCTTAGACAGGTAATTAAAACAAACAAACTGATAGACATTTGGAGGCTTTTAAGTAAAACCAAAAACAATACACTTGGAAAAGGAAAAATTCTATAATTGAGGCCAGCAGAATTGACGTTTTTATGATAAGTTCACAAGTACGCATGCTGACGGTATCAGCTGACATCAGACCAGCTCAAATTTCAAGTACAGACCATCAAGCTATTTCTTTAAAATTAGATATTTATTCAAGTAATCGAGGAAAGGGTTACTTTAAAATGAATAATAGTATATTAACTGACTTTCATTATCAAGACATAATAAATAAATTGATTGATAAGTATGAGAATAAATTTAATAATGAAAATCTTCTCACTCAGTGGGACTTGTTCAAAATTGATACCAGAGACACTACAATTAAATACTGTAAATCTAAAGCCAAAGAAAGGAAAAATAAAATCAATGTTTTGGAAAACAAAATTAAAACTTTAAATGAAAGATTAGATACATTACCTACGGACACAAATAATAATCTTTCTAATGAAATAAAACAATTAGAAAAAGAACTTGATGATATATATTTGTTAAAGGCAAAAGGGGCCCAAATTAGTTCAAGAATAAAATGGGTTGAGGAAGGTGAAAAAATACAAAATTCTTTTTATCTTTAGAAAAACACAGGCAATCAAAACAATCTATTAATAAATTAGTGTCCCAAAATGGGGAGGTAACTGTAGATCGAAATGAAATTCTAAATATGAGTAGAGAGTATTACAACGTCCTATACAAAAGCTCTAACCCTGATACTGAAATCTTAAAGACATATATTGAAGGTACAAACATAAATCATTCTTTGACATCTTCTGAAAGCAAACAGGTAGATGGTAAATTAACACTAGAAGAGTTAACACCCTCCATTTTTAAAATGAAACTAAATAAAACACCTGGGTAAGATGGTTTAACAGTTGAGTTTTACAGACAATTTTACCAAAACTGAAGAACATAGTTTTGAAAGTCTCTAATACCCAAAAGGTTGCGATTATATCATTAATTTATAAAAATAATGACCCTTTGTCCCTGGATAATTACCGTCCAATAACTTTATTAAATACAGATGTGAAATTAATAACATATACTTTAGCACAAAGACTTAGAAAAATCCTACCATTACTAATCCATAGAGACCAAAATGGATACACAAAAATCGCTATATAGGATTTAATGTGCGTCAAATTCAAGAAATTATAGATTATTCTGAAAGTTTTAATATTGAAGGAGCTATATTATTTATTGACTTTTCTAAAGCATTTGATTCACTGGAATGGGATTTTATGTTGGAATCATTAAAGAAATTTGGATTTAATGAATCATTTCAGAAGTGGGTCAAAACCCTATATCATGACATAAAAGGATGTATCTTAAATATTGGGTGGATCTCAGAAACCTTTAACATTGAACGCGGAATTCGACAAGGATGTCCTTTAAGCGCTTTATTGTTTGTTTTATCAGTTGAATTACTTGCTTGCAGAATAAGAGACTCTAATGATATAAAAGGAATACAAATCAAAATCGATAAAAAACTCATAGTCTAAAAATCTCACAACTAGCAGATGACACAACTCTTTTTTTAAATTCTAAAGATGAAATAAAGCATGCACTTAATATAATTGAAACCTTTGGATCATTCTCTGGACTTAAACTCAATAGAAACAAAACAGAAGGTATATGGCTAGGTAAACTTAAACACTGCAAGGACAAATTTGAAAACATTAATTGGAAATATAACGTAAAAAGCCTCGGTATTTATTTTGGCTCTGACAAGAAAGAATGTCAAACACTTAATATAGAAAAACAGTTGGAAAAATCAGAAAAAATAATAAACGATTGGAAAAAAAGGAAATTAAGCATGATTGGTAAAATCACTATCATCAAAACACTTGTTATACCTAATATAACATATATTGCATCACTAATAAATCTGTGCAAAGAAACTATATCTAAGTTTAAGAAAATGATATATAGTTTTTATGGGAGGTGGTAGTGAGAAAATTAAACGCTCAGTGCTAAGAAAACATTATTTAGAAGCGGGTTAAAATGACGGATATTGATTCTTACATTGAAGCAATGAAAATAAATTGGGTTAAAAGACATACAGATGAATCTTGGGGAAACTGGAAATTATTCCAACCTACTATTTCAGTGCGTTTGGGGGTAAAAACCTACTATTTAAAATGAACCTGGGTTCTCATAAATCATTAGAAAACATAAAAAACCTGCCCACTTTTTACCTAGAAATCTTAAAATGCTGGATTAAAAATGGTGGCGGGAAGACAAAAAAAACTGAAAACTATAGAGATATAAGGAAACAAGTTATATGGGGAAATCAATATATTAAGAATCAAGGCAAAAGTTTATATTTTAGACATTGGGTAGAAGAAGATATATTTTTTATTAACGACATATTTGACGATAAAGGACAAATTTCTCAAAAAAAGAAACAAAATTGGATAGCAGAGACATGTACTTTACGTAAAGCTATACCCAAATCTTGGAAAGAAAAATTAAAGAGTAAAACATCAATAAATACTAAAATTCATATTCAACAAGATATAAAGATGAATTGCCATGGATTGTATTACAATCTGGACAAAATTTCATTCAAAGAAATATATAATATTATAATCAGATCTAATAAAGAGCTTCCAGTAGGATTCTATGTATGGAAAAATCATTTCACTTTTGAAAACATTATTTATTTTATAAAGAAAAACCTTTCTTTTACATTCCATTTTTTAAAAGATAATAGAATGAAAATGTTTAGATGGAAATTATTGCATAACATTACAGCAATTAATCATAATTTGTACCGTTGGAAAATATCTGATAATCCAAACTGTGTGATTTGTTCCAAAAGTGATAACTCTAATAATTTTTTTGAATGTAAATGGGTAAAAATTATTGGTCAATAATTTATGACATATTTATGTATTTTAATATTGATCAACATGTCTTCTGTCTTAAAATCGTGTACTTGGATATAAAATTGAAGATATTGAATATATAACTTTATCATGTTATAACAATGATTTGTTTTGTGATTTATAAATGTTCTATCGGAAAGAGAACTAAATATGTGAATATGTTGTCAGTTCTAAAAATGAAATTGAAATACAAATGTTTTATCATCCAGATAGTCTATTTTGAGAAAATTTCAAAGGAAAATATCAGAACTTTGATTATATTTATTGTTCTATGCGAATTATACCTTAAATAAATACTCAAGTATTTAAACAACAAAGAATCAATCGATGAATAAATCAATATATCAATCAAGAGGGTCCATAGCTCCTTCCTTGATCTCTTTTATATACTTCATTTTTTACTTACCTGAAATATTCGATTATTCTAAGTTTAAACATTTACACATTAGATAATTGTCTTGATGACTATAATAAACTATTTACCATTTCATGAAATTATTTGTCTAGCCATGTGGCCAACCATGCTTGTTTGGTAAATTCTACTTTCGGTTTAAACTAGATTTTTTAAATCAAAACAATTGACGGACAACAATCCGGGTTTTTTTTTCTTTCTCATATGATTGTTTATATATAGGATCACTGAATAATGTATATGTATTGTGTGCTCGTATGAATACTTTGTAAAATGCAACTAACACAGAATATAAATATATGATCTATTTTGCTAATCAAATCCACTGGTTTCATTAGCAATTAATATCACAGGGAGGAACCTTAGCGTCATTGTTGTAGCGCTAAGGGACATTGTTCACAACCAGTAGTGAAATAAAATATTTAAAGTTGAAAAAAGCTTTAGTTCTCGTTGGTTTTCTTTAATATTTTTAAATATTTAGATACGATTTGTGTAACATACAGGCAATTGGCTCAACAGTTCCCTCTTAAAATTGAAAGCGCGAAATTCGAATATCAGAACGGTTTCCTTATTAGTGAAAAGTTGTACGTAATAAAAAAGGGGACGATGGTTGCAATGATATGTGTTTTGATAATTTTTCATTGTCGTTGACGTTCGGAACGTAAAGTTAAATCCTGTCGTAATTCACAAGTTAAAAGCTTGGTAGGAATTACTATAAATAGTTAAATGTCTGTCTTATCTTAACGATGTTCTCATTATTTATACACAATGTTGTTTTATACTGTGAAAGATTCCAGGTACTTCAAAACTATATTAAACTAAAAAATAATTCAACTAATTTATGTTGCATTTCCCGTGCGGACGAACTAGCCGGCATTTAATATGATATATTCTGACATTATGTGACGATACATATTTATACAATACATCAATAGAAAATAACAGATTAGACTAACAGTTATGCCCATCTAGATTTTAGAAATGTTAAAGATTCTATTCCTTGAATCTTTTATTATCTCTGTCATAAGTGATAATTGCCACCCAGGAGAAGTCATAAAAGTAATGTCATGGAAACCCGTAACTCGAGGTAATGCCGACACCACTTCCAGAGAAAGCGTCAAATCCTGCGCTTAAAATCCGAATACAAAAAATAATCAGTCACTGGTTATAACATGATTATATATATATATGATAAATTTGCAGATTTAACATTGTTATGCTGATATTTAGAGTAATTATATGAATGGTCTAGAGCGATGGACACATTGTTTTCAGCCGTGTATCATCTTCACTGGTGATCCAATGTATGGATCTGTCGTAGAGTTGTCACTTCTTTAGACGTACTTATTTCTATGACTGTATCTTACGATCTTTTACGATAGATATTTAGCTAATCTGCAATCAATTCCATCTTCATGCCTAATATATCATGTACTGTGTTACAACTCTAGATTCTACTGACGAGGAAAGGTAACACTAGGCCACCGAAAGCTGAATTATTTAGTTCAGCCGAGGTGGTCTAGTGGTCTAGAGCGCTGGACACAGTGCAGGCGGTGTTGTCTCGATATCCCAATAGCTTGAGTTCGAATCCCGGCGAGGGAAGAACAAAAATTTGCGGAATTTGCTTCCTCAAATTTGCAGATTTAACATTGTTGTGCTGATATTTAGAGTAATTATGAATATAATATGTGTTTTCAGCCGTGTATCATCTTCACTGGAGATCCAATGGATGGATTGGTTGTAGGATTGTCACTTGTGCAGACGTACTTATCAAAATAATTATTTCTGTGACTGTATCTTACGATCTTTTACGATAAATATTTAGCTAATCTGCAATCAATTCCATCTTCATGTGGTTTACTATCGAACGTCCACGGCTAGAAAGCAGACCTTAATACAAGACAATACTTTTGGCGCCAAACCATAAACATCTTGACCATTAGTCATTCTAAAACACGTGACTACACTTAGTCTCGATGAACTGTGCAATTCAATATTTTTTTGCCATACTACGAAACGCAGAAAAAATACATATTACAGCTTTAAAAGTAAACTACTCCAGGATTAGTTTGAGGCAGTTTAATATGTAAGTAAATAAAACAAATAAATAAAATGATAGATATACATAAATGTCTTTAATAAACTAATGATAAATACTAAGATCTATTAAAGTTATGAATGTTTTAATGATTTAAAATTAAATGAAATAACTTTACGTAAGGATGAAATAATGAACATATTCAAGGGAGACAATAAACGCATAGATTCGATAGACTTTTTGGAATTGAAACATAGTACAAAGGAATGGCACACTAAACAAATTAATTAACACAACATTCGTGTCCCAGCTTCAATGAATATTATAAATTATCAATATAACCAACAGTTGTTAATCTATAAGATAGTGACTGCTAACGAATGCTAACCCACAGTAAGGTATATTTGTTTGAAATTTTTGTTTAAACCTACTCAGAAAAATGCACGAAATACTTGACTTTCATAGCT
The DNA here is from genome assembly GCA_017311375.1 of Mytilus coruscus. Lineage (NCBI taxonomy): Eukaryota > Metazoa > Mollusca > Bivalvia > Mytilida > Mytilidae > Mytilus > Mytilus coruscus. The sequence goes on from CM029605.1 coordinate 822,806, forward strand.
CATAATTAACGTATTTACACATTAATGAAATATAGTCGTTAAACATTATTTGTTTATAACAACTTCCTGTTAAGATTTGATTAAATACCCATATCCCGATATCGTCAGGTAAATATAATATTATGCTACATATATAAGCGCATTCTTGTAATCAGTTAGGGCAGCATATTGACCGATTTACTCATATGTTTTATGAACCTTGCTATTGACTTTGTCTACGGTTTATATAACAGGTTTATATCTCAAACAACTAGTTTAGCCAATCAAGATTTCAAGAAGTCCTTTTATGTATTTTTAGTATGACCCTGATTGAAATTAAAAAAAAAAAAATACATTTAGAGATCGGAAAGCAAAGAAAAAGGTCCGGTAAGGGCTAATGGTGGCCTAATTTTGAAGTACATTTGATGAATGCTTTTTATATTTCTTTAAACACTTATGTGTCTACTTCAGTCGATTCAATTAGTTTAAGTTAAAGATTTGAACTGATCTAGTTATTAAAGACGCTCAAATTCAAGCTTAGATATGAAAAATATATCAAATATGCCAAAAAACGTCATTCTTTGGATGGTTTCTGTTTACAATGTTAGTGGCCGCATTCTTGTTCAGTCTCAACCGCTATATATGCTATGTATTTTCATCACATATAACATATCTTAAACATTAAGACTAAAAACAGGTACGGCCACTTCGAGTTTAGACAAACACTGTCTAAACATTAGAAAACATGCTAAAATTATGAAGATTTCAGTAATTTTGCATGAATACACCTTATAGCTATTTAGAAATCTGCGCCGGTTGACCCGATAATCTGTGCGCATGAACTATTGACGTCATACAGCAATCACTTTTCCATTGTGGCGTCAGATATTTTGTATTATGACGTCAACATTTACGGGAACCTCTGTGATGTCCAGTAATGGTGGACAAATAGCGATAAGATTTATGTAACAACAGACTATTTTTTTGTTTTTTTTTCATGAATGTTTCTTTAATTTCAAATCACCTGTAGAATATTTATATATACGTGACTGCATCCTACGATCCTTTACGACAGATAATTTAGCTAATCTGCAATGAATTCCATCTTCACGCCTAATATATAATGTACTGTGTTACAACTCTAGATTCTACTGACGAGGAAAGGTAACACTAGTCCATAGAAAGCTGAATTTTAGTTCAGTCTACGTGGCTGAGTGAATTAGAGCACCGGACACAGTGCAGGCGGTGTTGTCACAATATCCCAATAGCATGAGTTCGAATCCAGGCGAGGAAGAACAAAATTTGCTCCCGCAAATTTGCAGATTTAACATTGTTGTGCTGATATTAAGAGTAATTATGTGTGTATATATATATATATATATATATATATAAGTCTAAAATTTGCACAACGATACTAATATAAGATGGTATTATACGAAGATGTTGTTATTAAATCGTATTGACAAATAATTCGGCTTAACAAATAGCCTTCGTCGGTGTCAATAATTTTAACAATACTGATATTAGGTGTAAAATAGATCAGAAATACAGCTAAGTTTTGGTCAATTGATTTTAATCCATAATCTTGAACATCATAATACAAACAAAACTCGATACTCTAATATACGTGACTGTGTATATTTACGTTCCAAAATGAGTGAAAACAAAACTTAGTATTTCTTATTGATGCCGTTTGGATGATGTACATTTAGTTCCTTTATCCAAAAGCTTTCCCGAACCTGTCGCTGGGCATTACTCCAGTGAATGTTCTGTTCAATCACTAGGATTTTCATGCGATTAAAGTCATCAAGTTTGTGACCTGATTGTCTGAAATGCTGAGAAACTAGGAGAAGTGGCTTCTTAGGGATATCACTCCTATGGCCATTGAGGCGTTTGTTGAAAGGTTGCTTTGACTCACCAACATATTGCAGGCCACAAAACGAACATTCCAGTATGTAAATAACGTTCATACTTTTGCAAGTAACATTGCAAAATATCTTATAGCTATTTTCAGTTGCCTTACTGTGAAATGTTGATGAATGCTGCATCTGTAGGCAGCATTTGCAGCGTTTTTCCTCACACGAACGACATTCTCCAGAAGAACTTCTATTATCAGACACTTCAGCCCGCACTAGCAGGTTCCGCAGACTGTTGAGTTGCCTAAAAGCTATCATGGGAGGCTCAGGAAAAATCTTGGATAGTTTGGAATTCTTTTCAACTGTTTTTCAATGCTCACGAATGACACTAAAGCTGTTTTTGAGGGATGGGTGGTAAGTCAGGACACATGGAGTCCTTTTATTTTTCTTTTATCTTTGTATTCTAAAAGTTTACTCCTAGGAATTGATTCCGCTTTCTGAAAACTTTTTTTGATATTTCTGTGTTTGTATCCCCTTCTCTTCAAGCGGGTTTCAAGTTGACGTAATTGTTTTTTGGTTGTTTCTGTGTTGGAACATATTCGCTTGACTCTTAGTGCCTGACTGTACGGGATGCTCTCAGTCAGATGAGGAGGGTGGCAACTTTTGGGGACAGATATTGATGAGTGTCAGTAGGTTTAGAATATAGATCTGTGGATATGATGCCATCTGTGAGCGAGCTGGAAGTATCGAGGAAGGCGATTTTGGATTTAGATTTCTCATGAGTAAATTTGATACTTGGATGTATGTTGTTGGCATGAGTGATGAAAGTATCTAAATCCTCGTCACTTTTATTCCATTTCATATCCACATCATCTATAAATCTAAACCAGGAAAGCGGTTTTCGATGGAAGATTCAATAAGTTGTTTTCTAATTTGCCCATGAACTGTATATATATAGCATCTGTTTTCAACTAGTATTCTACGCACCTTTGAACCTTGCATTTTATATAAATTTATTCTGATGAATACAAATACAAAACAAAAATATCTGTAAATACATTTATGTTATGTTCTTTCTGAACATTTGTACGTTTTAAATTTCAAATGTTATCTCGTGTAAGGAAAAGACAACCAACTTTGAAAATATTTTATTTGATTTCTGTGTTTGGCTAAATGTTATTATTCATATTCATATTATCATGCATTTGATCATTGTTGTGTTTGGTATCTGTTTTTAAGTTTGAACAAACCTAGGGTCAAGCATTTTCTTTTTGTCTAGTTTAATAATCGTTTATATAACTATGTTTTACTTCGGATGTTCGAAAGTTCAAAACTGTTTTTTTTTTTTTTTTTTTTTTGAAACCAACACAGTTATTTTTTAACTTTTTCTTTAAATTCAATATATATATATACTATATATCTCACATTTGATACAACATTTGTTTCTCATAATCTCATAATTTACATTAAGCACTTGATTTGACCTTGTATGTCTTTGATTCAAGCGTAACTGATGAGTCATTTGTAGATGAAACTCACGTCTGACATACATACAAACTATACGCCTTGGGTCTTTGATAAGTTTTTTTAACTGAGTCGAAACCTTTGCTGGTAAGGGTTTTTATTCCCGAACCGTCAGCGCTTCTATGTGACATGACATATTTTGGTATGGTCATGATTACAAATTAATTGTTTACAAAGGTTAAGTTGTTCGAAATGCTACTTACCAAAAGTAGACGTATCATCGAATTTGTACTTACATGAGCACGGCGGTTGTCGCATATCGAGCAGGATATATTTATCCAGTTTTGGTGGGGTTTGTGTTGCTCAATCTTTAGTTTTCTATGTTTTATTTTGTTAATTGTTTGTCATTTGATGGTTAATCATTTTTTCAAGGTATTGTCAGTTTGTTTTCGACTTATGAGTTGGGATATACCTTTGGTATCTTTCGTATCTCTTCTGTAAAAGTAACCCGCACCACAAATACCACAGCAAACAAATAAACCAATACAGACCCTGTTTTGTTCAATACAAAATTTAGTTCTTACCTGGTCGTTAATGTGAACAAAATTTAAAATTTGAAAAATAACATTTAACAATATTCTTTTCGTTTAGAGCTTTGTAATATCTGACAAGAAAAACAATTCATTCATTACAAAGTCTTTGTGTCAATGCACAAAAATACTATCACATTACTGAAGTATATTTATGTAAATGCCCTTGAGAACAATGTAAACAGTATTATTTCTCTATATGAATGCCTTTGTCAGGTCAAAACAAAGCGTATTTTTAACCAACCATGCAATAAATCAAGTATACGTAATTCACTAGCTACATTCCCATTATTCATATGTTGTAAATATTAACTTCAGCGAAAAACAATCAAAAAATATTACATGAAGCGTTTGAAAAATAGAATACTGCAAAACTATATGTTTAGATATGATAATCATGTAATAATATATATTTTTAAATTGGCGATTAAACTCGTCATATTTCAGAAAGAAAAACACCAAACATCTCTTTTTACCAATTTACTTTAAATTAGAATAGTAAGTATTTTAATCTGCACGTCGTTGACCTAGCATGAATTTTTAAATATATATAATGTATTCTAATCGACCATTATACTCATGTATACAGTTAACGGTTGGTTACGATTTTTCATCGACAAATCGATTATACTGTTAATCACGTTAATCGTACATATCATGTGGACATATGAGTAAACACGTGTGAGTAGCATTCAACGTTTACGTGTATGTTATGCTTTGTTTGTACACAACTTTGAACATATTAAGATATGTTAATTGTGTCTCAAAGATATGCTTTTTGCTCTTAACTTTCTTGCAATTGATGTAAAACTTCAACATCATTTGGACTTGCAATAAATTTGAGACCGCTTTATTTATATTAAGACAATCACTACCGCCTTGCCAAAGATATATTGCGGTACATAGTAATGCGGTACAAGGTGATACAAAAAGCCCACAAATAATGTTTGTAAAAAGGTCATGTCTACATGTTTATTGTTATTGCCTATCACACTTTCTTTTGAATTATTTTACATGTAGTACCATAAGCGCCGCATAAGCCGTCCATTTATACCTACGACCAATCAACATTCAAACTTCATCAAGTTATTATGCAATTATCCAAACTTTAGCTATACAACTAACACATCTGATGAAGAAGGATCTTCAAGACATAGGTTGTTATACTTGAATTCATATGAATAAGGCCACAAAGGATCAGTTTTTTTATAAATATGAAAACATAAAAAAATACAATTGTTATATCATCTTTATTTCACGAGAAATACATAATATTAAACAACTGCTCTCTTGTTACATATGTTTTTGTACGAATTGGCCCTAAGCAATGGTAGCTAAAATGATATATATAGAATAGTGTGTGGTAAACTGCTGTAAAAAACGGATGACATTACCGAGTAACAATGTAAGTTCAACGTGCATATATGTTACTTCGAGCCCGTCAATCCAAAAGAGTATACATGCATGATGTTTTTCGACCGGCAGAAAAACCTTTCCAAATTGGGTCTTTTGCTTGACTGTGCGGGATATATGAGTACGCAGCCAGGTCTGGTCAGAATGCTGACGTTTAATCGAATGCCTCGTGTAGATAGAGTGCTAATTTATCAATGCGATAAAAAACCTTATCCCTCATTCAATAAATGCTCCGTAGGTAGTTTGCTGTTAGTCGGAATAACTGTCTCTATTCATAACACCCTGATTTTCCAGACCCTTGTTGTCCGGTGAAATTCAAAATGTGTCGTCCTTTATTTCAACTTCTACTTTGTTTTCGGCTTAAGCACGCATGATATATTTTCTACTAGACGTAAACAAAAATGAATTAATCAATCGAGTTCCTCCCTTTTGTATAGCCTCTGTTTATAATTGTCTTTATTTCGAAAGTTGCACACTGTTGGACAATAGCATACTCAGACATGAGTAACTTTAGCGATAGGGGTCCTATTCGGTATATGCCTGTTTCGGAAGGTTGACATGACGTATATAGAAAAGCATTGACGCATATTTAAGATGAGAGATTTATATTTGTGAAACGGTTGTATTAATGAAAGATAACATCTTTAGAATATTCTAAATCAAAGACAGTAGTGTTTAATTAACCTGAAATTGAATTTATTTGCAATTAATTTAGAAATTAAAACATGATGTTTACCGTAATGCTTATGTCCATGTTAGAAACTGCCTTTATACACTTTAGACCATTGCTATTGCACTTCGCCTTTATTTCATTATATCGTCATTGAAGCAATCAACTCTCTAATTTGTCAAAGCTAATAATACGATTTGCAACTTGCATTGATCTCTTATGTTCAGGACATTCAAAGATTCTGCTGAATTTATTTATAAATGTTAATAACATAATTCACATTGGATTCAATAAATATTCTTATTCTCATTCTTATTCATAATAAAAGAGATAGGTTCTTACCTTTTTTCATTTTATTGCGTTAAATTTTGTTTATTAAAATTTATATTCTTTTCATTTACGTTCTTATTATTATTAATATGAACACATAAAGAAAAATTCAGACGTTATATAATCTTTATTCCATGAGAATTACGTGATAATTGAATAACTGCGTATATCTTGTCACACATCATGCACATGTCCTTGTACGATTTTTCTCTTTACCTACCATTGTATCGTTGAGACCTTATATAGCAATAAGGAACAAATACATTATTTAAGGTGTTATTACAAGTATTCTCAATTGAATGACAATTTTTAAATCGTTGATCACATTTCATGTTTACACATTTTGCACAGCGTCAAAAATTAACTATGTCCTTCATTACATTTGTTGCTTTATAAATTTGTCTGTCAATTTCGATGTACATTTTTATAGATATAATGTATATGTGCGTGGCATCGGCAAGTGAAATTCCTCTTACGATTGTTTACAAACTATAAAGCTTATTTCTTCTTTCGTGTTTATCTATTGATCAGTTGTACCATATGTATAAGAAATCCAAAAATAAGACTATCCACTATATTTTATGGACACTGGATTTTCGTTATTCAGCTTATTTGTTAAATGACCATTTCACGAAAATCGGATTGAATGAACTTTCAAAATATTTGGATTAAATGCACATTAATTCATACAGCACAGTAGCTATACCATATCCCTGTATTTTAACAAATAAATGCATAACAAATATTCATCAAATGACTTTATAGTTATTTAACTTCATCTGATTGTCAGTTCAGTACCACGCACAACGCTAAATCTAAAACAAAATAAAGTAATTTCCTGCTATTTTTTTCCAAGATTCATGTTGTCCTCTTGATATAAAACATGATTGGCATGCCACAACTATAGGCACAACTTTTTTAGCAATCTTAATCATTGTTTCAAAAAGCTACTACCGCGTTGCTGGACCAAAGCGAACATTGTTTTATCGATTTAAGATTTTTTGTTGAATTTTGACGAAACTTTTTTTAACCTTTCACGACCTTATGCAACGGAGGATAAGTGCAACAAACTTAATGAATTTGATGCGTCGTACAGGTTTTTCTCGATTAACGTTTATTTGTAATGTTGGTACATGACAAAATAAACGTCATCTTTATTTAAAATTGAATACAAATAAATCCACAATTGCAAGTGCTTTTGCTCATCGAATGTTTATGTTTTGTATTAAGAGTGGTTGTAACTATTTTTGATATATTACAAATGTATTATAAAGCATAAAGTCTAGATATGTTATGACTTAATTTCCAATAAAACCGTTTTATTAGTTTGATATGACTTTCTGTGTCTAATACTAAGCATAACTCTCTTTTCTGTTGTAACAAAAGTAAATATTGAGAATATGACATAACTCATGGAAAAATATTTGTTACTTGTTACTTAAGGGAGACCTTCTGATGAATATTTTGAATATTGGTGATATTTGTATAAATATTGATTTTGTTATCAGTAACAGTATTTCTATAAAGACGAACAACTACGAACAACATACGGTCCAAGTTTAGTGACTTGGATTAAAGTCTTTTGATATCCCCTTAAGTAACGTATGTACATATTCTTTGCATGTACTACCTGTTGTGGGATCAAATCAGTTTAGTGATCCCCTCTTTAATCGATCTAACAGAGTCAAGAGGGTGACCATTAAGTCAGGCGAAGAAATACAGAACTAAGCTTGATACTCAAACATACTTGCACAAGACAATATAAAGCTGCAATTAATTAAAAATCAGGGCCATAAAATATGATCGCTACTGCAGGAAATTATATAATTTAGATACAACTGTTTAATGGGCTTACTTCACAAAATAACATCATAAATGTTATCTAGAAAGTTAAATGAAGAAAGTCATATCGTGAAATGACTTGATACTCCCATGGGTGTTGTGTGGTGTATATACAACGTGTAGACAAAGCTTTATTAAGGCAAAATCAATATGTATAATGACAGATCAACTGAAAAAAGTGGCATTTTTTTCACAATGGTTGACTTTTTTAGAACAGCTTTTAAAACGGGTGTCATTATTTGTGAAATTATTTACTGCTAACGAAATTTTTTTAAGCATACATATTTTTGAGACAAATCCAAGTTTAGATGCTATCTTTATATATGGATCATTTGTACGAAAGACTCAGCTTGAATAGTAAACGCGTTGACTGTTTCATATATGTTTGTTCTATATATGACAGCTAGAAAAAAAATATAATATCGGATTTATCAAAAAATAAATAACTTTAAAAGTGTGTCCATTTCATTTTCCGCTTAATATTTAGTATTTGTCAAAATCAGCATTAAATAGTTCAAGTTTCAAATCAAAGGGTTTCCTTTTAAGAACTTCTGAACGAGAGCTACACATCCACCGATGTGTAATATTATATATAAAAGTAAGTTTCAAACAACTTGATGTATTATAAGAAAGCCGATATGCAGTCATTCTAAAAGGGGCAACTGTGTTTATTATCTCGAGTACACACATATATGTTACAGTGAATTTGTAAAATCAAGGCTTTTGTAGAGTCCAGGATTTTTCAGAGATTTTGCATAATCACTAAAATAACTATTGATCATATATAATCCCTAAATATCTCCAGTGATTTTACAGAATTACTGAAAGTTTTAAGAATTATTTTACAAATTCCCTGATATTATTTCAGGGATTATCAATAATACAAATGTCCTTTGTTTGACAAAATAAATCTAATATAGACTTAAAAATAATCTAGATTTTCACCCTCAGGTTTAAGTGGACAGTTTCATTCCCTGTTTGACCAAAACAGTTTTCAATGCACATGCAAGCAGCATGTTGTAAATGTTCCAATGGACAAGGGACTAACACTTATCAAATTAGTGTAAGTAAACGTACGAGAGACGGATTAAGGGTGCCGGGGTACTGGTACTCCCTCATGGAGAGTCATATATGATAAATGCAATGACTTTTTACAAGTATATCTCCAAAAACTGGCTTGCCAGTCCTCTTTTAAAATCATGGATCCGCACGTGCGTACGGAAAAACAGACAGAACACATGCTTGTCAGATTAAGCATAACTTTGGAGGAGGCACACTTTGGCTGTATTGATTTTATACCGATTCTGCATGTAGATTATGGAAAGGGAGGCCTTCAAAATATCATTGATCATAGACGAACTGGAATAGATATTGCCTTAGTATGAAACAAAGAATTATGTTTGTTAATTTTTTGTTAAAGTGGTTGTCTTGCCAAAAGCTAAAAGCAGAGTATTTAAAAATGATTGATTGGTAAATGTGTAATAGTTGATTTTATCAACATTTACAATGTTGTTTGTAAAATAAAAGATGTATATGATGAGCTTAGTTCTTAACTTTAATATTCATGTTGTTAAATATGTTCAAATAAGGCCTTTGAAAATAATGGAATTAATTACTTTTGGAGTGTCAAACATAGTTTGGAAGTACTTGATAAATTACATGCTTATACTAGACCGTTGGTTTTACCGTTTGAATGGTTTTACACTAGTACTTTTGGGACCCTTTATAGCTTGTTGTTCGGTGTGAGCCAAGGCTCCGTGTTGAAGGCCGTACATTGACCTATAATGGTTTACTTTAATAAATTGTTATTTGGATGGAGAGTTGTCTCATTGGCACTCACACCACATCTTCCTATATCTATTATATTAGTAACTTCGAATCTGTTCAAAGTTTTAATTTTTCTAACCTATATACCACGTTGCCTTATAATATTATTAAGAAAAATCACATACCTGATTAAATAGGCATTTAAAAGTCGGAATGCGAATATATATGTTGAAACTCTTTTAGGTCATTTTTAGTAACAACTGGGGCAATATGCGCAATTGTTTCTACATAGGCGAAAATGGTAACGTTTTCTTCTCTAGCTCAGTCCATATCGTAAACTTGGATATGTATGATGGCTCGTTTCGAAGCTGAGACATTTTCACATATATGGTTAAAATTTTCGGGGTACGAAGTGTGATTCATTTTCCGTAAATTAGCATACCCCGAAAATCCTTTCGTGATTCGGCTCTTCATGGTAAAAATCCTTTTTCACACAATAATTTCTTTGGAAATTTAATACTTTGAATACATTTAATAACTCCATAGTTTTTACACATTTATTCTATGGTCCTCTTCTTTCCAGATCAACACAAATGGTTAAGCTCAGTCACTTGTTAAAATTGAAACATGTCCAATATCACTACACAGAGATGTTTTGTTTACACACAACTTTTGTGTTCATCAATTGGAGGCGCATTAGGGATATTGACCCAACTAACAAAAGAACTGTATCAATTGGACCTGCTTTGATACTATAACTGCCCTTGAATGTTTACTAGATAACTTTTTGTTCGCTATGGAGATTCCTTATATCGTCAGGTTATCGGAATTTCCATGGGGACTAATTGTGCACCACTGATTCCGGACCTGTTTCTGTATTGTAATGAGTTACAGTTGATGACTAAAATCAGCAAAGACCCATCAAAACAACATCTGATTCTAAAATTTAATAACACTTTTAGATATTTAGATGATATATTGGCTCCCAATAATGACTACTTCAGTATGTACACTAAAGAGATTTATCCTGCCGAACTGACTTTAAATAAAGCTAATATTAACAATGAACACTGCACTTTCCTGGATCTTGATATCTTTATCTTTAAGGAAACTTAATACCAAAATTTATGATAAAACAGATGATTTTTCATTTCCTATTGCAAATTATCAATTTTAGATGGTGACGTTCCTTGTCGCCATCTTATGGTGTTTATATATCTCGACTTGCTCGATTCGCTCGTGTTTGTAACAACGTATTTGATTTCAACGAAAGAAATCTCTGTATAACTGAAAAATTATTACACCAGGGTTTTCGATATCACAAACTAGTCAAAACATTTACTAAATTTTATCATCGGCACAAGGACATCATTCGTAAATATAAATCAACATTCAGACATCTTATACGTTCAGGTATTTCACATCCTATACTTTATGGTAATATTCTTTACAAAGCACAAAAATGTCGGCATTCACCTCAAAAGCTAACCAAACCATTAAACAGACTCATTCGGAAAGGATATAGTTACGATACTGTTGTCAAGTCATTAAGGATTGCATATTTTAGTATTGATATTGATTCATTCATTGGGTCTTTGCATCGGATATAAACACATTTATTCTATAACAGGTGTTGGCATGATACGGGTTATTTTCTTCTCATATATTTTATGATGGTATGAAACTAAACCCCTAACCGGAGGGATTGTACTTGATTTTCATATAATGAAGAATTAATCTTTCAATCAGTTAAATTGAGGTTTGGAGCTGGCCAATGACGATTGCCAAATAAACAGATCACAAAATGTAACAAAATAGATCTTATTATTAATTTATTACCAAACAGAAAACAATAAACTAACTGAAAAGATGATATACCGCCAACATGAGGTGCAAAATTTGTACACCATATCTGGATTTCGACAATTAATGTCTCTTTAGTGATGTTAGGAATCGAAACGGTATTTGGAAGGCCATATAATTTACCTCATTTTAGGATAGACTCTTGAATTCTGAAAGAGTCAAAATAGGATGAACGGATCATATTAACCCGAAGGCAAATATAATACAAGCCCAAACGAAAAATATACACAAGTCTAAATTGACAACAACGTTCAAAAATATGATTGCGTTGGATAAAACCGCAATTGTATACGTGTGCATGTAAAGCAAATTTCTTGGTAGAGGGTCTAAATACAGCACAAACAACATTTTCCAAAATACCAAATAATTGAAAAGTATATTTTAACAAAACGCATTAGACTAGCAGGTCGAACAACTGATGTTCTGTAACCCTGATGACTGCCATTGGCGATTGCCAAATAAACGGATCACAAGATGTAACAAAATAGATCTTAGTATTAATTGATTACCAAACAGAAAACAATAAACTTGCGGAAAAGATGGTATACCGCCAACATGAGGTGCAAAATTTGTACACCATATCCGGATTTCGACAATTAATGTCTCTTCAGTGATGTTAAAAATGGAGACGGTATTTGGAGGGCCATATAATTTACCTCAATTTAGGATAGACTCTTGAATTTTGAAAGATTCAAAATAGGATGAACGGATCATATAAACCCGAAGGTTAATATAACACAAGCCCAAACGAAAAATATAAACAAGTCTAAATTGAAAACAACGTTCAAACCTATGATTGCGTTGGATAAAACCGCAATTTTATACGTGTGCATGCAAAACAAATTTCTTGGTAGAGGGTCTAAATACAGCACAAACAACATTTTCCAAAATACCAAATGAGTGAAAAGTATATTTTAACAAAACGCATTAGACTAGCAGGTCGAACAACTGATGTTCTGTAACCCTGCTGACTGCCATTGGCAATTGCCAAATAAACGGATCACAAGATGTAACAAAATAGATCTTAATATTAATTGATTACCAAACAGAAAACAATAAACTTGCGGAAAAGATGGTATACCGCCAACATGAGGTGCAAAATTTGTACACCATATCCGGATTTCGACAATTAATGTCTCTTCAGTGATGTTAGGAATCGAAACGGTATTTGGAAGGCCATATAATTTACCTCATTTTAGGATAGACTCTTGAATTTTGAAAGAGTCAAAATAGGATGAACGGATCATATAAACCCGAAGGCAAATATAATTGCAAGCCCAAACGAAAAATATAAACAAGTTTAAATTGAAAACAACGTTCAAACCTATCATCGCGTTGGATAAAACCGCAATTTTATACGTGTGCATGCAAAACAAATTTCTTGGTAGAGGGTCTAAATACAGCACAAATAACATTTTCCAAAAGACCAAATGAGTGAAAAGTATATTTTAACAAAACGCATTTGACTAGCAGGTAGAACAACTGATGTTCTTAAACCCTGCTGACTGCCATTGGCGATTGCCAAATAAACGGATCACAAGATATAACAAACTAGATCTTATTATTAATTTATAACCAAACAGAAAACAATAAACTTGCGGAAAGATGGTATACCGCCAACATGAGGAGCAAACATTTGTACACCATATCCGGATTTCAACAACTCATGTCTCTTCAGTGATGTAAGGAATCGAAACGGTATTAGAAAGGCCATATAATTTTCCTTAATTTAGGATAGACTCTTGAATTTTGAAAGAGTCAAAATAGGATGAACGGATCATATAAACCCGAAGGCAAATATAATACAAGCCCAAACGAAAAAATATAAACTAGTCTAAACTGAAAACAACGTTCAAACCTATGATTGCGTTGGATAAAAACCGCAATTTGTATACGTGTGCATGCAAAACAAGTTTCTTGGTAGAGGGTCTAAATACAGCACAAACAACATTTTCCAAAAGACCAAATGAGTGAAAAGTATATTTTAACAAAACGCATTTGACTAGCAGGTCAAACAACTGATGTTCTTAAACCCTGCTGACTGCCATTGGCGATTACCAAATGATCGTATCAGAATATGTAACAAAATAGGTCTTATTATTAATTTAATACCAAACAGAAAACAATAAACTTGCGGAAAAGATCATATACCGCCAACATGAGGTGCACAAATTTGTACACCATATCCGGATTTCGACAATTAATGTCTCTTCAGTGATGTTAGGAATCGAAACGGTGTGTGGAAGGCCATATAATTTACCTCAATTTAGGATAGACTCTTGAATTTTGAAAGAGTCAAAATAGGATGAACGGATCATATAAACCCAAAGGCAAATATAATACAAGCCCAAACGAAAAATATAAACAAGTCTAAATTGAAAACAACGTTCAAACCTATGATTGCGTTGGATAAAACCGCAATTTTATGCGTGTGCATGCAAAACAAATTTCTTGGTAGAGGGTCTTAATACAGAGCAAACAACATTTTCCAAAAGACCAAATGAATGAAAATGTATTTTTAACAAAACGCATTTGACTAGCATGTCGAACTACTGATGTTCTTAAACCCTGCTGACTGCCATTGGCGATTGCCAAATAAACGGATCACAAGATGTAACAAAATAGATCTTATTATTTATTTATTACCAATCAGAAAACAATAAACTTGCTGAAAAGATTGTATACCGCCAACATGAGGTGCAAAATTTGTACACCATATCCGGATTTCGACAATTAATGTCTCTTCAGTGATGTTAAGAATCGAAACGGTTTTTGGAAGGCCATCTAATTTACCTCAATTTAGGATAGACTCCTGAATTTTGAGAGTCAAAATAGGATAAACGGATCATATAAACCCGAAGGCAAATATATAAAATAAATAGTAAAATAAGTAAACAAGTTAACAGTTCCAGTTCAATCGATTTCATCCTTCCATTGGGACTCTTCAGGATAAATGATTTAGCGTCGTTATGGGCGACGTCGTTAAGGAGGCTTGTTACGTTCCGGCATTGTTCATAATTAAAGTTCTGGGGATTTAATTTTGATCGGAACGTTGTTATAAAATAACGTTCCATCTCCTTTCGATAGGCTTCATCACGTGTACATTTAAAATAGGCATTATTTGCAGTTTTGTTTACCACAAGTGTCAAGATGGGCACTAATTGGCGAGTTTCTGTATTGTGGGTGTTTTATTTGTTCTTCATGAACTCGCACCCGTTCACAGAGGCTATTCCCGGTCTGTCCAATATAATGTTCGTGACAACCATGGCACGTGACGCAGTAAATAAGGTTTGTTGTCTTACAAGTCATATTGGCGTTCACATGAAATTTTCTTCCATCTTTAAATGTTTTCATTTTGCCTCTTTCTAAATATTTGAAATCTTGACCGCAAACACCGCATAAATACGGATCATGTGTACTAACGAACGGTATTTTCTTTAAGTTTTCATCCGTGTCTTTCACTTTCGGGGTTCGTAATTCTTGAAGTGTCAGTTGTTTTGCTTTGCGTATTCCACTTTCGATTAAACCCTCTGGGTATAACTGTTGTGTTAAATATCCTTTCAATTCGATCAATCGTACGTCTCGAATGTTATTGTCCGACACTATAGCACAAATCCGCCTGGCCATACAGTTAGGTATGTTTCGTTTTGTATGGGACGGATGACACGAATGAAAATTTAAGTATTGATGGGTGACTGTGGATTTATAATAAATATCCGTCGTTATTTGTCTGCCTGATTTCAAGATGAGAATATTCAAAAATGGTAGTTGAGTGTTACTGGTTTCCATGGTGAATTTAATCGACGGATGTAAGGAGTTGATTAGATCTCTAAATTTATATAAATCTTCCTCTGATCTGCTCACAAATATTATGCAGTCATCTAAATATGTTTTCCAAAACTGAATGACATAATCACTGAAATTTTGGTCGTATTGGACAGATATTTATCGATATATCTGTTTTCTAAATATCCCATCACCAAATTGGCGTAGGTGGGGCAACTTTAGTTCCCATGCCTGTACCTTTGATTTGTCTGTATCTTTTCACATCGAAATAAAATCTATTTTCTTCCAGCACTATTTTGATCGCCTCTAGTATGAAGTTTTTTTTTCAAATCTACTGTCAATTTCATCCCGTTTTTCTTCGATCTAGTATTTTACGGCTGTAAGACCTAGATCATGCGGAATATTTGTGTATAGACTTGTAACGTCAAAGCTTGTTAATAGTGTTTCTTCTGGAACTATGACAGGAATGTGATTTAAGAATTCCATATCATCTTTGATATAACTCGGAATTGGCAAAACATAGATGTTTGATAATAAGATCGATAAAGTGACTAAATCTTTGAGTTAATGATTCCGGTCCGGCTATAATTGGTCTTAATTTCAGATCAGCGGGACGGAATGTTTCAATGTAAACATTGTTTTGATCGCAAACAGTATGTTGTATTTGTGCACTTTTATGAACTTTTGGAAGTCCAAAACAATTACTCTCTTTCGGATCAAAGTCACACAAATACGCTATTTCCTTCTCAGTTAGACATTGATCGTAGTCTTTCATCAGTTTTTAATCTCTTTTCGTTGCATTTTCCGGGTTATGTTTTACTTTTTGTAGTATTCCTCATCATTCAGCTGTTCCAATACTTTTCTTTATATAAGTCGGTATCCGAAATGATGATGGCTCCTCCTTTATCTGCTTCTTTAATGATTATGGAGTCGTCATCTTTAAGACTTTTAACGCATCCTGTTCATTTCGGGTTAAATTCAGTTTACGTGTACTCACGGGAAATTTTGTTATTGTCTCAATGTAAGTATCTAAATAATCATCTTTCTCCGGTCGAGGGTGTAATTTGATTTGTTTCTTACAAGAGGTTTATCATCGTCCTTTTATTCCCGAATTCTTCTTTTAAACGGAGGCGTCTAGAAAAATTGTTGATGTCAGCTTTCAATTCCGGAACGTTTGAATATGGATTTTACGCCTTTATATACCAGTGTGCAAGACAGTAATTTACGCCTATATATATATATATATATATATATATATATACAAATCTAAATTGAAAACAACGTTCAAACCTATGATTGCGTTGGATAAAACCGTAACTTCTATACGGTTTACTGAAGTATATTTATGTAAAAGCCCTTGAGAACACTGTAATCAGTATTATTTCTCTATATGAATCCCTTTGTCAGGTCAAAACAAAGCGTATTGTTAACTGACCATTCAATAAATCATGTATACGTTACTAACTAGCTACATGTATATATTTATATATAGTCGAAAACATTTTCAAAAAGGAAAAATTCCAAGGGTACATATTAATCATGCCTTTGTAGAATGGGACACATGCAAGAATGGACAAAATTCTAGTGACCATTAAAAATAGCCTTACTGTTTGATTCTAGCAATATTCTACCTTGATTTCAAAATACAGTTTTCTATCATATAACTTATCGTGTTTATTTTCAATTTTCTATTTCCATCATTCATATATTGTAAATATTAACTTCAGCGAAAATAATAAAAATATTACATGAAGCGTTTGAAATATAGAATACTGCAAAACTATATGTTTTGATATGATAATCATGTAATTATATATTTTTTAAATTGGCGATTAAACTCGTCATATTTCAGAAAGAAAAACACCAAACATCCATTTTAACCAATTTACTTTAAACTAGAATAGTAAGTATTTTAATCTGCATGTCGTTGGACCTAACATGAATTATTAGATATATAGAATTTATTCTAATCGACCATTATATTCATGTATAAAGTTTACGATTGGTTACGTTTTTTCATCGACAAATCGATTATACTGTTAATCAAGTTAATCGTACATATCATGTGGACATATGAGTAAACACGTGTGAGTAGCATTCAACGTTTACGTGTATGTTATGCTTTGTTTGTACACAACTTTGAACATATTAAGATATGTTAATTGTGTCTCAAAGATATGCTTTTTGCTCTTAACTTTCTTGCAATTGATGTAAAACTTCAACATCATTTGGACTTGCAATAAATTTGAGACCGCTTTATTTATATTAAGACAATCACTACCGCCTTGCCAAAAATATATTGCGGTACATGGTAATGCGGTACAAGGTAATACAAAAAGCCCACAAATAATGTTTGTAAAAAGGCCATGTCTACATGTTTATTGTTATTGCCTAACACACTTTCTTTTTGAATTATCTTACATGTAGTACCATAAGCGCCGCATAAGCCGTCCATTTTTACCTACGATCAATCAACATTCAAACTTCATCAAGTTATTATGCAATTATCCAAACTTTAGCTATACAACTAACACATCTGATGAAGAAGGATCTTCAAGACATTGGTTGTTATACTTGAATTCATATGATTAAGGCCACAAAGGATCACTTTTTTTATAAATATGAAAACATAAAAAAATACAATTGTTGTATCATCTTTATTTCACGAGAAATAGATAATATTTAACAACTGCTCTCTTGTTACATATGTTTTTGTACGAATTGGCCCTACGCAATGGTAGCTAAAATGATATATATAGAATAATGTGTGGTAAACTGCTGTAAGAAACGGATGACATTACCGAGTAACAATGTAAGTTCAACGTGCATATACGTGACAAAATGTTACTTCGAGCCCGTCAATCCAAAAGAGTATACATGCATGATGTTTTTTCGACCGGCAAAAAACGTTTCCAAATTACGGCTTTTTCTTGACTGTGCGGGATATATGAGTACGCAGCAAGGTCTGGTCAGAATGCTGACGTTTAATCGAGTGCCTCTTCTAGATAGAGTGCTCATTTATCAATGCGATAAAAAACCTTATCAGTTAATGCTCCGTAGGTAGTTTGCTGTTGGTCGGAATAAATGTCTTTATTCATAACACCCTGATTTTCCAGACCCTTGTTGTCCGGTGAAATTCAAAATGTGTCGTCCTTTATTTCAACTTCTACTTTGTTTTCGGCTTAAGCATTCATGATATATTTTCTACTAGACGTAAACAAAAATGAATTAATGAATCGAGTTCCTCCCTTTTGTATAGCCTCTGTTTATAATTGTCTTTATTTCGAAAGTTGCACACTGTTGGACAATAGCATACTCAGACATGAGTAACATTAGCGATAGGGGTCCTATTCGGTATATGCCTGTTTCGGAAGGTTGACATGACGTACATAGAAAAGCATTGACGCATATTTAAGATGAGAGATTTATATTTGTGAAACGGTTGTATTAATGAAAGATAGCATCTTTAGAATATTCTAAATCAAAGACAGTAGTGTTAATCAACCTGAAATTGAATTTATTTGCAATTAATTTAGAAATTAAAACATGATATTTACCGTAATGCTTATGTCCATGTTAGAAACAGCCTTTATACACTTTAGACCATTGCTATTGCACTTCGCCTTTATTTCATTATATCTTCATTCAAGCAATCAACTCTCTAATTTGTCGAAGCTAATAATACGATTTGCAACTTTCATTGATCTCTTATGTTCAGGACATTCAAAGATTCTGCTTAATTTATTTTATAAATGTTAATAACATAATTCACATTGGATTCAATAAATATTCTTAATCTTATTCATAATAAAAGAGATAGGTTCTTACCTTTTTTCATTTTATTGCGTTAAATTTTGTTTATTAAAATTTATATTCTTTTCCTTTACGTTCTGATTATTATTAATATGAACACATAAAGAAAAATCCAGACGTTATATAATCTTTATTCCATGAGAATTACGTGATGATTGAATAACTGCGTATATCTTGTCACACATCATACACATGTCCTTGTACGATTTTTCTCTTTACCTACCATTGTATCGTTGAGACCTTATATAGCAATAAGGAACAAATACATTATTTAAGGTGTTATTACAAGTATTCTCAATTGAATGACAATTTTTAAATCGTTGATCACATTTCATGTTTACACATTTTGCACAGCGTCAACAATTAACTATGTCCTTCATTACATTTGTTGCTTTATAAATTTGTCTGTCAATTTCGATGTACATTTTTATAGATATAATGTATATGTGCGTGGCATCGGCAAGTAAAATTCCTCTTACGATTGTTTACAAACTATAAAGCTTATTTTTACAAAGAGATGTGCAGTATTTTTTTTTGAGATATTGGTTCTTTCGATGGTAAATTTAAATTGATAATTTATCTATTGATGAGTTGTACCATTGCATACGAAATAAAAAAATAAGACAATCCGCTACATTTTATGGACACTGGATTTTTGTTATTCAGCTTATTTGTTAAATGACCATTTCATGAAACTCGGATTGAATGAACTTTCAAAACATTTGGATCAAATACCCATTAAATCATACAACACATAAGCTATAACAGATCCCTGTAATTTAACAAATAAAGTCGTAGCAATTATTCAGCAATGTCTTTTTAGTCATTGAACTTCATCTGATTGTCGGTTCAGTATCACACAACGCTAAATTTCAAACAAAATGAAGTTGGTTCCTGTTTGTTTTTTTCTAAGATTCGTGTGGTTTTTATAATGTAAAATATGATTGGCATGCCAAAACTATAGGCACAACTTTTTCAGCAATCTTAATCATTGTTTAAAAAAGCTACTACCGCGTGGCTGTACCAAAGCAAACATTTTTGTATCGATTTAAGTTGTTGTTGATTTTTGGCGAAACCTGAAATTGTTTACCTTTCACGACCTAATGCAACAGAGGATAAATGCAATACACTTAATGAATTTGATGAGTCACATAGGCTTTTCTCTAATAACGTTTATTTGTAACGCTGGTACATGCCAAACTAAACGTCCTCTTTAATTAAAATTGCATAATATTAAATCCACAATTACAAGTGCTTTTGCTCATCAAATGTTTATGTTTTGTATTAAGAGTGTTCTATTAGTTTGATATGACTTTCTGTGTCTAATACTGAGGATAACTGTCTTTTCTATTGAAAAAAAACAAAATATTGAGAATATGACAAGACTCATGGAAATACTATTTGTTACTGGTTACTTAAGAGAGACCTTCTGATGAATTTTGTAGTAGGACTAATAATAAAATTAGTAGAAGGAATACTAACATCTTTCGGGAGTATATAACATTGTGTAGTCGTCGCCTTGACTATCCGCCCTCCGTCTCTTTCTCTGTCTATCCAAACGTTTTTGTAACCAAAACAAATGGTTTTCAAATGTGGACTTTAGGTCCTCTGATTTGCTTACAATGAAACTTTACACAATTATGAAAAACATGAGGAAGCGAAAGAATCATGTACACTTTGGGATCAAATGATAAACTTCACGGTCACTGAAATATTAAGTTTTTAAAACATGCTTTCCGTAAGTTAACTTCAGATTGTTTTGCCGGTTTAAAGGGAAACATACAATGATGGAATGGAAAAAGATAATAATGTTTTTTTTTTATAAATCAACAAGTCAAAAGTCATGGTTGAAGCTGCTGAAATAGACAGTTGTTATAGAAATGTTAATTTGATTTTATAGTTTCTGAGTGGTGGAGGTGGTGTTATGACGGTAACGTGTTGGTTTGAGATACATTGTTTGATAAATTAATTGATGTCGTTTAATGTCATTGTAAGCACTCTTGGTATTTTTATTGGTGGAATTAGCCAGTAGAAGGCTTCGACAAACGACAGGAATACTGAAAATTCATGTCAATTAAGATAGGATTCGAACGCACTAACAAGAAAAGGGGGTTGGGAGGGGATCTTCAAAACGCACAACCCAAGTGTTGACAAGATAGTGATGGCTGTCGATTAACTAGTCCGACCACTTAGCCACAAAGGCCCCAGATTTTGATAAAACTTATACGAGTTGCCGAAGTAGAACAATTGAGACATTGAAATGCATTTGAAATAGTTGAAACATTAACACTAGTATTATATTTCGTATGTGTTTTCCAAACATACTTATATGTGGAATTCAGTAAAACATATAAAAACCACTTCTGCATGGCGCTTATTTTTGTTTGATATCAAGTTGCAGTTTTTCTTCTTTTTTTTGACTAATAGTTTGTTCAACGTTACTATATGAAATTGTAACATTAAACAAACAGTTTTACATAAACGTCTTTAATCAAGTGTTACCAAGACAATTGTTTTATATTATTTCCGCAATGTTGTTTAATCCAACCATTTAGCATGTTTAGATTCAAACAATAAATAAGCCAGTCAGGGGCATTACTTAAAAAAGTCACTTTTAAAATTACCTTAACAAATAATGTTGAAAACGAGGCTATTTCAAATATTATATAAGTAACTTTTCTAAATAATAGTTTTATAGGTGTCCATTTATACAGATTTTACTAGCTTTAACAAATTTTCACTGTCATCTGGTTATTTTTCCAATGAAATATAAAAGCTTATCCTCCTGGAACAATAATTGCCTTTTTTATGCACGTATCATTCATATCGACGCTTCTGGTTCAAAGATTGGTCTCTTGAAACTATCAAAATATACTTGTCTTTGAAAATATTGAAGGTAGACAGGTATGAATAGATAGAAGCTTGTAGCTTTATTAAGACTTGAAGATATCTATAATTTGTAACCCCAAAAATTACATGTGTTCCTTAAATAATTGTAATTACTAATTCTTTCAAAGATACATAAACTAGCTTATTCAAGTAATATTTTTGTCTTTATTTTTAAAGTAATCTTTCATTTCTATTACCTCTCAAATTTAATAAATTCATAATGCTATGTAATAGAATGATGTAAAATTCATGAAAACTACATTTAGTCTATGCTTCTTTTGAAATTTAGATTAACTCTATTGAGTGATTTAATTATCTAAAAAAAAAAGCAAACCTTAACTATATAAGTAAATAAAAATGTTTAACTCGTTTAAGTAACGCCCCAATCTCGTAGTTAAATATAACAAATAAACACTTCATAAATTTAGTGCTATCGGAGTTCTTTCCTTGTTAAACCTTCACAAGGAACTCTCAAAGCAAAGAAATTGGAACCAAGTGGATTTTAAATTTCTACATTCGTGACCATCAAAATGAACAAAACGGGATATAGCAAGGAACAAGAAATAAATTGTCGATACCTTATATAAAATACAACTGTTGAAGGTAAACGAAACTTTAATTGCTTTTTACTTGAAGAGCTAGAATCCTCATAGCAAACTTCTGTACTTCACAAAAATGCCAATCTCAAAGAAATGTTGAAATGGCGAAAGGGAAGGAGATATCTTTTTAAAGAAGACTAAAGTTATGTTTGTGTATTACGCAATAATCAAAATTATAAACACGAATAAATGCATTTCATGATGCATAAAAAAAACAAAAAAAACATACATATAAAAAAAAAAAACAGTATCTAAACTTTTGTCAAAAATATTGAAATATCAAGTACAGACATCATTACATTTACAGGAAATATAATGTTAAAGTCACTGGTCCCATATTTTAAAACGATGTCTTTGGGTTTTTAGCTTGTACTGTATACGACGCTGCTAGAGTATCTTCCTCAACTATCAAAACTTGCCTGCATTATGTCCTTGCATCTTTTATGGGGACTGGCACCAACAAAAGAAAATCGTAGAAAAAGCTAAATATACGTTATAGCAAAATCATTTACTATTCAGAAATCGTGTACACAAAACATGTCGAATAAAGATATACTTTATATTGCAATATCTATTGTAATGTGTTTTTCCCCATTAGTTCAGAGTTATGTTAAACATTTGTTCGAAAGCAATGCTATAAACGGTATGCTATTTACTAAATAATCAGCAATCTATCTGGCGAGATTGGGTGTTAATGTGCGACATTTTGAACTTTTTGTTCAATCACACTTTCTCCTGGAATAGTTCTGAAAAAAAAAAAAAAAAAAAAAAAGTGGCAGTTATTCTTTTTTCTTTAACAACATTTTTATCTTTTTTACAACATTTTTATCTTGAGGTCTCTGTTACGTCGATGTCAATTAAGTCTTTGGAAGTGCTTTTTGTTGTAATAAAAGCAGTTTGCTGATATCTTAAAATGTACTGTCGTCTAAGATTTCATTAGATTGTGTCATTAAGACAAGGTACGATGATTGGCCAAATTGGATTTTCAGAATTCAATGTGTAATGTACATGTACTCATATCGTAGTTTCAATTGGTACATCTACAGTAAAACATGTCTATACAGGGCACCATCATAAAAAGTTGCCCTCTATGAAAAAAGTTGATGATGAGACCACAATACTTTTTTTTTAGTTATTGTTAACGTATATTATTAACGTACTTGGTAATTTGTGGTCATACAGCTCTTTAACTGTTTCGGTTTTATACATCCTTGGCTTTCAAATTTTCGGTTTTGAGCGTTTCTGATGAAGGTTAATCCAAAAAAGTGCTTCGGACGCATGAAATGTATAACGTGTTTTTTTTTTTTTTCATTTTTAAAGCACTTAGTCAATACCTGTGCTGTTCCGAGGTAATCATCAGATCAATAGTCAGTACTTCGGTACTGATATGATTTATAACAAACCTTAAAAACTAAGTCAGTTGTATTGGACAGGTTGGAATATATTGAATTAATCCAATAAAAGTCTGAATTATCTACAGTATCTTGCCCTTTGAACGAATACTTATCAGTTGTGAACAAACATTATTAGGTATACTATGTAAATTTAATAGATTCTGATAATGTTAATTATGTAATGACATAAGGCATTATGTTATTTGAGACGCTGTACCTTAATCCTTTGGAATCATTGAGGTGCAATTAAGACTTATTATGGCATAATGTTTCAGTTTAATTTGAATTTTCACTTTTTTTTATGTTTTGTGCAAAATCGTATGATATTATTAAGTTGGAATTTATTACCTTTTCTTGTTCTTGATTTTAGCATTAAACTCTGCACCTTAATCTCCAAATGCTGATGTTATATTCCGATGATTTTCTCTTGATCATACGTACATAAAATGATAATAGAATACATTGATTTAATTATTGTCATAATTGTCTTTATTAGCATCATAATGAAAATTCAGCTCAATAAATTTGAAATATCTGTGGTTTATCAATTGAATGTTATACCGTTATCCATTATGTATCTTTGTTTAATGCAAACAACAGGGAAATAAATATGAAATAAAACTATATCTGTTTATTAAAAATGTTTTAAATAAAGAGAATATTGCTTTTAATGCACGCGACAAACGTTGTCTGAAAAAAAAAAAACATAAACTTATCATGTGTTTACAATTGACAAAAACTTTTAATTTTAAGATATAAGTACTTAAAAATAATTTATCAATATTTGATATATATATATATATAAATGAATAGGTTAATGTTCTAAATAATTTTAAAAATTGTTTTCAAGCTGCATCTATAATTATAAGTAACAAAGGTTTATTTAACCTTAAATAAATCCATATTTGATTTTATAATAACAAATTCAACATCGGGTCTTATTTTTCCATTGAATTCTACAAATAATTCAACTGTTTTCTCAATCTAAAAATGCAACATGTTATGTTAACACAAAATGCTGATATTGTTAGTATGCATTGAAACGTGAAAATATGGCGTTACGATTAAACTGAAATATAGGATTCAGTAAAACAATTACGGCGCACGTATTTATATTAAATTAGCAAACACATGGGCTCATCAAACAACCTTGTACATAAAGCATACATAATTCACTGATGATACAATTCGAATATTAATTTAGTTTCTTTACAAGGTTATGCATTTCGTAAATACGTCTTTGATATAAATATACTACTAAATGATATTGATAGGTTTTTACATAAGGTTTTTCGTAGCCACATTTCTCCAATACAGACATGTTGATTATAACAGTTGATGCCATTACTCGAATAAGTGCAATATCAACTATACAATGTAACATGTGTCTTGTATTAAATACATTTCGATTGTTTATCATAGGAAACGTCTGAATTTAAAGAATGTTTTTTTTTTTTTTTTTTTAATTTAATGATTTATTTGATTCAATAATTGTTATTGCACAAGAAATAACTCAAAATACCTTGACAGAATTCACCAGTCCAATGTCCAATGCAGTCACACATATGTCCACTGCCACTTGTCACACATTTCCCACCATTAAAGCATGGGCAGTTATCAGCTCAAATGAAACAATATGACCATGATTTGTTAATTTAATATCCAAAAAGTAACAAAGAACTTTACTATGTACAATAGGATTAATTTATTATTCACAAAATGCAATGACTTATTATATATGTACCAAAATTCCTACAGCATTTACATTATAAGTATATATATCCCAGTTGATATGATATTTCAGAGTTTGCATTACCTATTACAAGTTCCTTGATAGAGGATTGTTGTTTTCGAGGAAGCTACTTAACCTTATAGTTTAAAGTGATGAAGTTGAAATTATCTCTTCTATTTTTACGCACGCCATTTCGAGTTGGTTGACTGGTATGGAATATCTGTTTCAAGGATGACGACGAATATGTTCCAATTGTCGTAACCGAAATCCCGTCCTCTTTTTCACTAATGTGACCTACCGAATGAGATTTATCACCGGGTTAATACTTTCATAAGCAACACCACACGTGCCATCTATTGAGCAGGATTTGCTGATCCCTCCAGAGTCCTTGGAATTACCCTCAATTTGTTTTGGGGTTCGTGTTACACACTCTTTAGGTTTGTATACTCTTGTTTGTTTTTTTTTTTTTTTTTTTGGGGGATCTTTTTCGTTTTTTTTTATGATAGTGTCTTTTGTTTTTGACTTATGAGTTTCAATATCACTTTGTTGTCTTTCGCCTCTCTTATTATGTTTATTTTAAAAAATGTACATTGTATGCAGATGTCATTTTATTTTAATCACCGTTTTAAAAGGATATACTAATGACTTTTTTATTACAAAATCTATGCACAAATCCTGCCACAATCTGTTGAAAATGAAATATGTCATGAGAGGGAATGGCGAAGGATCCAAGGAACATTCAAACACATGCTGACGACAAACATATAAACAGTGAAAAGGGCAAATACTTGAACAGTTTACAAAACAGAACATAGACTGCAGGTGCTGTTGTAATGTTGCTTCATCGGAATAAAAGTCGACAATTAAAAACCGGAAAGCATCCCTTTGTCGTAAATTTATGTCTTCAGTCGACCCTCATTGTCAATTTATTGAAAGGTATTTTTCAAGTAGTATCCTATATCTCCAGTTCAGGAAACGATACTATATGACGTCTGTCTCAAATGAGCATAAGAACAAGTTGACAAAAAGGGCAATGATGATTACAAAAAAAAAAAAAAAAAAAAAAAAAAAAACAACACGTACCAAAAGCGTTAAAATATACTTCAATCAAAGAAATCAATCATTGTGCTGCGTGGGAAAAAAAAACTGTATCATCTGTATCATATCGTTACATATATAAACAACATAAACTTGATTGACTAACAGGTATTCGATTACAAATAAATAGGAGAACTACAACCGAAATCACACATTATTCAGAGAACTTTCGAGAAACGTAAATACAGTAATGTATATTGGGTCATGCTAAAAATTGAAGGTTTTGATCATTAGAAATATACAACTGTCTGTGTAAATAATAATAATTTAAATTTATTTTTACATTAAAGGCAAAATGTTCGGGTTATGACACCAATCAGTAGATCGTCGCTAATTATCATTTCTTAACATGTCTCTGATTGCTGTGCTGTCAAAAGGTGTGACATGAATGATCAGCCAATGCAAATAAATTACATTTGTATTATTGAAAACACAGATCAAAATTAAGTATGCACAATCTTTTGATCTGTTGAACAACACCAAAGACTCGATAATTAACAGTATGATATATGAAACATTCAAACGACGATGAATCTTTGAATATGCAGGGAAATTTACGCGGGGTCAAATTTTCGCGTTTCTCTAGCTGCCGCGAACAAAGCGAAAATTAAACACACGCAAAAAAAACCCCGATATACGGTATTGGTATCTACGTTGGTCATTCTGATGTAAACCAATGCACGAAAAAAGATAAAGATTGAAATTGAGAATGGAAAAGGGGAATGTGTGAAAGAGACAACAACTCGACCAAAGAGCAGAAAACAGCCCCGGGCCACCAATTTGTCTTCAACACAGCGAGAAAATCCCGCAACCTGGAGGCGGGTTTCAGCTTGCCCCTAAACAAAAATGTGTACTAGTTCAGAGAAAATCGACCTCACACTAAACTCCTAAACATATAGATGAACCAAAATAATAAAAAAAAAAAAAAGCATACAAGACTAACAAAGGTCAGAGGTTCCTGCCTTGGGACAGGCGCAAAAATGCGGCGGGGTTAAACATGTTTTGTGAGATCTCAACCCTCCCCATATACCTCTAGCAAATGAAGAATAAACAAACACATAGCAATACGCACAGAAAAACTCAGTTTAAAAGAAGTCCGAGTCCGATGTTAGAATAGCTAACAGAAGAAACTAAGGAAAATGGCAATGATAACATATATTAACAAAGGACTACTAGCAGTTACTGACATGCCTGCTCCAGACCTCAATTAAAACGATTGAAAGATTATGTCTTCATCATATGCAAATCAAGCACAATCCCTCCCGTAAGTGGTTTACCATCATACACTATGAGAAGAACAGAACCCGTATCATGCCAACAACTAGTTTTAGAATAAATGTGTTTATTTCCGATGCAAAGACCCTATGAGCAAAATAATATTAATTCCTAAAAATGTCATCTTTCACGACTTGACAACAGTATCGTAACTCTATCCCTTCTGAATAATTGTATATATTCTAAGTTTTGTTGTTTTGTATCTCTATCTTATTCATATTGCCCTTAAAGCATGCAGTTTCTCAATAAATCAGAAGCTGGGCGATGATTTCTGATACAACTGATGTTCATGGTTTGGAAAGAGGTTTCGAGGAGCACTGAGTAGATTCAGCAATATAACGTTGTATGTAAGAACACTTTTGTTATTTAGGTATTAACAAGTGTACTGATTTATCTGTTATCGTTTCAAATTTCTAGGCCTAAGTTGGAAAAAAACAAGAAATCAATTTAGGAAGTATTGATTTGTACGGGCACTTGCCAACATTTACATATTTAATGTTTTGATCTAGAGTTATTATCTTTTAAATACATGTGTGTTTTTTTCCAAGAGATAACGACATAAACGTTTAAAAGTAAATGTTCCTCGATATGATGCAAATGAGTTTATGTCAATGTTACTCAATGCCATTTAAGTGGTTGGAAAGTACCATTGTAACCATTTGAAGCTTTTATACAATACAAAATATACTGTCAAAAATAATTGAAATTATGAACTTAAGGTAAAATGGGCGTCTTTCGCCATCTTTGATTGGACAATATCAGAACACAATAGGTCCTGATTTTCAAAATGGGATGCAGGAATGCAATTAACTAAATTAATATGCATTTTCTTTTAAGTCTATCGTTGTACGCTTATACTCCCATACCATCTAGTGAATGATCTGTGTGGTAATATTTTGAAAGGACTTGAACTACTTACGAATACATTTTCTGAGCGTATCCAAACACAATGCTATAACTAATGTTCCGTCGCTACATTTAGCAGTTGTTCCTATGGTTGCTCTTTCAATTAACCACGACCAGAATGGAAAAATGCTACAGTTACAGTTGAGTGGATTCGATGTGAGGGATCTAAAATAAAAAGAAAAAATACTTTCACTAAAACCCTGATAAATTGTCTAGTCGAAGTAATTGCAACAATAATGGATTATTAATGTTTCATTGCAGTTCACCTTTTCGTAGGAAATGAGACAAATCAGCACATCTCAAAACATTGAAATAAAAAAAATAAGTTTGGGTGAATCGTATTTTTTTCTTAAAAATTCAAAAAGAAAAATATATCGTTACTCTATAGACAATAGATGGATGAATATATTTCTGTATGAGTGAACCTGAACACTAAATTTTGATAATTATGTATGGTAAAATGATTCATTTAGATTAAAATTTTCTAAAACTTGAAAAATGTCACGTCTTGATCCAACTCGAGAGAACATAGTCTACCAGATAAATGTATTATTTTCTACTGAAGTGCGACTGTGTGCACAACATTTAAATATCAATCCACAAAAATGCACAATTGTTATTATAGGGTAAAACCATGCTTTTCATATTCATATTGCTGAACACTGGGAAATAGATCATATGTTGATCCATATCCACTAAAACAAGCAAACATGCACTATTTGTACCGAAATTCTCATGTCTGAACACGATGTAATCATCATGTTTTAGTCGACTTAAGGGTTCAATTATCCTATGCTATATCCCGCATCTCTTTTATTCAGCTCAAATGAAAATTGATGCAGTAAATCAATGAGGATAATACAAGAAAATGGCCAATCTTGCATCCGAGGGTGGCAATTTTGATATAAAACCATGCAATTATGATATAGAATTAAGAAAAAAGGGGAAAATATATATTGCGTTGTCTCCAAAATTTTGTGATCGAACACAGAGAATAAGTATATGAAAATAAAAGTTATTCTTATTAATTTTAGCACCTATAAAGTGATCAGATAGGTTATAGTAAAATGTAAAATGTCTTTTCATAAGAGAATCCAATTTGAAGCCAAATCGATAGATAGATTGAACACTGCACTTTCGAATCCTAACTTATTGTTGCCTTCGTATCAGTTCACATAATGTGACAAAGGTGACTACATTCGAAATAAACTTCAAGATATAAAAGTGTTAGTAAGATTCAAAAAGGGCCTTATTGTGAGTACATGTAAAAAAAAAAAAAAAAAAGCAAGCAAACAAAAAAGAAAAAGAAAAGGAATACAGTAATGTGATATTACAGTCAGTACAGTAAAATCACAATAGACTTGTACGTATGTTTTTCTATTTTGATAATTGTGCATTTTTCTGATTGGTAAACATATTGATATCTCGATTCTGCTCTACACACGGTACCACTGGGGTATTCAAGCTTAAGGTAGTGCTTGACTGTTGTTTTAATTATTTTTTTTTTAAGTGTTCTATTTGACTAAATCAGTTGATCGATATAGGCAATATTGATAGAAAAAGGTACAGTACTTACCAATGTTAAAATCTCATAAAAACATTTAGGAGACAAATAAAAGTAACACACAAAAACCGAAGGGATCGCCTGGACTAAAACATGAGCAAGATAAATATCGAAACAGGTTACGTGTCTCCTGTCATGCATGCATCACCAGCCATGCGAATCCACACTAAGTCAAAATATCACACATTGAAAAATGACACAATCGTGAAATTACAAATTAGACTACTTTTCTATAATCAAAAGATACAAGACTGCGACAACATGCGCTACTGAATTAAGACATACATATAATGTGACTGTTTAAATTTAACACCACAGTTCTTGACAATTGTACATTTAAAAATCGCCGAAGTAAATAAATCATGTCAATTAATTTAATTCACATTTATGAGTATGCCAAAGGATAAAAAAATGTTTATATTGTGTTAAACTGTGTTGTCATCTGTTATGCTTTCAGTTATTTTTATTATTGTATTTCTGTCTGGCTTACGTATACACCATATCGCCTTTGGGTCAAATATAATGCTATGAGACCACCGGTCTCGATGGTTAACTCTTCTCTCAATAATTCAACATAGATTTCCTTTCTTGATATCTTCTATAAGTTCTATCTTATTGACCTATCCATTAAACATTTGAGCCTTCGTTCAATTGTCAATAATTTTGTCTAAAATGTTATGTTAACTTTCACCGTAAAATCAATGATAGATATGCCAGGACATCACATAGTATTGCATGTGATACGGCTCGAAATAACGAATGTGAACTAGGGCAATCGTAAACATACACTCATAACATTCAGACATTACACTACTGCTCATTTTATAACCACTGCGCGTATGAAACTCAAATGCATGTGAAATATTGCTAATCTGAAGACAATTGATAATCCAGTTTGAAAGGTCACAAACAGGTAAACATAGGTCTTTTTTTTATGAAATAGTTACCTGTTTGCAATAAACAATAATATATATTTCCGTATTGTAAATTTGACAGATTATTTCCAGTTTTGAGATGCAACCATTAAATGCTTTCAAACAACTCTTTAAATACATTTGTTGCAATTTGTTTAGCTGACTAAAATCAAAAGATCAGAGAAATATTAACTATTATTACTATGATTATTTGTATTCTATGTTTAAACGAGAGATAAAAGATACTTAAGGGACATACAAACTCATTATCGAACCAAAATTGACAATCTCCTGGCAATAAACTAAACACATAAAAACATAAACTACAGTATACAAAACAAAAGACAGAAAACAAAAGACTAAGCAACACAAACCTCGACAAATACTTGGGGGTGTTCTAAGGTGATACGGAAGGATACAAAAAAAAAAAAAAAAAAAAAAAAAATACCGAACTCCAAGGAAAATTCAAATCGGAAAGTCCCTTATCAAATGGCAAAATCAAAAGCTCAAACACATCAAACGAATGGAAAACAACTGTCATATTCCTGACTTGGTACAGGCATTTCCTGTGCTCCATATGTGACAATCGTCGAGTTGTTCATGTAAATACAAACTCGGTGATAAGTCTTATTCGGTAGGTTACTTTCGAGGAAAACAGAACAGACATTTCGTAACAGTCATCCAACGTGTGATGGCGTCAGTATAATTTTCGAAGGGATGATTTTACCTTCACAACTTTGAACTCTTTTAAAATGTACACATATTCTAACAAAACCAATATACAATACAGAAATGGTGACAACTATGACCGTACATACGACGTACTTATTTTGGAAATGACCCATATCGTAGTTTCAATTGGTACATTTAAATGATATCAAAAATGATATTCAACAGTTTGTATTTTCAGATATTTTTATCTGATCCCAACGGTAACAATGATATACAAAATTAAATGTAAAGAATAGTATTTCAACATCCATGAATGAACCTTAATACATGTCCTTTTCATTCTTCTGTCTATTTTATAAAAATAATTATATATAGTATGATTGTCAAAGAGACAAGTATCTACCAAAAATACCAATGACGAAAAAATTAACATCTTTTGGTTACCAAAATCCTTTAACACTGCGCAATATCCATACATACCTCATAATAAACTTTATGAAGCCCCGATATGAAAATGTAAAACAGTTCAGACGAAAAAAAAACAACGGCCTGATTTATTACATACAATAAGCGAAACACAAATATGATATACAGTAACAAACCACAAACACTGAAGTTCTGGTTCCTGACTTGGAAAAAGAACATTCAGATTGTGGCGGGTTAAACATGCTTGCTGGCGCCAAAACCCTCCATTTAACCTGGAAGCGTGATGTAACAACACAACATAAGAACACTATAAACATCAGTTGAAAAGGGCAGACTCATCAGATTTAAAAAAAAAAACGCCACACACACACATACATATTCACAAGTACAGATCTGAGTGTAAACGGGCTATTGGTTGACTCTTGCTATCACAAATGAAAGTTGGTATACAAGTAGCTCACAATGAAAAGAAAACTATATTGATCGAATGTTGAATCAGAAAAGTGATGTCAGGAGATGTATCAAAACTTTCCAAACATCTTTTACATAAACCTTTACTAAGCTAATTTCATCAATATAACGACAAATCAATACAAGGAGTGGCAGTTGTTTTTGTACAATGGTTTGCTTTAACAGGATAGATATTGTATTGTTATTTAAAATTATTATTTGTGAACCGACTTAATAGATAAGGATAAAAAGCAACTGTAGTAAACAAACTCCTACAAAAATGTATAATTGTAACCTTTGATTGTAGTTTAAAAAGGACTATATCAAAATCCTCTGTTTTGGCAATGTGTTCGGAGAAAAGTAAAAAAAAAAAACAAAAAAAAAAAAAAAAACGTATTCATAAAAATTGATCATGTCTAAAAATACTTAATTAAAATATTTGTTCTCTGTCTCGTTAGACCATTCAAATTTAGACTTTGCCTTGCATAAATGATTTCTGCATTTAAAGAGTTAATTCTCCAATTTGTCATATCTATTACTGTGATTTTGAAAGACTACCATCTATCTTTTATTTTCATTTTATTTGCAGATTCCAGTAAAGATATATTATCTAAGATAAATATATTTAAATACAATTCTTTATTGAATTCAAAAATGTTGTGTTATGCATGACAGCTGCCATAACTGACACAATCTAGCCACATCGATATTGTCAAGAGCAGTTAACGTGGCGCTAAACAACAATTATCAATCAATTAAAGTCAGTAATTCCATAAATGTTAAACCCAGACATCTGTTCTCTGTGTTAAGCCATTGAAAAGTGTCATACTTGAAATAGTAGTAATTTTTCAATATTATTTGTGAAAATTATAGTATTGTCATGTCGAAACTATACAGTCATTCTATTACCAGGAACTATTTAAAAATACAATTACCTAATAAATTTTCCTGCTTTGGGAATATACGCAAATTTGGTTTTATTATCTTTATCTTAAGAAGTCAAAAGTTATGAGTATGACACTACACAATTTGAAAAATGTGATTTTATGATAAAGAAAATAATATCGTCTGAGAAGCCGAATTACAATAATCAGTTTTGTCATTAATATATGCAGGTGTTGAAATCAAGGTTTGATCAGTGAACTAGTAAAACGACATATTAAAACCGTTTGTTAATGGAATTATTTACATCAATTAGGATGTCGTTTAAATGTTCTTACAGACTTCAAAATACAGGTGAATTCTATATAGTTATACATATAACAAAAATACACATATTCTGTCAGAATAGCACTCCTTTTCATTTGATATTGATTGATGTTTACACCCATATCACAATAATTCTTGAAAAAATTAAAACAAATCACATTACAAAAGATGTTTACATGTATGTTGAACCAAATAAAAGATGTTCCAAAACGTTTTCTTTTTTTTTCTACTTTTGTAGAATTTTTTTTTTTTTAATGATTTATCAGGGACGACTAACATCTATAAATTGACAATGAGGGTCGGTTGAAAACAAAACTTTATGACAAAGAGATGATTTCAGCTTCCAAATTGTGAACTTTCTATTTTATGTCGCAACATGTCAGCAGCGCCTGCATACGGAGTATATATCTTCCAGTTGATACGATATTTCAGGGCTTTTATTTCCTATCATTATTTCCTTGATAGAGGGTTGCTGCTATTAAACCAAGAGTTCCAAGTGGTGAAGTTGAAATCATCCTTCGTAAATTTGAAGGACGCCCTCACGAGTTGGTTGACCGTTACGGAATATCCGTTTCACAGATGAAAGCGGATATGTTTCT
The DNA here is from genome assembly GCA_017311375.1 of Mytilus coruscus. Lineage (NCBI taxonomy): Eukaryota > Metazoa > Mollusca > Bivalvia > Mytilida > Mytilidae > Mytilus > Mytilus coruscus. Next base: position 857,906 of record CM029605.1, read on the forward strand.
TATTTCGTAACTACAATCCCGTCCCCTTTTCCCGAATGTGACCTACCGCATTATACTTATTACCGGGTGTGTACTAACATGAGCAACACGACGGGTGCCACATGTGGAGCAGGATCTACTTACCCTTCCGGAGCACCTGAGATCACCCCAGTTTTTGTTGGGGTTCGTGTTGCTCAGTCTTAAGTTTTCTAGTGTTGTGTTTTGTGTATTATTGTTTGTCTGTTGGTCTTTTCTTTTTTAGCCATGGCGTTATCAGTTTGTTTTCGACTTTTGAGTTTGAATGTCCCTTTGGTATCTTTTGCCTCTCTTTTAAACGGCGGTTTATCCAATTTGACTTGAGATTTACATTTAAAAGAAAAAATGGTTATAACTGTAATTTGATTTTAAAATCTAAAATACATTTACTCACCGTCAAACACATTAATTTTAGTGACCTACATGTAAAGAGAGAAATGTTCATTCTTATCAAACTCCCTATGCAGAAATTTATGTAGTTCTTATTAGTACTTTATTCATTCCTGAAAACGCCAAACCTTTTTTTAAAAATATCTTGTCGTGAAGTTTATTTACCAGTTCTGTTGTATGATAAGATAAACCATATGAAATACTCTAAAGACGTTTTGGTGTTAATAAAACTTCTCAATTCAATTCATTACCATCACACGAAGAGTTTTATTTGAATTTTAGTTCATCTACATAAAAAAAAAAAAAAAAAATCCGATGATACCAAAACCTTGTTAATAAATATTCTGTATTAACTTCACAAATGATACATGATTGTCTTGAAGTATAGGTTATAGGAACTGACGTTGTTTATCATCTTAATTACGCGTTATAGTGATCTTTTTTTTTTTTTTGTCATTGTATATTTTAACCTTTACAGTTTAGTCCATTTTCTTGATATCCTTTTGGCGTGGTTCGGTATTTATATATCCCGTCATAGTGTTACTGTGCTATGGTCATTGTTTTATTCTTGTCTGTTATTTTTGCTTATGTGCTTTGTTTATAGAGTATTTACATGTCATTTGTTTTCTTTGCTGTCACTGTTCTTTTCTTTATAGGGATTTAGATTGAATTACAATGTTGACTGCTGTATCCATTTTTTGACATTTTTTTCTTTTAATACCTGCTTGTTTTGCTCAAACATTGTTGTCAATATAATGGAAGTATATGTCACTGTCATACTAGTGAGAGGTTATACTAGCTATAAAACCTAATTTAATCCACCGTTTCCTACATAAGGAAATACTGTACCAAGTCAGGAACATGACAGTTGTTTTCCATGCGTTTACTTTTATAAATTTTGACTAGGATGGAGAGTTGTCTCATTGGCACTCATACCACATCTTCTTCTATCTATGTTTGGTGTGTTTGAGCTTTTGGTTTGCCACTTGTTAAGGGACCTTCCGATTTGATTTTTTTTTTTTTGAAGTTCGGAATTTCTGTTTTATACTTTTTGTATTTACTTCAATATAGATCTAGACTTCCTAAAAATTGACAAAAGGCCTTGTGATTTCTTCAAAATGCGTGTCAAAGATATTTGTTACAAGAATTGTATTTGGCATTTAGACATGCCTTGTTACGTCCTTAAAAGACAAAGAAATGAGTCAATAACATTAGTTGTATAATCCAGGAGATTTTAACTCTGGTTGACAGTTTTCTAATTGCAGTCTTATTACGCATATCTAATTAATTCTGTATTGTTTAATCATTAATATGCGGAATATTCACTACCGTTCGTGCAATTAGACTGTCGTCTAATCTAGCTATGCTTGTCCCATGGGTAACACAAACCTTATACAGTATCAATGCGTTAAGTGCATAATGAAAAACAAATCATTCAGCACTTCTATTGGCACGTGGTGATTTAGTAAATTAAATGATACTGTATAGACTGTGCCTTTGTTGAAGACTGTTTTTCCCTCTAAATGACGTTTTGCTATCGGTGTTGTTATGTAGCTAATTGTCAAACCTACTTTACCTTTCTTTCGAACTTATTTGCAGGGTTAAAAACTGCAGTTCTAGGTAATTTTATGGTAGAACTACATATGTTGTTTATGCACACAACAAACAAAAACTTATCTAGAATTATTCGCTATGAATCCAAAAGTGACAATGTTATTTGAATAACCCCATAACCACATCGATATTGTCAAGAGCATTTAAAATGGCACTAAACAACAAGTATCAATCAATAAAAGTCAGTAATCCCATGAATGTTAAACCAAGACATCTGTTCTCTGTGTTAAGCCATTGAAAAGTGTCATACTTGTAATAGTAGTGATTTTTAAATATTATTTGTGAAAATTATAGTATTGTCATGTCGAAACTATACAATCATTCTATAACCAGGAACTATTTAAAAAGAATACAATTACTTAATAAATTTTCCTGCTTTGGGAATTCACGCAAATTTGTCTTCTCATCTTTATCTTAAGAGGTCAAAAGGTATGAGAATGACACTACACAATTTGAAAATGTAATTTTATAATAAAGAAAATAATATCGTCTGAGAAGACGAAGTACAATAATCAGTTTTGTCATTTATATGTGCAGGTGTTGAAATCAAGGTTTGATCAGTGAACTAGTTAAACGACATACTAAAACCATCTGTTAATGGAATTATTTACATCAATTAGGATGTAGTTTCAATGTTCTTACAGACTTCAAAATACAGGTGAAACGTCTATATAGTTATACATATCACAAAATACACATATTCTGTCAGAATAACACTCCTTTTCATTTGATATTGATTGATGTTTACAACCATATCACAATAATTCTTGAAAATAATAAAACAAACCATTTTTTTTTTTTATAATTTATCAGGGACGACTAACATCTATAAATTGACAATGAGGGTCGGTTGAAAACAAAACTTTATGACAAAGAGATGATTTCAGTATCCAAATTGTGAACTTTCTATTTTATGTAGCAACATGTCAGCAGCGCCTTCATACGGAGTATATATCTCCCAGTTGATATGATATTTCAGGGCTTCTAGTTCCTATAATTATATCCTTGATAGAGGTTGCTGCTCACACGTAAGCTATTAAACCAAGAGTTCCAAGTGGTGAAATTGAAATCATTCCTTTGTAAATTTGACAGATGGCCTCATGAGTTGGTTGACCATTACGGAATATCCGTTTCACAGATGAAAGCGGATATGTTCCTAATGTCGTAACTACAATCCCGTCCCCTTTTCCCGAATGTGACCTACCGCATTAGACTTATTACCGGGTTTGTACTAAAATGAGGAACACGACGGGTGCCACATGTGGAGCAGGATCTTCTTACCCTTCCGGAGCACCTGAGATCACCCCGGTTTTGTTGGAGTTCGTGTTGCTCTGTCTTTAGTTTTCTAGTGTTGTGTTTTGTGTATTATTGTGTGTCTGTTGGTCTTTTTCTTTTTAGCCATGGCGTTATCAGTTTATTTTCGACTTATGAGTTTAAATGTCCATTTGGTATCTTTTGCCTCTCTTTTAAACGGTGGTTTATCCAATTTGACTTGAGATTTTCATTTGAAGAAAGAAAAAAATGGTTATCACTGTAGTTTGATTTTAAAATCTAAAATATAATTACTCACCGTCAAACACATTTATTTTAGTGACCTACAAGTAAAGAGGAAATATTCATTCTTATCAAACTCTCCGATCCAGAAATATATGTTATTCTTATTAGTACTTTATTCATTCCTGAAAACGCCAATCCTTTTTTAAAAATATCTTGTCGTGAAGTTTATTTACCAGGTCTGTTGTATGATAAGATAAACCATATGAAATACTCTAAAGACGTTTTGGTGTTAATAAAACTCCTCAATTCAATTCATTACCATCACACGAAGAGTTTTATTTGAATTTTAGTTCATCTACATATATAAAAAAAAAAAAAAATCCGATGATACCAAAACCTTGTTAATAAATATTCTGTATTAACTTCACAAATGATACATGATTGTCTTGAAGTATAGGTTATAGGAACTGACGTTGTTTATCATCTTAATTACGCGTTATAGTGATCTTTTTTTTTTTTGTCATTGTATATTTTAACCTTTACAGTTTAGTCCATTTTTCTTGATATCCTTTTGGCGTGGTTCGGTATTTATATATCCCGTCATAGTGTTACTGTGCTATGGTCATTGTTTTATTCTTGTCTGTGGTTTTGCTTATGTGCTTTGTTTATAGAGTATTTACATGTCATTTGTTTTCTTTGCTGTCACTGTTCTTTTCTTTATAGGGATTTAGATTGAATTACAATGTTGACTGCTGCATCCATTTTTTGACATTTTTTCTTTTAATACCTGCTTGTTTTGCTCAAACATTGTTGTCAATATAATGGAAGTATATGTCACTGTCATACTAGTGAGAGGTTATACTAGCTATAAAACCTAATTTAATCCACCGTTTTCTGCATAAGGAAATACTGTACCAAGTCAGGAACATGACAGTTGTTTTCCATGCGTTTACTTTTATAAATTTTGACTAGGATGGAGAGTTGTCTCATTGGCACTCATACCACATCTTCTTCTATCTATGTTTGGTGCGTTTGAGCTTTTTGGTTTGCCATTTGTTAAGGGACCTTCCGATTTGATTTTTTGAAGTTCGGAATTTCTGTTTTATACTTTTTGTATTTGCTTCAATATAGATCTAGACTTCCTAAAATTGACAAAAGGATTTCTGATTTCTTAAAAATGCGTGTCAAAGATATTTGTTACAAGAATTGTATTTGGCATTTAGACATGCCTTGTTACGTCCTTAAAAACAAAGAAATGAGTCAATAACATTAGTTGTGTAATCCAGGAGATTTTAACTCTGGTTGACAGTTTTCTAATCGCAGTCTTATTACGCATCTCTAATTAATTCTGTATTGTTTAATCATTAATATGCGGAATATTCACTACCGTTCGTGCAATTAAACTGTCGTCTAATCTAGCTATGCTTCTCCATGGGTAACACAAACCTTATACAGTATCATTGCGTTAATTGCATAATGAAAAGCAAATCATTCAGCACTTCTATTGGCACGTGGTGATTTAGTAAATTGAATGATACTGTATAGACTGTGCCTTTTGTTGAAGACTGTTTTTTCCTCTAAATGACGTGTTACTATCGGTGTTGTTATGTAGCTAATTGTCAAACCTACTTTACCTCTCTTTCGAACATATTTGCAGGGTAGAACAAACTGCAGTTCTAGGTAATTTTATGGTAAAACTAGACATGTTGTTTATGCACACAACAATCAAAAACTTATCTAGAATTATTCGCTATGAATCCAAAATGACAATGTTATTTAAATAACCTCATTTCATTTATTCTCATAACACAATGATTAGGACGATTAACATCTTACACATTCATGTCGGATTCATATTTTATTATATATTTTCAATCTTCAGATTTGGACTCTTCAAAGGAATATCTCTAAATTCACTTGATTGCAAGTTTGCTCTTCAACTGATTTTTTTTTTTTTTATTCTGATGTTACTTTTCAGGAATAATCAACATAAATAGATTAACATCACCGAAATGTATTTTCAACGTACAGTTGTTTACCTTTTTGCACATTAAGGACGATCACACAATCCAAAAACAAATCAATCAAACGGAGACTCCACAAATAGCTGGTGTTAGAATTTTCTAAGATACCAGTGACACTTAACACATGGTCTTCCCTCATGATTTGAATATGCTTGGAATATTTGTCATCAGGCGCAAACAACAACCAAGGAATTCATCAATTTAAAAAATATTTTGACAATAGTTTTACAGCATTTTATTTTTGTCTCGCCAGGTTTGAAACAGTGTTGTCATTTTTAATGACAAATTAGTTATTATTCAATATGATTTTATTTTCAACACGAGACTACTAGTTTGCTGCTAAACTTTGCAGGAATGTTGTCTTCTTATGTGACGTTCTTAAAAGTATCCCGGAAAGAATGCGTGGTACAATACTAAAAAAATTATGGCGGCTGATCGGCAACATGTGATTTAGTTTGGATGTTCCAATCATACACCAATGTCGTATGCTTTTGATGAACAAAATTCTAGATGTTAATTCGTGTCAATGAAGTCATTCAACGATCGACTCTTGTGACGTCAGAATCATAAGCATTCATAAGATTTCATCAAAGTCGTCATTGAAAGGAAGCATAAATAAACGATGATACGAATTTGTTGAAAGCTTGTTTATAAAAGAAAGATTTATTAAATTTGTTTTGTATAAGTAAATAAACAAATGAAATCGATATAGTTCAACACTATTGATGTGTGGCTTCCATACAAAATATATATAATATATAAATGAATGCATACTTGTATATAGGTTAATCCCACCTATCTACTTATATAGATCCAACATGCATTTTATTTAACTCCTCGCAACTTTCAGTTGAATACTCCTAAAGCATACACATTTCTATTTATGGGACATGCACAACTTCTGTACTATAATGCACAATTTAAACTTTTACTCTTAAAAGCAACTAAAATCGTACATTACTCATTCTAAATGGATGCAGGTATTTATTTTTCATTTTATGCTTAACAGGTGATCATTGTCTTCAATACAACACCCTATTGTAGTGCACCATTATCAATAGAGGACAATACATGAAACTGAACTGTAAAACAGATCAACTTCTTCAATTCCGATAGAAACACACCATTCATTTTGAACATGTCTAAGTGTGTTAAACATGTCACTATTTCTATGTTCTTTGTCTTAAACGTCAATATTATAAGTGTGTTCAATTACGGTTACAACAAATATTCGCTTTTTATAGATCGCTTCGATAAAATCAAAACGTTATATTTATCCTAAAGAATAGAAAATAATTCATGGGACTTTGATTTATATTGATTTTGCCAGGGATTGGAACGTTATGCCGATATTTTTCCTGGTTGTCGCTCTTAGTAAACTATTGAAGGTAAACATGGTATAGGACCATCTCATGGCAAAATTAATATAAATCAAACCCTCCGTGAAATATTTCTTGATTACAAAATTTGGAAATTTCACACTAAATTAAGTCTACACGGGTGTATATAGATTGTGGCAGGTGCATTCGACTCCGATATCAATTGAATTTGTTGCTACTTATTCTATCGAAGGTCGGTTGTTCTGTCCGGTCACTCCGGCTTCCTCCAGACTTTATAAAACGTCACCAGTGTCTGAGCAGAAGGTTGTTGAACCAGGGTTATGTAAAGAGCGTCTCAAGAAAAGATCATCGAAAGATACCGATACCTTGTCGATAAATATTCCGTATCAACTTCAAAATACTACATGATTGTCTTGAAGTATAGATTTTAGATACTGAATTTGTTTATCATCTTAATTACGTGTTGCAGTGTCTTTTATTTGTCTTTGTAAATAAATAACCTTTACTGTTTAGTCTATTTTGGTAATACCTTTTGCGTGGCTCTGTACTAGCATCCCGCCATTGTGTTGTTGTGCTGTGATCATTTTTTTTTTTTTTTGTATTCTTGACTTTCATTTTTGCTTATGTGCTTTGTCGATATGTCATTTTGTTTTTTGTTGTTGACTCGTTTTTTTTTTTTTTTTTTTTTTTAAGTGATTAAGATTATAACTTAATGTTGATTGCTGTACCCTTATTTTGACATTTTACCTATTATGTCTGTTTGATTTGTTCACACATTGTTGTCAAAATAATGGAGTTTTATGCGACTGTCATACAAGTGAGAGGTTTAGCTATCCATAAAACCAGGTTTAATCCACCATTTTCTACATAAGGTAATGCTTGTACCGTATCAGGAATATGATAGTTGTTTTCCATTCATTTGATATGTTTGAGCTTTTGATTTTGCCATTTGATAAGGGACTTTCCGATTTGAATTTTCCTTGGATCCTTGGGTTTTGTTTTTTTTTTTTTTGGGAAGGGGGGAGTTTTTACTTTCCATTAGTAATACCTCAATATAAAAAGAAGATGTGGTATGATTGCCAATGAGACAACTGTCCACAAGAGACCAAAATGACACAGAAATTAACAACTATAGGTCACCGTACGGCCTTCAACAATGAGCAAAGCCCATACCGCATAGTCAGCTATAAAAGGCCCCGAAATGACAATGTAAAACAATTCAAACGAGAAAACTAACGGCCTTATTTATGTACAAAAAGAACGAAAACAAATATGTAACACATAAACAAACGACAACCACTGAATTACAGGCTCCTGACTTGGGACAGGCACAAACATACATAATGTTGCGGGGTTAAACATGTAAGCGGGATCCCAACCCTCCCCTAACCTGGGACAGTGATATAACAGTACAACATAAGAACGAACTATAAAAATCAGTTGAAAAAGGCTTAACTCATCAGATGGACAAAAATACAAGTGGACGAGGCAGGGTACTTTTACATCCCAACAACAAAAAGACATTAGGTACAGATCTGAGAGTACTCGCAGTTATCTATCTAGTTCAAAGCCACTAACAACTAATAAAAATCATGCATCTAAGACTAAATTATCAATCCGTACACATCCAACATCCAATGGATTTAATGTAAAGACGTCATAAACAGTCAGAGAAAACATGACCTTGTGTAATGCCAAGATACAGGTATCGACAGATTGTATATCCATGAATGTGTATATGTATATAACATACTAGTAATATTAGCTTGTTTTAATTTACTGATAACAAAATCAATATTTATACCAATAAAACAATATTCAATGATCTTATTACAAGGTTGAAATGGTAACCTTTTAGAATAAGTTTATTTAAAGGAGCGATAAGTTTACAAGGATCATTTCTAAATTTCCGGGCACGGTTAACAACATTTCCGTAAAACTGAGGATGTGCTATCCCGTTTGAAATAAGTTTTCTACAGGTACATCCAAACCTCAGAACCAAATCTTTATATCTATGGAAAAATTTAGTAAAGGTTTTAAGTAATTTATGGTAACGATATCCCTGGTTTAATAATTTACCAGTAATACATAGATTACGTTCGTTAAAATCAAAAACGTCACAACAGACACGGGCATAGCGAACCAGCTGTGAAATATAAACACCGTAAGATGGTGCCAAAGGAACATCACCATCTAAAATGGAAAATTAACAATAGGGAACGAAAAATCGTCCCTTTGTCGTAAATTTTAGTATGAAGTTTCCGTTTAAAACCGAAATATCTAAATCTAGGAAAGGACAGTTATTACCGTTTAAATTTGATTTATGATTTTCCTTGGGGTAAATTTCAGCAGTATATTGAGAAAATTCTTGATTTAACGAAAAATATCATCAAGATAACGGTAAGTGTTGTTGAATTTATCAATTAAATGCAATTTCGACGGGTCTTTACTGAGTTTAGTCATAAACTGTGATTCGTAACAGTACAAAAACAAGTCTGCTATTAAAGGGGCACAATTAGTGCCCATAGGGATACCTACAACCTGTCGATAAACTTTGTTGCCGAAACGTACATAAATATTATCAAGGAGAAAATTAACAGCTCAATCATTTCATCACACCTCCAGTAAGTATATCTAGCATATTTACCTTTCTCATTAGAAGAAGGCTTTAAATGAGTTGCAGCAAATATATTTGCATTCAGCTTTACCAAACGACCATTTAATTAAATAGGAAAACTTTTGTTTGATACGATAGTGTGGGAGTGTAGTGTAAAAGTAGAAAAATCAAGATTGCTTTAAGATAAAAGTTTGTACTCAAGTTTGTTAGAAATTGAAAATGTTATACTACATGTATCAACAACATGTAGGAAAGCCAAACATCAAACATTCAAAAGAAGTCTGCTGTTTGCTTTAAATGAAAAAGGTAGTTTCATACATTGTATGTACACAAATCATATTATGTTTATTTCAAACTTTCATTAAATCAGTCAACATCAAACTTATCCTGAGACTAGGTAACACTATGTGTCTTTTCATTTCGGCTTATTATAAATTAATGATACATTTAATTCCATAAATGTCAAAGCAAAACTTTTCTTTGTGTCAAGCTATCGAAAATAATAAACGTATTTGTGAATTTATAGTACTATCATGTCGAAACTGTTTTACCTTCACAGATTGTATTACCAGGAACTATTTAAAACAAAAAATAAATAACTTTATAAATTTTCCTGCGTTGGGGTATTAACGCAAATGTGTCAGTTCATCTTTATCTTAATTCAAAAGGTATAGATATGACACTACACAATTTAAAAATTTTAGGAAATACTATCGTCAGAGAAGTTGAAGTACAAGAATCAGCTTTTTCATTTATATGTGCAGGTGTGGACATCAAGGTTTGATAAGTGAACCAATACCAATTAAACGATGTATTAATAACCGCTAATTAATGAAATTATTCACATAAACTAGAATGTCGTTCAGATAATCTTACAAACTTTCAGATAAAAGTGAAATATCTATCGATCTACATATATATATATATAAAGAAATAAGTCTAAGCAAGTGACAACCATACAATATATATACCCACTGGATCTAAGTGTGTTTGAGATACAGGGTTAATTCAACTATTTAAAAGTCTGAAAATTAAATCCAACAGTGTTATAATTAGAGTTTTATGCTGACAAATGTTTGTCCATCAACTGGATTTGATCTCACACCTTTGATACACTACAGCACCAATCGCTTAGCCTCATGTCAAGCGCTCTCGATCACTCGACCACATCCGCTATATAAAATATAACATCAATATTAGTAGTGTTACCTTGACACGTAAGGCAAATCTAGAGATAGACACACGACATGTGTTTTAAGCGTGTGTAGATGTAAAATTTTTTTTACACACAATTTATTTTCATTTGTCAGCAATCTAACTCAACAATTTTTTAAATACCGTATGGGATAATGATTCAATTCATTACACAGTCGGTAGAAATAAGTATAACATACAAATAAGTCTAAGCAAGTGACAACCATTCAATATATATATGCCCATTGGATCTCAGTGTATTTGAGATACAGGGTTAATGCAAAGATTTATAAAAGTCTGAAAATTAAAACCAAAGTGTTAGAATTAGATTTTATGTTGACAAATGTTTGTCCCTCAACGGGATTTGAACTCACACCTTTGATACACTACAACACTAATTGCTTAGCCTCATGTCCAGCGCTCTAGACCACTCGATCACATCCGTATATATAACAAATAGAAACATCATTTGTCAGAATAACACTCCTTTTTCATTTTATAGTTTTCACAATAATTCTTGAAAATAATAAAACAAACGACACATCATTACCGAGAGATGTTTACATGTATATTGCACCAACTAATAAATTTTTCAAAACGTTTTCTTTTTTTTTTTTTTTTTTTTCACTTTTGTACTAGTTTTATTATAACTTATCAGAGACCAAGTAAAACAAACAGCAGACGTCAGGACAATTTCAAACTATTCTATGACATGTGGCGAGATTGTATTGAATAAATATTTTGAATATGACTAAATAGTTATGTGGGTACAAAACAGTCACCCTCAGTCACATACAAACACATGACCTTCATCAATTATCAGTAATTTGATATACAAATGTACATAATGTCAAGGTAACAATTCGCATCGAATAGCGTATTCAATATCAAAATATTATGTACGAGCTAATAAATTATGTAAAGTGTTTAGAGTATGTAAAAACAATATAGCAAGGAAGAATCTACAAATAATTGTAAAGAACCCAATCAATATTAAAGGTTGTTATTCAATTATATTTGGGATTTACAGTATTAAAAAAAAAAAAAGAACAAAACAAAACAAAAACACAAAACAAAAACAAAAATGATTACAATTGTAGCTTAATTTCTAAAATATTAAATTCTTTTAATCACAGTCCAACAGCTTAACTTGAATGACCCGGATGTATGTAAAGATATATGTTATCTTATTCTTTTCGAACTCCAAATTCCAGAAATAAATGACTTTCCGTTCAGTTTAAAAGCTTGCGCACGAGTTTTAACTTCTTCCAATGAGTTTAAAACTATTGCGCATGAGTTTTAAACTCGTGATCATGACTTTTAAACTTGTGTGAAGGAGTTTTAAACTCGTGCGCACTACTTTAAACCTCGTGTGCACGAGTTTAAAACACTTTGGTACTTACAATACGCAGTAATCACCGACTAATGAACTGATGCTACCCTCTGGAGCTAGCACTGCACCAGTACTAGTTTCGACCAAGTTCTACGTTTCCTGCAACCTTAGGCGTTATTGTTTGAAGTTAACTTGACTGATTGGTTAATGATCGGCGACGGATGACCCAACGCTTATTCGACGTGTCTGACGGATTCTATGTTAGCGTTACCATGACAACAATCAGCGATCAATCCGTCCCTGAATTATATGCACGAATCTGAGGGATACATACATATATATATATATATATATATAATTCGTTTATGAAACAAACCCCACAATAGTTACATATGATATACGCGAAGTTCTATGAAACTTTACTAACAAGGCACAGTTGTCCAAACTGTACAATTAACAGATGCTCATCATTTTCATTCTCCATAAATTTATCGTTCCATTGAAAAGTTTGTTACCAATTTTCATTGAATTAATGAATCGGCAAATTAACTTTAGGATTTGATACCTTTTTCTATTTTTAATGCTGTACTGTTTTGTTACAACTGCGTAGATGACGCGTATTTTGTTCTCCGTTTAAGTTATTCCTGCGATATTGCATAAAACAAAAAAATGTCATGCAAGCTAGTACAGGAATTTAGCATCGTACATACTTTGCAAATATTACAGCATGTATGTTTTATGAATATAGTACAGATACATGTAAGAAAAAAATACATATGAGTTGCCTTTAAGTACAATGTATCCAGTAGAACCAAATGCAAGTGTATCATAATATGAATAAGTATGTATGTTCCGGACCATATGAGTAAAGGCAATAGTAGTATACCGCTGTTCAATAGTCATTAATCGATTTAACTGAAACAAATCCGGGTCACAAACCAAAACCGTGAAAACACACCAACTATAAGAGGAAAACAACGGAACAACATAAACACTGAACTGCTACAAAACAAACGCCAACATACATAGAACCGGACTATTTGATATTTGATAGGACATACACAGATGGTCATGACCATTGGGTATATACTCATATGGTCCAACCATACGCGTATGGTCCGGATAATTAACCTGATGAACGTTGAAAAGGTGTCATAAATAAAGTGTTGATAAACATTGTTTACTTATACAATTATATGGTAACCATTCTTACATAATTAATGAAATAAAGTGAAATTTACTCACACGTTAAACATATTCATAATATATCTTTTCAGCGTGGTCATTATATATTTGTTTTACGAAACACTAATGTCGACAAAGAAAAATAACTACTTAAAATAACTAAATAAACTGTCGAACAAGAAGTCAATTGTTTTACTCACAGGCACTTAGTACACTGGATCTTCTTTTTCTCAATATATTGTTGTTTTAAATTTGTTTAAGCATGTTTATAAACTTATAATCTCTTAAATATTTTAAATTGTTTTAGTTATTTAATAATTTCTACCCCAAGGGTGACTGGGGAATAGAAGTATGGTCACCATTGGTCTTCCTCCGACCGGCGGTAAAACCCTCGTCAAAGTGGGGCGTCCGTTTGGCTGTGCGGGATGTACAAATTTGCAGCCACGTCCGGTCAGAATTGGAATATTAAATCCTATGCCTCGTGTGAAGAGAGTGCCACGCTCTTTGCACGTTAAGAACCCTGCAACAACTCTTTGAGGGGTCCGTAGGTGACCTGTTGCAAGGCTAAATTTCTGTCCTTATCCAATATACCTTCATTTCCGTGGCAGTCTAAATTTCTCCGACCTCAATCCCAGACGCCTCTATTGCAAAACCTACATATTGTATTAATTGTAAATTTGTTCTCGTCCTGAAAATGCAACAAATATTTGCCACTGGACGTTAAGCAACCAACAATCAGTCAATCAATTTAATAATTTCTAATTCCTATTCATACGATCTTAAAATAACAGTAAGATCGTATGAATTAAAACAAAACATATCAAGTAAATAAAAATTAGAAGAATTAAAAAACAAGTCAATGTCACAAACGTCTGTGGTTTCACTTACGGACGAAACAGTCCACAGGATACTATTGCTTTTCTCAGACAACAATAGATATGCGGAATATGAGTGAAAAGATTTAAAATTTTGTTCGCACTTTTATTTGTCATCTATCATCTCAAATGCTTCTGGATGAGTTATTTTTATAAAATGTGAATAATCTAAGGCTAAAGATACTTAAACTTTTGTTTGTGTTGAGTAAGAATGCACTTGTTTCTTTATTTTAATGGAAATCATACACCGTCATTGGTATTAAATAATTTTGGCACATCAGGATGTGTTGTTTTCATAAGGTATGAAAACATATCTAATAGGTTACTTAAATTATGTTCGAATTGTTAAAAAATAAAATGTGAAATATAAGGATGAAGATACTGATAAGTTTTGTGTGTTAAATACGAGTGCAATTGTTTCTTCATCTACATAAAAAAAACAAACACCGACAATAGTTTTGGTACTTTTGAACATCAGGATGGGTTCTTTAACATAAGATATCATGGATATCAGAGAAAGATACTTATATCATGTTCGCTTTGTTTAAAATGCCCAAATTCTTTCTTTTAATAAAATAAATGCAATGTAATTTGCCATCAATCATTTTAAATTAATCAGAAAAAGTAAGATAATAAAATATGAATAATATATGGATAAATATGCTTAGATTTATCCTGCCGAACTGAATTTAAATAAAGCTAATACTAACAATCAACACTGCCCTTTCCTGGATCTTGATATCTATATCTTTAACGGAATTTTAATACCAAAATTTATAATAAAAGAGATCATTTTCATTTCCTATTGCTAATTATCCATTTTTGATGGTGACGTTCCTTGTCACCATCTTACGGTGTTTATACATCTCGTCTTGTTCGATTCGCTCGTCTATGTAACAACGTATTTGATTTAAACGAAAGAAATCACTGTTTTACTGAAAATTATTACACCAGGGTTTTCACAGACTAGTCAAAACATTTACTAAATTTTATCATCAGTACAAGGACATCATTCGTAAATATAAATCAACATGCAGACATCTTATGCGTTCAGGTATTTCACATCCAATATTTTATGGTAATATTCTTTACACAGCACAAAAATGTCGGCATTCACTTCAAAAGCTAACCAAATTTTTAAACAGACTTATTCGGAAGGGATATAGTTACGATATCGTTGTCAGGTCATTAAGGATTGCATATTTTGGTATTAATATTGATTCACTCATAGGGTCTTCGCATCGGAAATAAACACATTTATCCTAAAACCAGTTGTTGGCATGATACGGGTTATGTTCTTTTCATATATTTTATGATGGTATGATACTAAATAAAGGCAACAGTAGTATACCGCTATTCGAAATTCATCAATCGATTGAGAAAAAAAAAACAAAACAAAACAAAACAAATCCGGGTTACAAACTAAAACTGAGGGAAACACATCAAATATAAGAGGAGAACAACGACACAACAGACACTCATCACTAAAATGCAACACACACAGAAACGAACTATGATATAACAATGCCCATTTTCTTTACTAAACCCCTAACGGGAGGGATTGTACTTGAATTTAATATGATAACTACATAATCTTTCAATAAATTTAATTGGGGTCTGAAACTGGCATGTCAGTAACTGCTAGTAGTCCTTTGTTAATTTATGTATCATTGTCATTTTGCTCAGTTTCTTTTGTTATCTATTCTGACATCGATCTCAGACTTCTTCGATCCCGAGTTTTATTGTGCGTATTGCTATGTGTTTCGTTATTCTATATTGGCTAGAGGTATACGGGAGGTTGAGATCTCACAAAACATGTTTAACCCCGCCACATTTTGCGCCTGTCCCAAGTCAGGAGCCTCTGGCCTTTGTTATGCTTGTATGTTTTTTTCATTTTAGTTCATTTATATGTTTTGGAGTTTAGTGTGATGTCCAGGTTCACTGAACTAGTACACACATTTATTTAGGGGCCAGCTGATGACCACCTCCGGGTGCGGATTTTCTCGCTGCGTTGAAGACCTATTGTTGGCCTTCGGCTGTTCTCTGCTCTTTGGTCGGGTTGTTCTCTCTTTGACATATTCCCATTTCCATTCTCAATTTTATTAAACTGTGTTTGTGTTAAATAAGAAAACAATTATTTATGTAATGTAATGGGAATCATGAACCGTTTTTAAGCACTTTTTACATCATGGTGGGTTGTTCTTCTTAACTATGATAAATATTTATGATGCGTTACTAACATTTTGTTTACATTGTTTAAAATGCCCATAATTCTTTTTTTTCATATAAACCAATGCACTTTTATATGCAATCAGTCATTTCAAATCCCTGTGGATGATTTATTTTTATAAAATGTGAATAATGTAAGGATAAAGGAACTTAAACTTTTGCTTGTATAAATTATGAATGCAATTATCTCTTAATTGTAATGGAAATCATACACCGTCATTGGTTTTAGTAATTTTTAACATCAGGATGTTTTTTTTTTTTTTTTTCATAAAATACGATAAATATGTGGATGAGAATAGTTACGAAGATTTTATTGGAATTGTTAAGAAATGCCCATATTTCTTCTCTTTTTTCGTCAAATCAATGTTTTTTCTATTTTAAACAGTCATTTCTAATGCCTATGGATAAGCTACTTTTCATAAAATGTTAAGAATCTGAAGACAAAGATACTGAAACGTCTTTGTTTGTTAAATAAGAGTGCAATTGTTCTTCATCTACATGAAAATCAAACACTGCCATTGGTTTTAGTACTTTTGAACATCAGGATGGGTTGTTCAACATGAGATAAGCTGATTATAAGAGAAAGAAAGAAACTGAAATTCTGATCGTTTTGTAAAAATGCCCGTATTTTGTCTTGTTTTAAAATAAATGCAATTTTATTTGCCATAAGACATTGTAAATGACTTGGGATAAGTAGGTTCATAAAATGTGAATAATATATGGATAAGTATGCTTAAACTTTTGTTTGTGTTGAAAAAGAAAACAATTATTGATGTTGTTTAACGGAAATCATGAACCGTCTTTGTTTTTAGCACTTTTGTAAATCATGGCCGGTTGTTCTTCATTGACTATGGTAAATATTTGAGATAAGTTACTAAAATGTTGTTGACTTTGTTTAAAGTGCCCATTTTCTTGTTTTATATAAACCAGTGCACTTTTATAAGCAATCAGTCATTTCAAATGCCTCTGGATGATTTATTTTTATACAATGTGAATAATCTAAGGATAAAGATACTTAAAATTTTGTGTAGATTAAGAATGCACCTATCTCTTTATCATGTTTATTTTAATAAAATTATACACCGTCATTGTTTTTAGTATTTGTTTTAAATCATAGAGTTTTTTTCTCCATAAAATATGATAAAAACATGAGATACGCTACTAAAATTTTGTTCGCATTGTTTTAAAATGTCCTGATATCTTTTTTTTTATATAAGCAAACGAACTTTTATACACAATCAGTTATTTCAAGAGCCCGTGGATGATTTTTTTTTTATAAAATGTTAATCTCAAAGGATAAAGACACTTAAACTTTTGATTGTGTTGATAAAGAATGGGATTATCTCTTTAATTTAATCGAAATCATACACTGTCATTAGTTTTAGTAATTTTTTTTTTTTAATAAAATATGATAAATATACGAGATAATTACAAAGATGTTATTCGCATTGTTTAGTAATGCCCTATTTCTCCTGTTTTCAAATAAATGCACCTATCTTTGCAATCAGCCATTTTATACTTTTATTTATATTACTCTGGTCATTTTCAATGCCCCTGGATACGTTATTACTCATATAATGTGAATAATACAAGGTTAAATATACTTAGACTTTTTTATGTGAGAAAGAATGCAATTATTTCTTTATCTAATTACAATTTTAATGGACATCTTGGATTTTTCCATAAAATATGATGCATACTCAGTTCTAATAAGAAGTAAAATACTTTATAAATTATTATAATTTGTTTAAGGCGTCCATATTTCTGTATTTATGGACCGAAGTTTGCAATATTTGATTGTTTGATTTTTGAAGAGCATTTTGGGAAATTTATGGATTGAAGCACCGTTTATGCACTCATTAGGTTTGATAACACATGTCTATATATTTTCGACAATTCCAATTCTTTAATACGATTTAAATTCAGTCTTATCTTAATATTTCATTTTTTTCTAACAAACGTACAATTTTGAGTTTTAAAACTGTGTTTAATGATTAAAAAAATGTCAGAGTTCTGCACTTAAATAAAAAAAAGAAACTTGGATTCAATAATTTGTAAGAGTTAAACAAGTGTCGTAGTTGATTTCAATCCATCAGAAAGGTCAATCCGTCCGATCCGTCCGATTAGTCTGATCAGGCGAATATTTTCACTATAAGTTTGACGGATTGTTGACGTGAGCTTGACGCGAAAATGAATGATCGCGAAATATATGTAATTGAACGCCTCTAGCGGAATTCGGGATAAAACGTGCGTCGTTAGTTACGCGAGTTATCTCCTCATAACAAGAAAGGCAAAATGGGCACACGAAAGAGAAATGACTTCGTGTATTTTCATTGCAATAAAGCGATCTTTATGAATAATAAAACATCGTCACATCTCAAAACATTATAGAATTTTACAATTTTGCATTTAAGCTTGCTTTTTGATTTGAAAAGCACGAAAAACAGGAAATACGTCATGTTTGATTTTACTCCACAAACAATAGATCGATAGCGGGAATATAATTTGTTTATAATGGTGTTTACTGTAAATAGCCATTTGTTAATCATTTTGGGTTTCGATTGATCAGTTTTCTCCACATTATTCATCACGGGTTCTGTTTTATAAAGTGTCTACCATGTTGACTAACTCATTCGAATGCTAAAAATACTAGGAAATTGCAAAGTGTTGCTTTTAACAGGGCTTTCAATTGAGATTTAGGCATATTACTAGTGCTCCGTTTATAACCATATGAAGCTTAAATCAATGTCTCCCAACCGATCCTCACGTTTAATTTTTGTTGCATGCCAGGATATGAGAGAGACGTAACAGTTTATTTTGTCAGTGCTAAAGCATTTTATATCAGTTACAATCTATTTGATTTAAAGTTTTGATAAATTACCAAACTGAAACATATACATGAATGATTTACTAGTTTACTATGTAATCAACTGTCTCTTAAATATTTTAACTTACATTCTATCTGTATCTGAATTATATACAAGAAAAATGGAAGAAACAACAATCCAACATTCATGAAGGAAAACAAACGTAGTCTTAGGCAATAAAAAATAGTCAATGACGAACAGATTAAAGGATTTTAACTAGATGATGATTGAGAACATTTTTTCTTTTTATTATAGCTTTTACTTTGTCAGTTGCCAGTAAGATATTGGAAATTTACTATACACATTCACCCACATACACACGACCGCGGATGTCTGCTATTTATACACAATATAAACTTACAACACACTCAGTAAAGTTAAGTTCCCAAATGCCTGTTCTGTGATATGGCTGATTTGGTTCTATTTAGATAACTGTAATACTTAAAACAATGTTCAAGTGTTATCAAACATATAAACAAATATACATCATGTCTCAAAATTAATACATCTGTTCTTATTATGTTTATATGCAAACAAATAAAAAAAAAATGTTGTCGTAGAAACAATGTAGGAACGAAAAACTGAGCTTTTCAAACGCCAAGTATTAGGATCATACCGAAAAGGGGAGAACACATTAGTTTACAAATTCGTTAGTAGGAACCTCTAGGTTTTTTTCCTAAGGTAACCTTTTCTTAGTTCAGTATTTGTGTGATTGATATGAGGTCAATATTTAAACATGTAAATATTTATATGGATAAAAGAACATGTGAGATAGACTTTCAGCACCTTGAAATTTGACATTTCATTTACATGCATGCTAATAAATCTTCTGTTTGCAAAGAATTCCGCTCAAACCAGTTCTAAAGGGCCGTCTTAAACTTGTCGTACGGTGAAAGTTTTGCTCTGTGTTAAAAGAATAACTGTGAATTTGAGATGAAGAACAGCAATAAAAGGTATTGTCCTTTGATTTTGTGTGTGTGTTTTTTCATAACATTTACTGATTTTGTGTTAGGAAGGATACCTCATATTCTTTTGTTCTATTATAGTGTCATTATTCGTCATTGTTTTTGATTGTACTGTTTTACACTGCTTCCAATCAAATAATAGTCTATCTAAACGATCGAATGTCTTTCGGATAGGAATCGTTACAGATGGTCAAAGCCAAAATTGTATAATATCTTTTACTTGATTTCATAAGTGTTGATAGACAAACATTATCAAAAAAGGATAGTTAATCCTTTTATCTGGAAATAATTTGTTTATCAATATTATAATTGGCAATAGTTATTATTTAAATAAAATTAAATTGTTTTCTAACAAAACACTGATCAAAATCAACCTTGTAAAAAAAAAAAAAAAAAAAAAACAGTCATATTGGTAAGAAAAAAAAAAAAACATAACCGTGTGGTATGATGATCGATAGACAATCCATTTTATCAGATTTTCCCTAAATTACTACATTATATAACAAAAAGAGGTGGTATGATTAACAATGAAACAACCTTCCATAACAGACCAAAATGACACAGAAATTTACAACTATAGATCACCGTACGGCCTTTAACAATGAGCAAAGCGCATACCGCATAGTCAGCTATGAAAGGCTCCGACATGACAAATATAAAACATTTCAAACGAGAAAACCAACGGCCTAATTTACAGAATAATATCGAAAACAAATATATAACACAACAACAAACGACAACCACTTAATTACAGGCTCCATGCTTGGGACTTGGGCATGCATAATGTGGCGGGGTTAAACATGTTAGCGGGCGCACAACCATCCCCTAACCTGGGACAGTGGTGTTACAGTACAACATAAGACTAAACTATAAAAATCAGTTGAAAAAGGTTTAACTCATCAGATGAATACAAACAGAAATACATCTAACAAGGAAGACTTGGACGGGTATTTGTACATCCCAACAACGAACAGACATTAAATACAGATCTATGAGTACCTGCAGTTCGCGACAGCTAGTTCAAAGCCAATACCAACTAATATTAAAATGCATGCATCTAAGAGTAAATTGTCATTCAGTACAAATCCAACATCCAATGATTTTAGTGTAAATACGTCATAAACAGTCAGAGAAAAACATTGCCTAATGTAATGTCAAGATAAAGTATCGACAGATTGTAGAGCCATGAATGTGCATATATATATATAAATAATATTAAGTTTGCTTTTATTTACTGATAACAAAATCAATAGTAATACCAATAACGACAATATTCATAAATCTAATTACAGTGTTGAATCGGTAACCTTTTAAGTTTATTTTAGGATCGAACAGTTTAACTGGATCGTTTCTAAATTTCGGGCGCAGTAAACCACATCTCCGTAAAATGAGGATGTGTTATCCCGTCAGACATAAGTTTTTACAGGTGCAACTAAACGTTAAAACCAAATCTTTATATCTATGGAAGAATTAGTAAAGTTTTAAGTACAATGTAATTTATGGTAACGAAATCCCTGACTTAATATTTTACATGTAATACATAGATTACGTTAATTAAAATCCAAACATTACAACAGACACGGGCATATCGAACGAGTTGTGATATATAAATAAAGGCAACAGTAGTATACCGCTGTTCGAAACTCATATATCGATAGAAATAAAACAAATTCGGGTTACAAACTAAAACTAAGGAAACACATCAAATATAACAGGAGAATAACGACATAATCAAACACAACATTAAAATGTAACACACACAGAAACGAACTATAATATAACAATGGCCATTTTCCTGACTTGGTACAGGACATTTTAAGAAAAAATGGTTGGCTGAACCTGGTTTTGTGGCATGCCAAACCTCCCGCTTTTATGGCAATGTCAAATATAACATTAAAATGACAACATTACATCACAGGACTACAATACAAATAAATCGGAGAACATATAGGACAGAGAAACACACGATTAATAGCTAACAAAAGGTTCTAGGTTTAAAATTTAATACGCCAGACGTGCGTCTCGTCCACACAAGACTAACCAGTGACGCTCAGATGAAAAAGTTTGAAAGCAAAAACAAGTACAAAGCTGAAGAGCACCGAGGACCAAAACTTCCAAACATTTGCGCCTAACACGACCAGGGTTTTCTGCCTGGGACAAGAACATCCTTATTATTTAGAATAATTTATAATTTTGCAAACAGTAAATTTTATAAAATGACTATATTATAGATATACATGATAAAACCGAAGTGGGGACTAACTACAGAATAAAAACGGATAAATTACATAAAGCAACTTAATCCAACACATAAAAATACACAGCCGAGTTAGCCAAAGCCTCAACGCACAAAGTGACGTCACATTTGAAATTCTAAAAACAAACAAAGTGACGTCACATTTGAATTTTAAAATATTTCCAAAAATAAGATAGTTTATCGACATGTTGTAGGCATTCTTTAGGGCACCAATTGCGCCCTTGAAAAACAGACTTGTTATTGTACGGTTATTAAAGACCCATTTAAATTGTATTTAAGTGATAAATTCAACAACACTTACCGTTATCATGGTGATATTTTTCGTTAAATAATCTATAAACCCTGTAAGATGGTGCCAAAGAAACAGCACCATCAAAAAAAAAAAAAAAAAAAAAAAAACGGAAAATTACCAATAAGGGTCCTTTTGTAGTAACTTTTAGTGTAGAGTTTCCCGTGTAAAACTGAAATATCTGAATCTAGGAAAGGACAGTTATTACCATCTATATTTGATTTATTTAAAGTAAGTTGTTTTGGATCAATGTCGGCAGTATATTTAGAAAATTCTAGATTATCTAACGAAGAAATATCACCATGATAACGGTAAGAGTTGTTGAATTTATCAATTAAATACAATTTAAACGGGTCTTTACAGAGTTTGGTCATAAACTGTGATTCATAACAGTACAATAACAAGTCTGCCTTTGAAGGGGCGCAATTGGTGCCCTAAAGAATGCCTACATACCTAGCGTCTTTCGTTCATATTTATGATGTTTTGCCTTTAACGCGTACGTTGATTGACATCTAAATGAAAAATGAAAAGATACTCACATATTTTGAAGACTCGGAAAAAAACATACCGCTGTACCGGGACTTAGTCAATTTATTAATTTAATAATTAAAATCTGTCTGTGGCAATAATAAATCTGATATTAAACTTGACGGACCATCAATGAAGTTAAAACTTGTTGTCACAGTTTGTAACACGGCGTCATATGTTTATGTGACGTGTTTTTTTCTGTTATTATGGCGTATTTTCTCTGTTAAGTTTATCGTTGTAGTCCAAGTCCTGATTCGGTCTTCTGCTACACGTTTCGGCTTTCGATCTTTCGGTTTTTCAAATTATTACCGAGTTCAGTTATGTCAAATGCATTAATTTCATTTGTATCTATTTCCAACAGAAGTTTAACATTTTCGTCCTCAACATGGCTCACCTGACAAGTCAGTTTGTCTAATAACAATTGCTTTTGTAATAGCTAATCCTGGGAGTTGCATCGTATATTTGTACATCACCTAGCATGTTTATCTATTGTCATAAAATTCATATTATCAAAACAAATTAGTAGATTGTATACACCATATTGAAACAATAAATGATATTACAAGTAGCATGATCAATGCTGGTGTAGGTTAGATGATGCTAACAGCAACTTAAAATAGTGTATTCTTGACAGCAGATTGACTACAGGTGTCAAATGAAACGCGTGTTTTCACCTGAATAACTTACCTCAAATAATAAATAGTATAATAATATATTACCATTATGCGGTTTTCAAATTTGAGGCAAATGCACTATCTGCACTCTCACAGCAAGTTGCCTCATAAAACCAAGTAACTTGATAATGAGGGTGTTTTAACGACCTTGACTACCCAAGAGTAACGAAATTATATTCATAAAATTATGAAAGGTTCTTTATATTGGTATATAATAATTTTAAACGTTTGAAAACAAATAAAAAATTAGAATACAAATAATTGTCTCTAAAACCAAATAATAAAACTAAAATCTATTGAATTTAAAATTTTATAATGATTTGAAATTAAATAAAAAAACTATACGTAAATATGAAATTATGAACCTGTTCAAGAGAGACAATAAACGTATTGGTTAAGTAGACGATCAGGAATTGAAACATAGTACAAAGGGATGTTACTCTTTCATACAAATGACATATCAAAAGAATTAATAAACACAATATTCGTGCTCCACCTTCAATGAAGATTCTTAATTATCAAAATAACCAACAGTTGTTAAAATATATAATAGTGACAGCTAACGAATGCTAACCCACAGTAAAATAAACTTGTTTGAATTTTGTTTTATTCTACTCAGAAAATGCACGAACTACTTGACTTTCTTAGCTCATAATTAACGTGTTTACACATTAATATCATATAGTCGTTAAACATTATATGCCTCCAATAGTATAAGACACAATACAGATCATATGCTTGCATTAACTTACTCGAATAAAGATTTAATTTAAGCCTGAAAATTTTGACATTGTTATTATTTTTATCCGTGTCGGTTTTAATATTATCACAACTTCCCGTACAAATTCGACTAAATATACCGATATCGTCAGGTAGATACGCTACGACAGACACGACATCCTCTGCATCATTTTTAGACTTATACCTCGAATTTGGCATAAGCGGTCATCTCAGTACCAGAATCTATGACAAATGAGACGATTTTAATTTGGAAATTATCAATTTCCCCAACCTTAATAGCAATATATCACCTTCACCTGTATATGGGATATATTTTTCCCAACTCATTCGGTATTCAAGAGCTTGCAGCTGCTACTCAGACTTTGTAAAACGTCACCAGTGTCTGAGCAGAAAGTTGATGAAAAGGGTATGTCAAGGAAAGTATAGTCCTTTTTAAAAGTGCATCTGAAGATACCAAGACATTGTTGATAAATATTCCGTATCAACTTCACAAATAATACACGATGGTCTTGAAGTATAGATTCTAAGTACTGACGTTGTTTATCATCTTAATGTGTTATTTTACTCTTTTATGTGTCTTTGTAATTTATGACTTCTACTGTTTAGCCTATTTTGGCAGTATCCACTTGACGTGGCTCGCTTGTACATCCCGTCATTGTGTTGTTGTGCTATGGAAAATTTTGTATTCTTGTCTTTCGTTTTTGCTAATGTACTTTGTCTATTTGCCTTTTGTTTGTCTTTGTTGAAATATTTGCTTGTTTTTGTAGTGATGAGATTCTAACACAATGTTGACTGCTGTACCCTATTTGTGACATTTTACCTGTTATATCTGTTTGTTTTGTTCACACGTCGTTGTCAATATAATGGAATTGTATGCGACTGTCATACAAGTGAGAGGTTTAGCTAGCTATAAAACCAGGTTTAATCCATCATTTTCTACATAACAAAATGTCTGTTCCAAGTCAGGAATATGACAGTTGTTATCCATTCGTTTGATGTGTTTGAGCTTTTGATTTTGCCATTTTCTTAGGGACTTTCCGTTTAGAAGTTTCCTCAGAGTTCGGTATTTTGTTATTTTACTTTTACCACCAATATTGATACCATGTACCTGTTTACCACTTATATGATGATATTTGCGAAAAGCCATTAAATGTTTTCCCTCGAACCCAGATATGCCTTATTATCTGGCACGCAAGTTTCATGACATGTGTGTATTGTTTTGTTTAATGTTATCATTGACGTGGAGGTTTATACGATACGTTAGTAATACAATTGCCTTCCATATAATGAATTCGATAGAACAGAAATGTTTTATCGATGGTTGTTGTCACTTTTTATTCGAAGAAGTAACCGAATCAATTTTCACCGGTGGTGGGGAATATAATGCAAGTTTCTATCGGTCGGATGTTTCTATAAAACCCTTTCTCTTGAATTTCGATGATATCTCAATTATTGGTTGTCATGTTGGGATCTTTGCTTAGTCTATTTACAATGTTAACTGTTCTGCGATACGCAATATTTAGATCAAAGGTATTGTTATGCGTTCCTCTTTCCGTGGAAGGTTTACAGTGTGTAATAATGGTAATGGTAAGGAATCGACAATTGTTCGTACACGTCCTATAGTTTCTGATTAAATTTAAATTCAACATGCAAAGTTTTGCTCCCACATGTTTTAATCTCTCAAAACCTCTCAGGACAAACTCTTCCCTTTTTGTTGACACCATCGTATTCATCATTAATGCGTTTTTACTGAACGGTTGTGGTTGAGTGGTCCTGAAAAGGTATTCTAGTTTGGACCTTACTGATGTTGAGCCTTCGCCTCTACTGATCTCATCGTCGACTATATTCCAGACTTGGTCAACTTCAACAAGTAGTCGTATTTCAAATGCACTAATGAAGGTAATTTCCTTCGTATTATGATCATAGTACATATGATTGTTTGATAACGTTTATTACTTTAATTTCGATTTATAGATTTGCGATCTTACGGTTAGAGATAATCTATCGTTTGTTTACTTTTGCATGCAAACGATGTGATCTTGATGGTAAAGGCTTTCAAATGAAAATGCTGTTCCGTTCAATACGCTCAGCTTCTTTTATTCGACATATGTCTTGAGATGTTCTTTGGATTTTACGCGGTATATGTTGATGTAGAAAGTAGCCGTAGCGCCTAGACTTTCAACTGTTGCAGTACTTTTATAGTCTCGTAAGTGTCAAGCTCCTTGTATATGCAGCTTATAAGGTCACAGACAAACAATTCTGGTAAACCGCTGTAACGTTTCAAATTTTGCGTATTTAAATTGGCGTTTTTTTTAAGTATGAAAAGTGCCAGTAATGGGCCGTACGAGTATTAAGTTTGTCCGAGATTTTCTTATCCTATAATGTATGTTTGTATTATGTCGTAGTAATGTCTTTAGAATGACAAGTTGCTTATTTTTGTTCGCTGAAGTGTCTAGAAGTGCCTGCATGTATAATAGTGCATGCACAAGAGCACTAGCTTTGGTGTATGTGTAAGGGCAAATTCGGCAATGGTGTTTAACGCTTTTGTTTCTAATGAATATTTAAGGTAATTACACTTTTGAACGTCGCTAAGTGTGTTGTACATTGTACTGAACTCAAAATTTATTGCAGTTCAAGAAAGTTTCCATCAAATGTGGGTAAGTTCAATTTGGGAAGTTTTTAAGCGTAAGAGAAAATCCGGCAATAAAGTTTGACACTTCTCTTTTTAGTAAAATTTGATATCTATGTACTAAAATAACGAGGTCCAATGTGTTAGCCGGCATGACGTGAAAACGACGAATCTAAGAATTCAACTTTATATATAACTCATATAGGACAATGGTGTTGATTAAAAATTACACCATTCCAGGCCATTTTGTTTTCCACATAATTGATCATAATTAACATTACAAATAATTATCAAGTTCCGGGTCGAATCCGATACCGATACCGATACCAATAGTATATGTCACATGCAGTTTCCGGTTTTATGTATTTTATGTATCTTGCTCCTTTGATATGAGCATCACCATAGGATATGGTGTTAAGGAGGACATTTAACACACTGTATCGGTACAGATTTAATGTGAGCATTTCACTTCCCAGTTTCCCAGCGTGGCCGTGACGGGTTTAACTAACAGAAAGTTAACGTCCCCCAAAAACAATAAGTACAATGCAATAAAACATATGAACATACTTTCGCCTGATTCGCTCATCCTCAAAATATAAAATTTGAAAAATATAAAAACAATTATATACAAAATAAGGGATAAAGTTGTAGTAAGAAAACCAGGACGGGATAAAAAAAAAATAGAATTTGAAGGCAGAGAAAACTGTGCACCTTATAATCAGCATGACTTTATCAGATGACAATACCAATACTAAAAATCCAGGCTAAAATAAGGCGTTGGTAGGACCGCGGTGTGTTCAAGTATATATTTATATTTATATTTTGAACGTCGCTTTATGTGTTGTTGCTGTGAACTGTGGGCTGAACATCAACCCATAAAAGATTGCCATTCATCGATGTTTCCATCAAATCTGTGTAAAATCAATTTTGGAAGTTTGCTAGGTTGCTGCTACTGACGATTCAATTGGATTGTAAAGACGTTTAATTGAGACCTTAACTGTGTTACTCGTCTGTAAGTTTATATGTAGGGCCTACATTTTGTATGGATTACAGTGTTTCTTCACATGGTGGAAATCTTTTAGCCGCTGCATTTGAATTAGATGTTTGAAGGTGAAGAAATTAACGAATATTGCGTATTTTCTTCTCTTAGTCAAATTCGTATTCATCTGATTATAAATCTTGTTCTCTATCCTTCCCTAGTACATATATTTTACAAACGTCTTATGTTAATCCGTCAGAATATCTTATATCTAATTAAACTTGTCAAGAAAGGTTTCCGAATTGACCCTTACGGTTTATCATCCAATTCTTTCTGTTTGCACGGGTAGTTACGTCGTCTTATCGATGAGCGTTTAGTACAGTGATTTTGTCATATATTGGTTAAGTTGGACATGACTGTGTTGAGTGTTTTTAATGACAAACAATGACACAATATAAACATTCGGATTGTTTGCTTAAGGACTTCTGAACATGAATTCAAGCTGGTAAGTATCTTTGTTTATGGCTAATATGTTGGTACATTAAAAGTTGTATAATATAGTTAATGATTGAACACAGAATAATGCTTGCGCATGTCAAAACTTAAAAGTTATTCGTTTCTTGTTCATAAAGACAAGTTATTTGTTTACTGTCTGTTAAATCACATATTCCGTTATGATATAAACTTGCGGTCAATCATTCCGAAAAAGTAGCTACATTTGCACACAATTTAGATTACTGAAAATTCGGTGTCATTGTTTAGTTCATGTTCGATATTGTTCAGTTATGTGATTCCTATCTGTATTATGAAAGGGTACCGATAAAAAAACTGACATTATACAACTATTTAAATACTGTTATCTACCGAGACCAATTGACGTACATGTTAGGTTGCCGTAGTGTAAAGCCATTCAAATGAAGAAGAAAAAAAAAAACAACAACGGCCTGATTTATGTTCAAAACAATAAGCGAGGAAAACACATATGATTTACAATAACAAACAACCGCCACTGCATTACAGACTCTGGATTCAGGAAAGGCACATACAGAATATGGTGGCGTTTAACATGTTTGTGGGCTCCCAACCCTTTCCTCGCCTTAACCTGCGCAGTTGTGTAACAACACAACAAAGAAGAACAAGCTATACAAATCAATTGAAAAGGACTTGACTCATCAGATCGATACAAAGCAAAATAATCAAGTCACATAAACACCAAAGACACAAAGAACTTACATGTACGTGTTTGCATTTGTTACTGGAAGTTCCAAGCCAATAACAACTAATAAAAAAATCATGAATCCAAGACAAAACGTTACTTTTTTTTTTTTTTTACATTTCAGAGTGGAATTTTGCTGCCAATATCCTCTGCTATTAAGAACGATAAGTTTTCGTTTAGTCGGGTCTAAAATAAGGTCGTACACAGTTTAAATGTTCTTGAACTAAACAAAATAACACACCTGTATCTTGGCATTTAAATTATTTTGTTTTCCAATCACAATTAATAATGTACATTTTACATACTAAATACTAGACCGACAGAGTTTTCTTTTATATTATCGAAACTTTATTACATAAAAGTAAACAAATATGCTTAAACGGGTTAAGTGATACTACACAATACACTAATACCATATGACAAAACATAATAATTTTATTCATTCTTCTAAGAATACTTGAAACTGCGCTTCTTTGTCTCGGTCGAATAGACTAACTCTTTGAAGTTATGTTTTCTTTGTCACGGCACCAATATCGTAAAGACGCTATATTGAAAGACGTCTAAACCGTTTGAATTATAACTGTTTTCATCTGTGCGTGATTTGTAAAATGACATACGAGAACTACTGACGAGGTCCATGACTCTGGTTTTACATTGAGATGAAAATAACACCGAGTGTGCATTCGTGTTTTCATAGCGCTTTTCTAAAATTATTTTTATATAGTACCAAAAGTGTCTAAAATGAATACCAACATCAATCTAAGGTTAACTTTATAACCTGGAGTTGTTTTGATTTTTCATATTCATAACCGTGGAATTCTAGAGATTAATGATCAAATTATGCTGGTACAGAAGCAGAGACCATATGAACTAATGATACTCTACGGGACTATAGGTATACAATATTTGTATTGAACTAGCATCTATTAAATTGCGTTCTTCGAGAGTACTTTGGTGGTTTGCCTCCTTCGGGAAAGCTCAATCCTTAACATTTGACCAAACAGGGATCTTTTCAGAATAGCAAACTAACTAAAGGTATAAATGTATTAATATTTGTTGTATGGGTTAATTAAAAGAAACTTAAAGTTGAAAAATAAAATGAAATAATAATCAAATAAAACATTATGACTTTCATTCATTCAAATTCGTCATGTTGATAAATGTGTTACCCTTTAATGATATATTGGTTTCAATCTCAGACAAATACAAGATATCATAGATTACGCCGACAAATTTAATGTTGAAGGTGCAATTTTGTTTCTAGATTTTCAAAGGCATTTGATACTTTAAAATGGTCCTTTCATGTACCAAACTCTCGAACATTTCGGCTTTAATAGTTCAATTATTAACTGGATCAAGATATATTCTGATATAAATAGCTCAGTGTTCAATAATGGATGGATTTCTGTACCAATTATTCTAAAAGGGGTACGCCAGGGATGTCCTTGTTCTTCCATGATCTTCGTGATCGCAGTAGAAATTATGGCATGTAAATTAAGAAATTATTATAACATTAAAGGCATTGAAATACAAATTGACCATTCAAAACATAATTTGAAAATTTCCAAGTTAGCAGCTGACACCACTTTGTTTCTCAAATCAAAAGTGACATTGTAGCACCATTAAACATTATTGAAATATTTGGCACATTTTCTGGTCTTAAATTAAATAAAACAAAACGGAAGGCATTTGGATAGGAAAACTAAAAATTGTAAAGATAAAGTAGATAATATAAAGTTCACAGATAAACCCGTTAAATTGTTAGGCATGTATTTCGGTACTAATAAAACAGAATGCGCAAAACTAAATTGGGAAAACAAGTTTGAAAAAGCAAAAAAAAAAAAAAATTATGAAATCATGGGAAAAGACATCTTACTATCATCGGTAAATTTTCAATAATCAAATCACTTAGAATTCTACAATTCACATATTTAGCAAGTATGACAGTCATAAATAAAACATATATTTGCAATTTAGAAAGAGAAATTTTAATTTCATTTGGGACGGAAAACAAGATAAAGATAAAACTCTAATATCAGATTACAGCAAAAGAGGACTCAATATGATTGATATCGACAGTCACTTTAACACACTTAAAATTAAATGGGTATCAAGATTAATAGAGTCAAAACATGAAAATTGGTCAAATATTCCAAGATTCTTTTCTGATAAATATGGTGAAAACTTCCTTATCTTTAAATGAATTTAGAAAATAATCTAAAATCACTTAAAATTACAACTGGATTACCAGAATTTTATCTAGATATTGTAAAATGCTGAATACTTAAAGGTGGAGGTCAAACTAAATCGCCCACTAACTGTAGAGAAATACGCAAAGAAATTATATGGGGTAATAAAACATAAAATAAAAAAAACAAACCATTATTGATGTTTAGCTGGATCAAAAGCAATATAATCTGTATTAATGAACTTATTTACGAAAACGGTGAAATCGATGAAAAAAATACTGCGAAAGTTAGAAATAAAACATAACTGGATAGCCGAACTATCAATACCAAAAAGCTATGCCAAGGAGTTGGACAGATTTCATCAAAACACATACCTGTTAAAACCCGAGTTAATATAAACGACAAATCAATTAGAATGAATAAAACAGAAATAAATTTATCAGAACTAGACAATAAAACTGTCTATCAATATTTTATCAAAACAAAATAACTCCTAACATTGGAATAATAAAATGGCAAAGAATATTGGACGCAAAACCATTACAAATTAGACAAATTATCCTTTACAAACAATGAAATATACATCAACAAACTTAAAGTTTATGAATGGAAATTATTTAGCTATATATTACCGAACCAAGAAAATCTTTTCAAATGGAAAATATCAAATACCCCAAAGTGTGCTTTTGTAAATGCACAGATAATTATCAACATTTTTAACGATTGTAGATTTTATGGTAATATTCTTTATAAAGCACTAAAATGTCAGTATTCACCTCAGAAGCTAACAAAACCTTTAAATAGACTTATTAAGAAGGGATATAGTTACGATACTGTTGTCAGGTCATTAAAGATTGCATATTTTGGCTTTAATATTGATTCACTTATAGGGTCTTTGCATCGGAACTAAACACATTTATTTAAAACCAGTTGTTGGCATGACACGGGTTATGCTCTTCTCATATATTTTATAATGGTATGATACTAAACCCTAACGGGAGGGATTGTGCCTGATATTCATATGATGAAGACATAATCTTTCAATCAGTTTAATTGAGGTCTGGAGCTGGCATGTCAGTTAACTGCTAGTAGTCTGTTGTTATTTATGTATTATTGTCATTTTGTTTATTTTCTTTTGTTACATCTTCTGAAATCGGACTCGGACTTCTCTTTAACTGACTTTTAATGTGCGTATTGTTATGCGTTTACTTTTCTACATTGGCTAGAGGTATAGGGGAGGTTGAGATCTCATAAACATGTTTAACCCGCCGCATTTTTGCGCCTGTCCCAAGTCAGGAGCCTCTGGCCTTTGTTAGTCTTGTATTATTTTTACTTTTAGTTTCTTGTGTATAATTTGGAGTTTAGTATGACGTCCATTATCACTGAACTAGTATATATATTTGTTGAGGGGCCAGCTTAAGGACGCCTCCGGGTGCGGAATTTCTCGCTGCATTGAAGACCTATTTGTGACCTTCTGTTGTTGTCTGTTCTGTGGTCGGGTTGTTGTCTCTTTGACACATTCCCCATTTCCATTCTCAATTTTATTGTCGAAGAATTATGGAGTAAAATAACAGAAAAATTGAAAGTCATAAACTTTGTAACCCTAATAGATATAGTCTTTGGATATAAAATCAGAGACCGACATTATACTGATATAAATCTTATTATAACTTTGATAGGTTTCTCAATTTAAAATCATTTTACACATCAGAACAAATAACAAATTCCGCCGACATATACAATAATTTCAAAACGAATTTGAATTATACTTTGTAGTAAACAGACATGTGAAAGAACGCAAAAGTAATCTAATTTGCAAATTTCAAAATTTCTGTAAAATGTGCTAGATTAAGATATATATATATATACACCCTGTTGTTAAAGATATTAATATACCGGGGTACCTTGTTTGTGAAAGCTGTAGCAATAAGGTAATTGTAACAGCTTTAGACCAATACATCAATTATCATAGTAAAAAAAACAACCTTTAATGACCGTTTATTGTTGTTATGAAGATGACTGAAAGAGATAAACCATTTCGTTTCACTATGACAAAATGCAAGTCGTTGATTAACCGATCAAAAGTAGACCTAGATATTTAAAAGTAAAACAAAAATCATACAAATGCTGCAAAAGCACAAGAATAGGCCAAATATAAACCGTACAGGGAATCAAAATAATACATGAGGAAGACATTTGTAGTCGATTCTAAATTGACAAAGACGCCGATGACACTTATCATAGTCAACAGTGTATATATTATATAGTATACAGTTTATCGATAATATCTAAATTAAATATGAATACAAAAGTAAACAAAATAGAAACGACACATTGGCTGTAAAACTTCTTGCGTCGAATCGCACACCAGGACCTAAAATCCGTCCATTGTATATCTTACTGACATGAAAATGCCTATGACCGTCTTTCATTTGATCAATCCTTACTCTTGGTGTGTTTTACGACAGGACACAACATTACAATATGCATTTTCCATAATAATTTTAACCAAAAACAAAATAATGTAAAAGATATGTTGAACTGCATGAACCTGCATAACTGATTGTAGGAAGTAGAATGACGCATCTTCCAAAGTTCACACAATTCGTTTCTGTTTTCCTATGGTTATAATGAAAACTAAAACAGCGATTTGTGAAGGAGCATCGTGCTTTACAGTAATAGATTTTTATCTTTTGTATATGTTGTACTCGTTCTTTTTCATGTTGTATGCCCTCCAGATGCGCTGTTTCTGTGAACTCGTTTTGAAAGCTGTTCTATAAGGTCATTACAAAATAAACATATAAAAATATACTTATATTGTATGCAGTAGATCACAATCTTCAAATGTGTTTTCTAGAATATCCGAAATTTGATTGACCGGGAGGTAGCTTTGACAAGAAAAGAAGACAAAATAACTTATTCTAAAAGTCAGGATTTTAATGATCTTTTAGATACATACACATTATACTTATACAATTTAAATCCTCTGTCGATTTATAATTTATGGGCAATAATAATAGGTCATTATTCAATATAGAGCATTGAACCGAGTGCCATGGATCAAGGTTTTAATCGTATATCTTATTGGAAGGAATGATCGAAAATGGATCCTGAACATAAATTTGTATCGATATCAGTTTTCACATGAAATTTTAAAATATAGGAAAGTGTCACACTTCGTCTCTCGCTTACACAGTGAATTATATGTGTTTGATAGACATAACTATTGCGGTACCTTAAATAGTATACACTTATAAATATGAAAACTAGTATGTCAATATCAAAGATCTACGGTGCATGTCACAATCATATTTTAATTTGAAATAAAATAAAAGCATTTACTTACAGATATAGCAATTACTATAATACTGGAGACCTCTTTATAACAAAAAAAAAAAAAACATAATAATCTGATAAGCAATGAAAGTAAAGCTTAGAAGTGTATGATTCTTTTCTTGTAAATGCAAACACAGTATTTATTTTTTTCTTTAATACTGATGGTATCTATTAGTATTGCAAAATGATTTAAAGGCTTTAACCTTGTTTCATTTTGTTTCAACGATTGGCCAATTTGACATATTGTTCATTCGTCGCATACTTTCTTGCGATGATCTTTTTATTTTGCATTGTTATACTGTTATGAACGAAAACACTTATCTGACCAGCAATCTTATATGGTGGTAACATCGGTGTCCTGTGCAATTCAAAGGGATATAAAATTGGTTCATTTGCAATTTTCAATTCGCATCCTATACTGTGCCATCTTTGGTTGACACAAACTGCATTTATTCACGTCTAAAAATTTAAGTCGTAGCTACAGGAGTAATACTGAATAGTAGGAATGTTCTAGCAGAACAATAGAAATATTAGGAAAAACACACAACATAAAAGCAAAAGATAAAAAAAAAAAAAAAAAACAAAACAAAACAAAACGAACTAACTGGCCTGGCATGCATTAGTGTTTCTTAAAGAACTCCTTTATTGATTGAGCCTGTAACATATAATTGTTTTCATCTGATATATAAAATGTAATCCAGGTACCTTTAATGATTGTTCATTCGTTTACTGTCTAACCATGTTATGTAAGTCTTCGTTGTTTATCTATTCAATCCTTGACCAATATTTCAACCATAGCCAGTAATCCATCCGATGTGAGATCGTTTATACAGCCAAATGGCAATATTTAAAATACCATGTAGATATAATACTTATATAATCATGTTGTGAACTTAGGGTTTGCATGTATCATCGGAAGGTCACATGGAATTTGTCCCAAAGAAATGAAATAACATTGTACATTAGAACCTGATAAAGAGGTAGCACAAGAACAAATCGACGGACATGATCCATTTACTAATCTAGTACTAGTCATAACAAGAAAGAGTAGAAACAAAATTTCCACTTTCATACTGAGTATTTGACATCCCTGAAAATAAATGACTCGCATTATGAAAATATTTAACTTAAATATGAAA
Organism: Mytilus coruscus; assembly: GCA_017311375.1. NCBI lineage: Eukaryota > Metazoa > Mollusca > Bivalvia > Mytilida > Mytilidae > Mytilus > Mytilus coruscus. The sequence goes on from CM029605.1 coordinate 894,028, forward strand.
AAGTAAAGTATGCATGACCTTAAACTAAACATTATTCTTCTAAGCAAAACCAAACCTGGATCCAAAGTGGAACGCAAAATTCTTTCAACATTTTAATTGATATAATTTCATGATTTTACTCAATATATAATGTTTTCATATCTTATCTGAATATAAGTTCCTACATTTTAGTCGAAACATCAAATTACTGGAGAGGGACAATTCGGTGTTAACGAATGGCGTCGATCATCTGATTTGATTTGTTTTATTTTATTTTACACATTTGTCTAAACAAATAATATGATCATGACTTTATAAAATTGTATTAATTCAAAAGTATAAAAGGGCGGATCAAGCACAATGGACAATGGAAATTCATTGGTTAAAAATAAACCGAAAGTGTACGAACACTACATAGAAAACCAAACAATAAACCCTACAACTGTCACGGAGTAAGCCGTAAGTATTCTTCTATACTCAGATAGGGTTAACAGATCCTGGGAACAATTTGTATACATCGTGCTGCGCATGGTAAGTACACATTAGTAGACATATGCATTTTGTAACCGCGCAGGCAGGTTAATGCACTTGAAAAAATAGGCATTGATTTTCGGAGATTGCATCGAAATCTAGATCTGACGTCATTTTCTAAACTATGCTACACGGATTGGCAAGTACGTTTCGTCGACGTCAACTTTGAGATTGTCACGAACAGCTGATCGGGCACCTTGTTATGATAGAAGTTAGTGTCAACTGTCCAACAAAAGCACCTTAATTTAGAATGGTGTTGCTTATATTTTGAGGTAAGTTTGTTTTAAATTAGTTTAGCATTTTACTGCCGAGGTTCGTCGATATTCATTTCATTGATGATTGAGTCTCGATTGAGAAGAAATATAGAAAAAGCTAATGTGTTGCATGTATCGCTGTCAACATGATTAGGGCAGTCCGTATAGACAAACTTCCTTTGAATAATTTATGCAGTCAACACTATTTTACTCGCTTATAAACAATCCTATCTTCATTGACCATTGCCTAAGTAACTTTATGTCGACATTTTGCAGACTGACCTGCCATTCACAGATACGGGTCCAAGATTTTTTAATAACGGGCCCATGATCAACAGTGCATTAGGAGTGGAATTTGTTAAAAGTCCGAGCACCGTGTCCGCCCCACCCCACCCCCCTTTAATTCGACTCTTATGCTTGTCATGATTCTAATTTTATGTTGGAGGCAAACACTTGGTCTATTAAGATCTATTAGGTATATGTTGAGCATAAATCTTTAGATTGCTCTGAATCCACATGCAAAACAATTTCTTTACTAAATGTTTAACATTGCACTGTACTGTGCATGCAATTATACTAAAGTCTTGCCTGCATTTAATTAATGCTTAGACAGGCACATACAATGTTAAAATATGTTAGAACTATTATCTCTTATCATGGTCATAATTAAACACCCATTTTATCATTGATGGTTTTAAATCTAATAGTCATCATACTATTTTTCTAATCATCCCTTTTGTGTACATATCAATTTTTCTTTATTCATTTTTTTTCTGTTTATAGTCATTAGATTAGGTTTGTTTCTTATATTGACTAACTATAAAAATGTGTACCTGAAGACTGTTTTTGTGTAGATCTTTTCACATTTTGAAAAGCATCACTTAAAACAATTAACAAAAATATTAGTTTTGTTTATTTTCAGTATGGGATGTATACAATTTAATTCAAAACCTTTCGGTAATTTTTGTAATTTCATTTGCAGATTGATTTACACTTGATAAAACTACACGTCTTTAGGCATTCAAATGTCATTGTAATGCCTAAATATAAAATGATAAAATAACATTGTTTGACACTTTAATGTGTCCATTTTAAGTCAAAAACTATCAACATGTCGTTTATTTATTTCCCGGCACTTTGACACCGTACAGGGAAATAATCGATCTGAAGCGTTTCAGTGTTCAAATGTCGCCGCGAAAGGACTTGTGTATTATTTATTTATAAAGATGGCTTTGGAGCACCCGTTAATATTTATTGATCTCTTTAAAACTTGGCATATCTATTCTTGAAAATCTCATGAATACCGAGATTGCTGTTTCTTGTTTTAAAATGACCACAACACTTTTAAAATGGACATGGACGTTGGTTTTGGTGAAGCCATAGTTGGATTGTATGTCACTTCTGTTAAAATTTATTAGAAAAGGACATATATATTTTTAATAAAGAACAGATGTTATTGGAAAGATAACATATTTATCAACCAAATACAACTTTATTTTCATTCACTAGTGTAGTTCTTTTGGGTGTGCCGGGATCGAGAAGTCGAGGGTTCACGCGCCATTTTGAATGTCGTCCGTTACCATGGTCACCAGTTGAGCAGTTCTGAGACACCAGAAATTAAAAGTTTGAATCATATAAGGGATGATCAGAACTAGTTCTGGGTATGAACGTTACTTGAGAAAAATTCAAAATAATTCATAGCACATCCTTATTTTAATTTTTTATTTCTTTTTTAGAAGTTTTATCATTTATTGAAATAATAAAATGTTCAGTGGATCTTGAAAACACAAAATTTTAACCAACATTTTGTTATAATCAAACTAAGCATCAACAGGATGTCAGTGTTTTAGATTCATAATTTAGTTCAACGTATACTACATATTCAATAAACTATATTATAAGGGACATTAATTAATGATAACTTTCCACGTTCTAAATGATAGTGGGAAGATAGCAACACTGATACATTATGCATACATGAAGACTTGAAATGATGATCTTCCTTACATACAATATTTGTTTCGCATGTAGATGGGTTTTTTTCTTTGAATTAAACAAACAAATACGAATGACTCAACATTTAAATGTTCGGCTTGCGTACTGGTATTAAGTCGATACAAATAAAATTGTATGGCAAAATAGACTCAGGTGGAGATGGTACAAGATGTATATGTGTATTACTGTTTCGCATTTATCATGTTTATAAGGGTAGTAACTAATAAGGAAAATAGTCGGTTCAAGTTATCAGAGGGCTACCAGACCCACAAAATAAACAAGACAAATAACAAGGGTTCAATAAACTATAAGGTTGAGGTGTCAGATCTATTAATCCTTTTAAAAGGGGAAGATACATAATGATTTAGACTGATGACTAACGTGCATAAACCTTTACATTGTAACAAGCAACTTTAGAATGATAAAGTGTAAAATTATTTTATTAACAATGATGTCATTCGGTCTATCGAGGACTGCGTCCGTTGATTTGACACTGTTTGTAGTTAGAAAAGGAAAAAAAGCGTTAATTTGTGTAGCATGGTTGTGTTGATCTTAATTTGTCGAAGAAACGGTAAAAGTCAATTGTAAATTTCACAGTATTATAATGTGTACAGTGGTATTTCACTTTATATGGTAAAATAAAACAGGGTATAATAGTGAAATATATTGAAAATTAGAAATAACAGAGAAACCAGTGAAGGTGTGTTAATCAGGAGTGGATTTGGAAGACAAATGTAAACAAAAGCCACGCTCTAACTGGTTCCTTCGGTACTATGTTTTCGCTGAAAAACTTTATTCTTATCATGTTCTTATGTAATACATGCATTTATTTAGCAATATCCTTAAACTTTACATTCCGCTATAAAGATGATGTTCTCTCACTAAATAGTACAACATTTTGTGACTATGTTGAACGAATCTATCCCATCGAACTAGAAATAAAGGATACTACAGATATAGATAAGTCTGCCTCATATCTTGACTTACATGTGGAAAATTGACCATGAGAGTCGGTTGAAAACAAAACTTTACGACAAAAGAGATGATTTCAGCTTCCCAATTGTGAACTTTCCATTTCTAAGTAGCCATATTCCAGCAGCGTCTGCATACGGAGTATATATCTCCCAATTGATACGATATTCCTGGGCTTGTATTTCCTATCATGATTTCCTTGATAGAGGATTGCTGCTCACGAGGAAACTATTAAACCAAGAGTTACAAATGGTGAAGTTGAAATCATCCTTCGTAAATTTTACGGACGCCATCACGAGTTGGATGACCGTTATAGAATAACCGTTTCACAGATGATATCGGATATGTTCCTTATAGAGTAACTACAATACCTTTCCTTTTCACGAACGTGACCTACCGAATTAGACTATTTACCGGATTTGTAATAACATAAGCAACACGACGGGTGCCACATGTGGAGCAGGATCTGCCTACACTTCTGGAGCACCTGATATCACCCCAGTTTTTGGTGGGGTTCGTGTTGCTTAGTTTTTAGTTATCTATGTTGTGTCTTCTGTACTATTATTTGTCTGTTTGTCTTTTTATTTTTAGCCATGGCGTTGTCAGTTTATTTTCAATCTATGAGTTTGACTGTCACTCTGGTATCTTTCGTCCCTCTTTACATTGGAATTATTGAAGATTACTTTCATCGTGTTTGGGTTTTGAAAATAAGCACTTTCATTTGAACGGTTCAGTTGATACAATATTCCCGGGTTTGTATTTTATATCATGATTTTCTTGATAGAGGGCTGCTGCTCACAAGTAAGCTAAGAGTTCCAATTGGTGAAGTTGAAATCGTCCCTTCTTTAATGTCACGGACGCCATCACGAGTTGGTTTACCGTTATGGAATATCCGTATCACAGATGACAACGGATATGTTTCAATTGTCGTAACTACAATCCCGTCCTCTTTTCCCCGAATGTGACCTTCCGAATTAGACTTATCACCAGGATTATACTTACATGAGCATCACGACTTAAGACAAACATATTATGCGCTCAATATAAAGATATAGAGCGTAACATTTATTATTCTGTGGGATCAGTTTGATATTTTGAGTGTTCATTATAAATATATTGTGAACACCATTTAATATATTGTGCGCATAAATAAATGTATTGTGCTTTTAAATTCACAATGAGCTTACATGCGGCTCTTTTATGTTTTCTTTTCAAAGAGATACGTCAGTCAGAATGGAGCTGTATGCGGTTTAATTTTTGACATGGGGTTATATTACCTCAAAATATGCACATTTGTTGCAAAACATCATCACTACATCGACAACCGACATGAATACTAAGGAAGCTTTATTTATATCGTCGAAAACACTAAAGGTACTTTAAAAATATCGTTGCTGTCACCAAAGAAAAAAATAAGAGATCATTAAAGGCTTCATTGACACCGTTGAATGTATTTGCAGTGTGTAAATTTCAGACATAAACACACAAAGAGAGCGTAAGAATGTGTATACCATGTTTAATCCAACATTTTCTACATAAGGAAATGCCTGTACCAAGTTTGAAATATGACAATTGTTTTCCATTCGTTAGATTTGTTTGAGCTTTGCCATTTGATAAGGGCGTTTTGTTTTGATTGACCTATGGAGTTAGGTATTTTGTTATTTTACGTTTTACCTATATATTCAAAACATACGATATCCGATTAATTGATCAGTTATGTTTGAATGAATAAATTATTCGGAGTTCAGTATTTTCGTTATTTTACTTTTATATCAACTAAATTACAATTTGATTATTATAAAACGACAAAACAGGAAAGTTATAAAAACCTGACGTCATGAATCTGTAATTAACTTTAAATAGAGCATAATGCAACAATACGGTTATTTATCGTATTGAGTGTAAAACAAAATATACTAAAATTAAGATTGTAAACACACACACACACACATATATATATATATATATATATATATATATATATATATATATATATATATATATATATATATATATATATATAGTGCCTATAAATAGCAGCACATGACATACAAATCTATGGGAGTGTGGATTAATCAGTACAGAGATTAATTCAATTACACAAATAAAATTATAGATTGCCTAACAATGTAATTTTAACACACTATTTAGTATGTAAATATAAGAATGTTTAAAATATTTACAAAATGATGAAAATAAACGCAATATTTCGCTAGACTAATTAGCTTTATCAAGCGTGCATCTATCCAGGTGAAATCGGATGTAGATGATAAGAAACTTTGCAGCTCAATGTATATGTTGCACTTGAATTTAGCTGCCTTGAAAATAATACATAATTTGGATGAAGTTCAAGATTTTACAAAATTGGTAGTTGAAGTTAGCAACGTCCATTGGCCAATATTACAGGATAAAAGGACGATGCTGTGTACTAAATTATTCTTTGTCTTTCCTGTATCTTTTCTCATCTTTTCGTTAAGACCATCAGGTTCTAAAGTGTGGAGTTGGTGGATCCAAAATTTTCTCTTCTCCTTCTCGCTGTGGTGTCCCACTCGGTGTTGACTTCTATGATTTGAAAGTAACATTATCAAAGAATGTTTCGTTGAACGAAGATGTCTTGTGAGAGGACAGTTTTGTTGGTTTTGTACCATGAACGATGGTTATTGAGCCGAATATTAAATTTGTCCATTGTTTCTCCCACATACTGAATGCCACAAGTGTCACATGTTAATATATAAATTGAGTTCTCCGTTTTACAGTTGGAATTTGAGTAGATGGTATAATTTTGTTTAGTAACGGAGCTGATGAAAGAACTGCTTGTATTGGCAGCTTTACAACACAAGCAGTTCCTTCGACCACATTGTTTGTAGCAACCGGGAGATGGAGTAGGCTGCTTTGCTAATACAGATGTCACTAAAATTGTCACGGATGTTTTAGGTCTTCTGAAGGCCATGACTGGTGGTGAGGAAAATACTTTTTAAGATTTGAATCATTTTCTATAATTTTCCAATGCTTCTGAACAATGGAAGACACATTTTAAAATCAGGATGGTAAGTGAGTACAAGGGTGTTCTGTTAGCTGCTTTATTCTTCTCTTTGTACTCTAGAAGTTCTTGGCGACTAGTTTTGTTTGCTCTTTCGAAAGCGCTATCAATGATGTTGTTATTGTACCCTCGAACAACTAGATGTTTACGTAGTTGTCCAAGTCTAGCATTTGCGTATTTTCAGTAGAGCATATTCTCTTGATTCGCAATGCCTGGCTGAATGGGATGCCACGGGAGCAGTGTTTAGGATGGCAACTTTTAGGAGAAAGGAATTGATGTTTGTCCGTTAGTATGGGCACAAAATGGCCCCGTCATATGCCAACATATTTATGGGCCAACTTGAAAACGCCTCTTGGCTAGTGCTCCATACCAGCCCTTATCATGGTTCCGATTCATTGACGATATTGATTTCAAATGGACAGATTCACAAGAACATCTTAATGAATTTCTAGGACACTGTAACTCTTTCCACCATTCAATAAAATTTACATATGAATCATCTATGGAGAAAATAAACTTCCTCGACACTACGAGTTACATCAAGAACGGAACCATTATAACGGACCTTCATACCAAACAAACGGACAAACATCAATTCCTTTCTCCTAAAAGTTGCCATCCTAAACACTGCTCCCGTGGCATCCCATTCAGCCAGGCATTGCGAATCAAGAGAATATGCTCTACTGAAAATACGCAAAATGCTAGACTTGGACAACTACGTAAACATCTAGTTGTTCGAGGGTACAATAACAACATCATTGATAGCGCTTTCGAAAGAGCAAACAAAACTAGTCGCCAAGAACTTCTAGAGTACAAAGAGAAGAATAAAGCAGCTAACAGAACACCCTTTGTACTCACTTACCATCCTGATTTTAAAATGTGTCTTCCATTGTTCAGAAGCATTGGAAAATTATAGAAAATGATTCAAATCTTAAAAAGTATTTTCCTCACCACCAGTCATGGCCTTCAGAAGACCTAAAACATCCGTGACAAATTAGTGACATCTGTATTAGCAAAGCAGCCTACTCCATCTCCCGGTTGCTACAAACAATGTGGTCGAAGGAACTGCTTGTGTTGTAAAGCTGCCAATACAAGCAGTTCTTTCATCAGCTCCGTTACTAAACAAAATTATACCATCTACTCAAATTCCAACTGTAAAACGGAGAACTCAATTTATATATTAACATGTGACACTTGTGGCATTCAGTATGTGGAGAAACAATGGACAAATTTAATATTCGGCTCAATAACCATCGTTCATGGTACAAAACCAACAAAAACTGTCCTCTCACAAGACATCTTCGTTCAACGAAACATTCTTTTGATAATGTTACTTTCCAAATCATAGAAGTCAACACCGAGTGGGACACCACAGCGAGAAGGAGAAGAGAAAATTTTTGGATCCACCAACTCCACACTTTAGAACCTGATGGTCTTAACGAAAAAGATGAGAAAAGATACAGGAAAGACAAAGAATAATTTAGTACACAGCATCGTCCTTTTTATCCTGTAATATTGGCCAATGGACGTTGCTAACTTCAACTACCAATTTTGTAAAATCTTGAACTTCATCCAAATTATGTATTATTTTCAAGGCAGCTAAATTCAAGTGCAACATATACATTGAGCTGCAAAAGTTTCTTATCATCTACATCCGATTTCACCTGGATAGATGCACGCTCGATAAAGCTAGTTAGTCTAGCGAAATATTGCGTTTATTTTCATCATTTTGTAAATATTTTAAACATTCTTATATTTACATACTAAATAGTGTGTTAAAATTACATTGTTAGGCAATCTATATATATATATATATATATATATATATATTATTTCTATATTGCATGCATAAGAGATGTTATTCATGTGTAATAAGGAAACGAGGCCGTTGAGGTTAACAGACCGGTTATCAAGCCAATAAGATAGACGGGACGAATGAACAAACGATAATTATATTTAAGATTAACTCGCAGGATCTATAAAATGTTTAAAGGATGAGAATATGATATGATTAAAATTGATGACAAACGTACTTTGCCCAAAGTAACACGCACAGTCAGGACAATACTATGTCAAATGTTTAATTACAATGGCGACGTTGTTGTATATTGATAATTCAGAGTGTTGATATATATTTATATGTTGTAACATACAAACAGATTCCGTTGATCTAAGTATGGTGATTTGAATTTATTGAGGAATATTCTACGACCACTGGCTAATTTTACAATATTCTTTTATAATTCAACACTATGTAAACATAGATAAAGGCAACAGTAGTTTACCGCTGTTCATAGGCCGCGCTCTATGGTTTGTTTCAGTTCAACCGATTTATGACTTTTGAACAGCAATATACTACTATTGCCTTGATCTATCATATTTTCTGAGTAACAAATATGTTGCCGGTAAACAATTAAACCTTCTTAGAATTATTTTCTTTTGTAAAATTAACATTGACGTTTCGAACTTTTCCCGTGTTTCGTTTTTTGAAAATTGGCAATTTCATGAATAGGGTTCGTTGCTAAGTAATCTTCTTCGAACTCAGTCCGTTGGTTGGTCCGTTACGAAATTAACATGGATCTTATATAAAGCTCAACCATGTCAGATATAGAGTATGACACGCCTACACTCAGAAAAAAATCAAACTTTGCTAGTTATCACAATTTGATAAATAAACAAAACAATTACTATTATACAGCTGTTAAAAATACATAATTTAAACATATTATGAGAAAGCAAAGCAAACTGATGCATCCATATTGGAATAGAACAGTATATCTTTCAATACGGGGAGAGTTTTACACAACACAATTATTGGGGAAATTGTCGCAAAGGGCGGAACCATGCAAACAAAAATCGTTAATTTCACATTGGTTTAAGTTTTTTTTTTTTTCAAATTAAATGTCATTGAAAGTTTAAACAAAACTTTGAGTTTTGTATATGAGAGAAATATAATAGAATAACAAAAGAAAAGCAAAACCATAATCTTAGAATCACATGAATAACTTGTCCATCCTTTTTTTTTTTTTTTTTGTAAAAGCAACACAAGTATCATTATTAGCCATTCTTGAGTATATTTTTACAATAATGGTAAACACATAATTACATACTGACCTTTTTTAGATAGTTAAAATGGTTCTTGAACCTTACGTTATATAAAATGAATTTTAAAATTTCGTTTAAAATTTTGATATATCTTCAAATATAGGTAAGAAACTTATATAACAACTCCCTCAAGTCGCACGTGTTCTGGTATTATATACATCACTGACTTTCCATTAGGAATGTTTCGTTTACAATCTGTATTGACTTAAACAATTGTAAGACACAAAGCTTACAACTCCCGCAGGTAAAACATGACCTAAAAGGAATTTGACTATTTCATGTATGTCCGATTTGGTCATAAAGTTTAGGAAATTATACATCATTTAAAGATGTGGGCGTTGCTAGTAGGTAATTGAGAATAGCACTTCAGACGAACCTACGGAATAAAGTTATTATTTTATTTTGTGAGCGACAAAAAAAAAAAAAAAAAAAAAAAAAAAAAAAAAAAAAAAAGACAATATCACTTAAAATTCAGAATCATATGCTTTCATTAGTATTAATAATCCTTGACAACTGCCAAAAATGGGCATTGAAGCAAATAATTTGTAAAAACCTCCGTATCGTACTTGTTAACAATATTAATTTGAAATAAATGTGTGCTTTCTTCATCATAATTCACCTTGCTATCATTATACTAGAAGATTATGATATGACTTTTACAAATAACTGATACTGAAAAAATCTTAACATGTGTATTTATTGGTTCATTAGGAAATTATATCATTTCGTTGCAATCACAGTGAAACCCACACATACACATTGCATCAACTTAATTTCATATACATGATCGACTGTATATACAATTATTGAAAATTTATAATCCTCAATGTTAATGTATTTATTCTAAACTCTGCTTGAAAAGTACTTTTCAGAGTTTCTTTATTTTCTAATACATGATACTTAAAAAATGAATACGTAATAATTAATGCAACGAGAAAATCGAGCATCATTTAAATAAAATGTTTTTTTTTCTGACAGAAATATCAATGCATTCAAACCAACTTGTCTTAATGAAAACAAATAAAAGAAGAGTATCATAATAACAAATATTTAGTCATTCATAATCAAATACCGGTTTGTATTATCATTTGTTGATATATAACGTTACTCTTTATTAGTTAAAGGACCTTCAATAGTACATTGACACGATATGGTAATGTTTAAATTACACAAATGATGAACAACTGGCTGGTTAACTAGTCAATTGTAAAGTGTCAATAAACACCAGCAAAATTGAAATTGTTATTAACAAATCGTCTTGTTCAACATTTAATACTTAGACTATAATAAGTACACAATAATGGTTATTTTCAACAACTTTCTCGTCAAGATAACGTTGTTAGTGGTTTGACCATGCCTCAATATTGATAAGTTCTAATTGATATGTATATGTGATAAAGATATTTACACATGGACACCTATCGTTCAACTTGCCTTCTTTTGCTTTTTAATATTTCCGTTTACAATGCGGACATATTTAGATATACGTAAGAACTAAGGTATGCACTCCTCCAGGTGAAAAAAAGACTTACGATGACTTTGGTTTTTCATTTTATGTCCCTTGAATGAGCATAGCTCTAAACGTGTGCTGGTATCTATACAGCTTCCTATATGTAACTGTCTGTTTATGATGCGCAAAGACTTAAAAAATGTAAGGAAGTAAGGTTACAATTCCCGCAAATAAAACCTGACCTCAGAGAAATTTTATTATTTATTGTGTGTCCTTTTTATAGTTAAGGTACTACATTATTCACGGATGCGACCGTTATTGTTAAAGACAAATACAAAGAGGCGCTTCAGATGCACCTACAGTATCAGGGGTTATCTAACTTTTTTGAATTAAAAAAAAAAATATATATATGACTGTAAATTCAGAATTCAATGCTTTCATTGTTATTGAGAATCTTGACAACTATCATCAATGGACATGAAAACAAACATTATGCAAATACTTGCGTATCTTACTTGTTAACAGTGGGAATTTAAAATGAGTTTGAATTTGTTTTACTGCTTAATTCACCACGCGATCATTTAAGAAGGTTCCGAGACAACATTTGAATATAACCTATAGTATGAAAGTATTTATTGGTTAATTAAGAAACAATATCACTACGTGGAAATTAATTTGAAACCATCTAGTACCCACACCTTGCACCAACTTATTTGTATATATATGATTGACGGTATACAAAATAACAGTGTCGAAATTCAATATGAAAGTATTTATAATGAACTAGGCTTGGACAGTTCTTTCTTCAATTGATTTTAATAATATCTTAGTAGATGATATAAATGTAGCGTAGACAAAAACACACTGAATCATAATTTTCCTTTTTCTGTTACATATATCAATGCATTTCAACGTAATAAATAAAAAAAAAAAACACCAAAAACATGCCATCAGATAGTTATTCATTAATAATCAATTATCAGTTTGCATTATCTTTTGATAATATATCACGTTACTCATTATCAGATAAAGGACCATATATAGAGCATTGACACGAAAACGTAATTTTATATTTTCAAAGGTTAAACAATTTGTTGGTTCACTTGCCAATTGTTAAATGTCATTAAACATCAACAATATTGAAATGGTTTATTTACAAATCATATTGTTTAACATATAATACTTAGACTAATAAAACACACGATAAATGGTTGTCGTCAAGAACGTTCACATCAAAACAACCCAAACGACTGCATGATGCTACTGTAAATCACTTTAATTGATATACCAAAGACGTTGACCATACCTGATCAATGGATCGTTCATGCTTTACTATCGATCATTTTCTAACTGATATGTATATATGATAAAGATAATGAAATATGGACTTCTAACGTTCGACTTGACCTTTTTTGTACCTTTATCATTTATTGTCTATGTAGTATACTCCTTTATTAATGTTTGATTTGTTTCATTTAAATGTAGTTATTCACAAATACAATCATCATTTACCCTAATGCATATAAAACAAAAGACGGATATATATTTTCAGTAATGTCTGTTTCAGTCTAAAATATTGATCTGTTGATGAACTATTTTAAAACATTTTGCAAATGCTTAATTTTTTAATCTTTCAACATGATTTTAAAGTGGAGCTTAACATAGGTTTGTTTGTTTTGTATTATATGTTTAATACTTATAAAACATTGTAAAATGCAAACCGTTCGATGCAGGAAACTTGCATTTAATATATGGACCGCACTTGAAAAAATACAAACTATTAAAATGCATTGTACGTTGGTATATCCAACATTTGCTAATTCTGCATTTAGTTTTTATGACGAAACATATTAATACAACAATGAAATATTGAAAACAAAACAAAATTAGGTGACAACAATTTAGTCAAAGATCGCACATTAATACCCGAAAAACTACATGCAACTTCTAGTTGCTTTTCAATTCAAGTTGTCTTCTGAAAATGACCATTCAACGTCACTTGCACATTAGCTGCATGTTATGGTGTTTAAAAATATCGACACAAAACGAAAATATAAGTGCTTATTAATGACAGACTAATATCTTTCATTTCATAGTTTATAATTAATATTCCTGGAGAGTTTTTTTTTATTATTTAAAACAAAAGAGACTAGAAATAATTTGTTTGATTCCATCATTATCAAAAATAAAAATATTGCATTGCATGATTCGTCTAAAAAAAACAGGCAAATATATCAAAATGAGTAGATACTCTAGTTGAATACAATGACGTATAAAGTGTAAAGTTACAAACACCATTAAATGTACATCAAAAGAGAACTTTAAAAAAGGTCACAACAATGATTGCTGTCATTTCTTAGGGTATACAGTATTTGCAACCTTAGGCGTTAATGATTGACGGGAATTTGACTGATCGGTGAATGATCGGTGACGGAAGTTTGACTGATCGATGAATGATCGGTGATTGATGACCAATAGAATCCGTCAGATACCTCAAATAGGCTATGTGAGAGTTACCATGACACCGGTCAGCGATCAATCAGTAAATTATTTATATACACGGATCGGACGGATACGCATATAATTAAAATTTTGATGTAAAACGAACTCAACAGTATTTATAGCGATAAACGCGGACCCTTACGAAGTCACCTTTACTCGTTATTCTGTTATAAACTTGGTCGCAATAACACATACAAAAATGTATAAATTACTTTTCACGCATTATATTTATTTGTTTGTTCTCTTACTTTTCTGCCAAATAAATTACATAAGTGCAGAATAATGTCATGCTCAGAATGTTTCTTTATGACTTTTAATTACCCCAAAATCAGTTCCAGCTTTCCTTTGTGATATGGAACCTTGTGGTACAATGTCTCAGAGAGTGTTGCCCCTCCTTTTTTGGAAAATTTGTCTTTTTTATGTGAAAAGATGACAAAAAATTGTTAATAATGTCCTAGCACACACACACCCTTTTCTGTGGAACCCTGACTGGCAACTTCCCCTAACCCCATCCCCTTTTTTTTAAAGTGTCTGATTCCCCTACCCCCCACCCTTTTCTTTAAAGTGTCTGGATCCACCCCTGATTATACACAATACAAATTAAATCGACTTACATGTTGTGCAATTTTCATATTGAAGACAGTTACCATCTGTCACAGAAAGTCGACACACAACTTCGCTTGAGAGGCATATTTTCTTTGCTTGTGGTACATCTAAAAAGTAGTAAAAACATATTCTAATGCAACTTTTAATGTAACGCCAAATTTGATTGGAAAATGAGTAAAATTTCATAGCATCAATTACACGATTTACAGTATATGCTTAGTGAGTCCGAGGTTTCATTAGTATGGAGATAACCATATTGCATTTCAAAATCACAATATTAAAAGCATGCAATAATTTTTGAATTAACTGTATGTTTAAAATGCAGTATAGAGAATGGATCCTAACAAAACCACATTTGTGCTCCTGTCCTAAATCAGGAGTATTTACGTCATTGGATTGCCCTTGCATTGTTAAACCTATTAATCTAAAAAAGATATCTCATAATCTGGACATGTGCTGTGCCCTTAGGTTTGATTGCTCTTCTTTTTTTTTGGGGGGGGAGGGGGAGGGCATCCAGATCTGGTTGCTGTAAGTGGGTTATTTCTGCTCCATTGAAGTACATGTGGTAAGCACTCAATTTCTTTTTGTATTGCATTTAGTGATTTGGTGTTTAAATTAAATTTGTTTTAAATTATAAAAAGTTTGCCACTATTTTTAAAAAATTAATTCCTACATTGTGCTGTGCATGGTCAATGACTTGCATAAGGAAGTTTTAAATGCCTGAACATCACTCTATATAATAACATGATCATTGTTCGCTCATCAAAATAACTGATTTTTTTTTTTATATGACCAAAATGTCAAATAATTTTTTTACATACCATCTTCTATGTTTGTCTCTTCATTGTCTTCATCACAAAATGTGAATTTCGATAATTCTTTGCTGTGGTCTTCTCTGCAGCCTCTGCATATACCTGTAAATTATAAAGAATGACTTTTATGTGCATGTAAGTTAACATGAATAATTCTTTTTGATTATTGGTCTTGTTTGTTAGTTAAATCATTTGAAGATCTGTAAGAGGAAACACATATTTGTTCAATGTTGGCCTCAATAAGTCTCAAAAATAATAACTGATCTCACCAATCTATTGTAGCATGAAACAAATTATGCCAACCATGGGGTGGGGTGGGGCACTTTGTTAAAAAGTTGGTACAGGTGTGCCTCTGGAATTTGAAAAACACATTCATTAAGGAATAACAGTACTGTAGTTGAAGAGTTGCCACCGTCAATTGCCGATTTGACGGTCGCAAATGCAGTTTTACTGGCGACGTGAAGCGGAGACAGTAAACGGAGATTTGCGACCGTCAAATCAAAATTGACGGTGGCAACTCTTCAACTACAGTACTGTTATTCCGATTCTAATGCAATACAAAAAGAAATAATACGATAAAACTTAAAAAATGTCTAAATTTGACAAAAAAATTAAAATCCGCGAAACTTTATGAATGATTTTGGCGCAAAGACGTCATGGCTAAACGTGACATCATACAAGTGAAAACTTACAAACTGGAGGTTATTACGTTACGTGTACGATTCAAATTAGGATAAAATTACATTAAAACAGCGAATTCGAGGTAGAAATTTCCAGCCCAGTCATATATTTGACGAGTCGAAAAAGCGACCCATACTAGCTCCACATCTGTGTATACTCTCATAAATGAAAATTAGTGTGCTGCTTCATAAAAAATAAGGTAGATGAATTTAGGTAGACAAAGTGATTTAATTATTTTATAAAGACTAAAATGGGGAACATGTTTTTTTTGCTTTAATGGTGGTTTGGCCTTTGCCAAAACATGATAGTTTGGTAATGGTCAAGACTGCTTCTGTGGGGATCCACCATTTATTGAGATCATTTGGGTGGCCTACATGTAACTGACCAACTTAGCATTTTTCAACCCCCTCATACAATTTTCTTGCATAATTTCTATCCCTCAGATACCAAATATGACACTTAACCCTCATTTTTACATATATATAGACAAAAGACTCACAGAAAAACAAATTGGGTATCCTTTAGATATAAACAATGCTATGACTTTTGATACCACTCAGAAAATATAACACCCCTTGTTTTGTTCGGATTTTTAGTGGAATGGCCCATTTCTTTATAGGCTACAATGCATAAAGTGTGGATCCCCAAATGTTTTATTTTTTTATCTATCCAAAATATAACATACCTGATCCAATGGGCACATGCTCTCCCCAAAAAAGGAAAATCTCAACCGAGCGCTTCAATGAAATTCCTCTATCAGCCTTTCGTTTGGATGAACCATGCAGTGGGTGCTTACAGCCATTTCTGTTAGATCTTTGCCAATAGATACCTAAAGTGTCTCTGTGGGCTTGACATATGTTATAGTCACAACTATAATTGAAAACGGCTCCGACACGAGATAAAATTAGTGTTGATTCAGAAACGTCTGAGTTCAGATTATATGAATGTAGTGATCTAAGATGGGCATCAGTGTTCTTTTCACATTCATTAAGCTTGTAAAATTGTTTGGTATCGTTGTAAAAGTTAGAAAACCCACAATCCACAGCATTAAACTTAGAAAACAAACATTTTTCAGTCATCTTCTGCTTCCTCCATAATTTGTCTGATGTTATATTGCTATGGAATCTCCTAAATTGAAGAGCTAATGCGATTTAGCTAAAACCAAAACAGCAACAAGAGTAACAACCTCCTCTTTGAAATAAAGATTTGGTCCTAGCAGCAATTTTTTGTAGAAATGTGAATAATTCGTGGAAAAAAGACAATGAATAGGTTATTACAATATTTATGCCAACATCTTGAGGAAACGTATCAATTTATTCAAAGTTCAGAAAACAGGGGCCTAGAAAAGTGATATTATTAGTCAATGGTAGATGAATTTGTCTATTGTGGTAACTTGTTATCATATGTCTCCACTAAATAGCATAGGTGTAATATTTTCATCTGAAAAATTTCTCATTTTCACTCCCTGAGGTATCATTTTTCTCAAATTTGGTTACTCAGAATCTAAAAACTGAGGCGTAATAAAACGGTTGCCATGGTAACATCAATAAAGAGCCCAGCAAGAAAAACCTGTCATAAATAAAATAATATCCCAATATCAACATGCAATTGTAATTTCTAAGTTTTGTTTTGTATATTGATAGAAAACAATTTTTTTTAAAATGCAATATTGCAGATTATTGAAAATAGGTCAAATGGTCATATTTTGTGTTATGGGGGAGGGTTGGTTACCAATTTTAAAAGTTTAACAAATAGATTATTTTGAAGAAAAAACATCATATTTCATAATCCTTCCAAAAAAAACCCAGAAAAAATAAGTTTTATTCAAGTTTTAGAAATCTCAATTTTATAACCTTTTATCATGATAATATGGCAAAATACTCTTCGGTGATAGATGGCGCTATAAGTCTATAAATAGTAACATTTTCAAAAAAATATTTTACATGATTGATTTTTATCTCATAATGACCCTTTGTACAAATTTTCATAAAAATCGGGGGATGTTGCCTGTGGCACCTCTCATTGACAGATTGCATGGTTCTATGGTGGATTTGGTGTTAAAACAAAATAAAATCAAATGTTATCCTTTGAAATAAGTACTCTATTTAGTAATTATGCATGTTAACGTCACTAGATGATGAAAATAATATAACAGTAAAGATACTTAAAGCTTTTTTTTGGGGTTGATTAAGAGTGGAATTATTTCTTTATTTTGATGGCAATCATGAACTGCCATTGGAATTTATTACTTTTGTATATCAGGATTGGTTGTGTTTTTTTTTTTTAATGATAAATATCAGTAGAGTAAAGCTAATACATTGTGTTCATATTGTTTAAATATGCAAATATTTCTTCTTTTTATCCAAAATAATGCAATGTTATTTGCCAAATTATTAACCGCCATTTGATGTTAGTACTTTTTGTACATCAGGCGTGGTTGTTTTTTTTTTTTAATAAATATGCTGAATTTCAGAGAAAAGATACTAAAAGTTTGTTCGCATTGTTAAAAAATGCAAATACTTCTTCTTTTATATCAGAAGTAATGAAACCCCATTTGCAATCAATCATTATAGATGCCTTTAGATAAGTAATTGTGTATAAGATGTGAATAATTTAAGGGCAAATGTGAATAACCCTTTTTTTTTAAATAAGAATGCAATTATTTCTTTATGTTAATGGAAATCATGAACCGCAATTGGAATTTTTACTTTTTGTTCTTACATCAAGACGGGTTGTTTTTCATAAAATATGAATATTAGAGAAACGATGCTAAAACTCTGTTTGCATTGTTTAAAATTGACAATATTTCTTCTTTTCATAAAAAATAATGCACTGTTGTTAGCAATCAGTTATTTCAAATTCCTCTGGCTAAGTTATTATTTTTTATGAAATATATATATAAAAAAAAGAATAAGGATAAATACATGAAATATACTAAATCTCTTGTTTGTGTTGAATAAGAATGCATTTTTTTCTCGATTTTAATAGAAATCATGAACCGCCATTGGATTTTAGTACTTTTTCTGCATCAGGATGGGATGGTTTTCATAAAAGTAAATGAATATCAGAGAAAAGATACTAAAATGTTGTTTGCATTGTTTAAAATTACCAATATGTCTTCTTCTTGTCAAAAATAATGCAATGTTATTTGGTACTTGTACATCCCACCATTGTGTTGATGTGTTGTTGTCATTTTTTGTATTCTTGTGTTTCAATGTTACGTATGTGTTTTTTCTATATCATGTATATGCCATTTTGTTTTTCTTTGTTGACATATTTGTTTGTTTTTATAGTGATTGCGATTATAACACAATGTTGATTACTGTACCCCTTTTTGTGACATTTTTACCTATATGTCTCATTTTTTGGTTCACACATTGTTGCCACACAAGTGAGAGGTTTAGCTAGTTTTAAAACCAGGTTTAATCTACCATTTTCTACATAAGAAAATGCCTGTACAAAGCTAGGAATATGACAGTTGTTTTCCTGTCGTTTGACGTGTTTGGGCTTTTGATTTTGCCAATTGTTAAGGGACTTTCCGTTTTGAATTTTCCTTATAGTTCGGTATTTTTGTTGTTTTACCATTTTATTTGTAATCAGTTACTTCAAAGTTCTCAAGATAAGTTTTATTAAATTTTTTAATAATATAAGGAGAAAAATACTTATACTTTTGTTTGTGTTGAATACGAATGTAATAATTTCTTTATTTTAATAGAAATTATGAACTGCCATTATAATACGGTACTTTTTGTATATCAGGATTGGTTTTTTCTTTTTTTATAAAATATGCTGAATTTCAGAGAAAAGATACTAAAATGTTGATCGCATTGCTTAAACATGCTAATTTTTCTTTTTTGATATCAGAAAAAATGCAACGTCATTTGCAACCAGCCATTATTAATGCCTTTAGATAAGGATTTTTGATAAGATACGAATAATATAAGGATAAAGATACTTAAGCATTTGTTTGTTTTGAATAATGATGCAATATTTCTTTATTTCAATGGTATCATTGTTTAAACATACCAATATTTCTTTTATTTATCAAAATAATGCACTGGATAAGTTACTTTTTATAAAATTTGAATAATATAGGGATTAAGATATTTAGTTTTGATTCCTTGTGTTGAATAAGAGTGCATTTTTATTCTCATTTCATTAAGATTTATTTACACATAAACCATCATCGTTGGGGTAAAAGTCGCACCCAAAGGGATAATTTTGTTTTAATGTGTTGTTCCCAAAAAATATGATAAATTGTGTGGGTAAATATACTTTCTGTTTTGTTTGCATTGTTTCGAGTTTCCAACTTGCACATTTCTTTATTTTATTGAAAATAATACACCGATATTTGCAATAAATGATCCTTTTGTTTCATTTTTCTAAGCTTTTTCGGAAAAAAAAATAACAGTCGCGATAAACACCGTTTTAGCACTCTTCGGGTTTGAAAAACATAACATAAATATAAACGACAATCATAATTCTTTAATGATATTTACATTTATTTTTATCTGCATATTTCTCTTCTCTTTTAATCCTTAAAACTTTTCTGAATGATTAATAATAAAATGTCGAGCTTCTGTACTTGAACGATTCGTATTTTTCTGTGTTGCCATTTGATCAAATGAAACGAAACTAAGATTCTGTAATTTGTATGAGCTCAACATGTGACTTAGTAAAGTTCAATCCGTCAAAAAGGTCAATCCGTCCAATCCGTCCGATCAGTCCGATCGGTCAAATAATTTTACTATAAGTCTGACGGATTGGTGACGTGAGTTTGACGCGAACTGGACTGATCGTTGACTGATCAATGACCGCTGATTGATTGCTAAAATAGTAACGCCTAAGGTTGCAAGTACTGTAACACTGGTATGACGTAAATGCTTTCAACTGCACATAAAATGTCTCGAGTGTAGATGTGTCTGTCTTTGTACTGGTTCATGTTGTTGAAAGGCGTAATTTTGATTATTTGTACTCTCTACGACGATGGCATAGTGTGTTATTCACTCAACCAAATTTGCCGGTAGTCTGTGTTTGCATCTTTTAATGAGCGCCGGCACCAACAAAAAAAAAAAAAAAAAAATAAAAAAAATAAAAAATAAAAAAATAAAAGTTGAATCAAAAGCATATACTATTCATCAAGTGTATACACAAACCATAACAACGGTTTTCGTGCATCTTTTACAGCTTCAAATAGACAGTACCATTAAAACGTTTAATCCCGCTGCAAATGTTTGCACCTGTCCTAAGTCAGGAATCTGATGTACAGTAGTTGTCGTTTGTTTATGTAATTTATACGTGTTTCTCGTTTCTCGTTTTTATATATACTAGACCGTTGGTTTTACCGTTTGAATGGTTTTACACTAGTACTTTGGGGCCCTTTATAGCTTGTTGTTCGGTGTGAGCCAAGGCTCCGTGTTGAAGGCCGTACATTGACCTATAATGGTTTACTTTTATAAATTGTTATTTGGATGGAGAGTTGTCTCATTGGCACTCACACCACATCTTCCTATATCTAGTAACCCGAAACATAAATGGTTTCCTATACCAGTTAAATTCAGTCATTTTAAAAAAGTATTTCATAACAATAGCTAAACAATTTTCTACTCATGCATTAGTTTTCCGGTATGGGTGATTGATTGATTAATTGATTGGTGTTTAACGCCACTTACAGCACTATCGTGCTATTTCGTGGCGGTTAGTATTAAAGGGGGGTCGGTAGGAAAACTGACAATTCTAGTCAATTAAAATTGGAGTCGAGCGTACCTGCCATGTGCGAGATCCGAACTCACAACCTTAGTGTTGGAATGCTAGTGATACAGTAGTTCGATTAATTAGACCACTAAGTCACCGAAGTCCCCCGGTACGAAGAAAGGAGATATGGGATGAACTTCAACTCGGTGCATTACATTTGCGCGCAGCTATTTATTACGTTTTCGTGCATCGTTTACAGCTTCAAATAGACAGTAACACGAAACGTAAATGGTTTCCTATACCAATTAAATTCAGTCATTTTTAAAAAAGTATTTCATAACAATAGCTATACAATTGTCTACTCATGTATATATATTAGTATACCGGTATGGGCGATTGATTGATTAATTGATTGGTGTTTAACGCCACTTTCAGCACTATCGTGATAGTTCGTGGCGGTTAGTATGAATTGGGGGTCGGAGTGCCTTGAGAGAACCACCGACATTCGGTAGGAAACTGACAATTCTAGTCAATTACAATTGGAGTCGAGCGTACCTGTCATGGGCGAGATTCTAACTAACAACCTTAGTGTTGAAATGCTAGTGATATAGTAGTTCGATTAATTAGACCACTACGTCACCGAAGTCCCCCGGTACAAAGAAAGGAGATATGGGATGAACTTCAACTCGGTGCATTATATTTGCGCGCAGCTATTATTACGTTTTCGTGCATTTTTTACAGCTTCAAATAGCCAGTAACCCGAAACATAAAAGGATCCTGGGAAACCGCTCATATATACACCTCAAGACTAAAGACATCGACTTGTAAACAGACGAATTAGACAACCCGTTGTTGGGTTGCTGCCCCTGAATTGGTAATTTCAAGGAAAGTTTGCAGTTTTTGGTTATTATTTTGAATATCAAAATTGTCAATTGACCCCTTTAGGAGTTATTGCCCTTTATAGTTAATTTTTAACAATCATTTTCGTAAATGTTTGTTATCTTTTACAAAAATCTTCTCCAATTAATCTACTGGGCCAAATAGAATTAAACTTAGCCACAATTTTCAATAGGGTATCTTGATTGAAAAATGTATCCGATGAACCTGCTATCCAACCAATATGGCCGCCATGGCTAAAAATAGAACATAGGGATTTACTATAGAACTCTAAAATTGTAAAAAAAAAAAAAAAAACAATTTCAAATGTTCACAACTTGAAAACTAATTTAAATAATGATAAGGGGTCTTTGTGAGGAAATTATTTTACTTTATTTTGGTGAAAACGGACAATCTATAATTTACAAATATTTTACAGTAAAGCGACTTTGATTGAAATCAAATTCATTGGTAAATGCAATTCACAAGTTTGTCACTTTAGATTTATCATAGTAAATGTCAATAACCTTTTAAACCCTAAGCTAATGTAAACATTTTACAAGTTAGTTATGCAAATTTTATTCGGTCATACCAAATACACACATAATTTAATTGATAGATGGATTGATCTTTACCCAGTCAAACCTATCGTAATTCTCTATGATAAATTAAATCAATTAATTATATAATTTCTGTTTACAACATGACCCCAACAAACTGTATTGTTATAGCAACTTTATTTGGTATTTAAATGGACAATATTTTAAAGTTGGGGACTCCGTTTGGATATGCCAACGAGAGCACATGTACTGCGTTCGATTTTCCAACGCAAGCAGATAAATTGTTATTGTTTTAAAATTACTGATTTGTATAACACTGTTATTTCATATTTGGACTCTATTAAATGAATTTGGACTGTTCCAATTTGTTTACGTTTATTGAATTGGACAGCCGACTTGGATGTGAATGAACTGTGATATATTCCAATCCATTATTTAAACCCAATATCTCATAAATTGGTATCGATTCATACCAGTTCGTATCTTGTAGTACAATAACAGCCGACTACAGATACAAAAGCTAGTTTCCCCACCTTCAACACCATCCCAAACACGGGATCCCACTCAAAGCCATTCCGGCAATGTTTTATCAAATTCTTTTTTGATATCTTCAGTAACTACAAGTTACTAGTGGGATGATTTGCTTTTAATTCAACTACTGGGCCAAACTAAACCAAACTTGGCCTCAATCATTATTAGGGCATCTAATACTATTTATTATGATTTTAACCTTATTTTACATGATTTCCAAAACCACAGTAGATATAGGTGAGCGACATAGGCTCTTGAGAGCCTCTAGTTTAAAGTTTGATTCCAAATTTGTTGAAAAAGACATTATTTGTTTCAGAGGTGAAGCAAACAAATATAAATATGAGCCAGTCCATGCAAAAAGGTACCAAAACGAAACAAATACGAAATTCTAAAAAGTGTGCATAATTATTGGTAGCAGACTTGTGATTGATAAAATAGTTCTTTTTCCTCATACCTTGAAGCTGCAAGCTATAAACACCTTCAAAGGCTGACCCCTTGTTTTATTAAGATTTTGCTGAATTATTTCATATATTTTAATAATTTTCCATGTATAGTTTAAATGTCTTAACTTGCCACCTCGTGATGTTCATTCTGGTAGCAGTAGAGATAAGGCTCTCGCTTACAAAGCAATTATCAATGCAACCAAAGGGTTAACGTTTCGAGTACCGTGCAAGGACGGTTTATTTATATAATATTAAATAATTTAACTTAAATTTCACTTTCAAAAACACCAGAATACATAATGTTTGCATAGTCCCTTATGATTCAATGTAGTCTTCCTTTCTTTAAACATAGGTAGAGATGATAAAAATTGTTGACCTTTTGTCTCTATAGTGTCGTAAATGGTTAGGTTTCTGCTCAGTAGAGCATTGTTTCGGGTAACACATGATTTTACACTTGCTTCAGTACAAACATTCAGATATTTATACGTCTTTTTCTGTTATAATTGACAAATTCGGGACAGAATTGACAATTATATGAATGTTTACATTGATATAGCAATTTTTTTTCGGATAAATCGTTTTTCTAAAATATTTTAACGAACTTTAACAACGTGTCCTGTAAAGGTTATCAAAAGACTTTTTGTACCTTTTTGCATGGACTGGCTCATATATAGCGGTAACGCAAATCACGTGTATTAAACATCTTCTAAGCCTAAGGATATAATTTCAGATTCAACTTCCTAAACTTCCATCCACAAACACGCCATCCCCTGATCTTGTAAATTTCACTAGTACACGAATTACCAATAAGCTTGATATTTACCTGTTGTTGACACTCGTTAGAAAATGCATCGTAAAAATAAAAAAAAAAAAATCGAAATTATTAGCAATTTAGAAAAAATACAATTTTTCACAAAAGTGCCAAATGCAAAAAAAAAAAAAAAAAAATAAATAAAAGACCTTCTTAAATTCAAACTAAATTAGTATTATCTCAGCTCAAATCGGCCAATGTTATTCATTAGGAATGTAATTCTATGCAGTATATATACACAAACACACACACCAACCCACACACATCTCTCTCTATATACAACATTTCATCACTGTCAAGAATCAGTCCGGTCTGTAATGCGTATGCTTCACTGAACATAGGTTTTATCTATGGAATCGGTATATAGAATTCAACGTGGAATATATTTCAATTGACGATTTAAACATTTTCTTATAAAAAATTGTTTTGACCTTTAACTTTTTTATGTTCTGCAATATTTTAGCAAACAGGTGATATTTTTTATTTTTATTTCGGATTTTTCTCTCTTGCTTCCAATTTCACTTTAGTAACAGTCATTAAGGCCTCATTGTTATAAATACTTACATGGTAAAAAGTAAGTGATAACCAAAAGGTCACATCTTCAAAAATATTTTAAAATACTAAATCAATGTACATTTATTTGACTTTAACATCATATAAAAGAAGAAAGATTGCAGAATCTTTTAATATAAGTTTCGACATTTACAAAAATATTGTACTTGCTTCCAAAGAAGAATGGTCAGTGTCGTATATCCTTTCTTTAAAATTAAACACAGAAGAGTACGTTTATTATCTATTACTTTGTAGCATGTTATAGAGATCACTTTTGGCGGTACTTTAGATGGAATGGTTAACCAGTTTATAGAATACCCTTATTCTGTACATAGAAGTTAAATGTCAATAATGTACTTCCATGATCTGTATATGGAACGCGGGAACCACATTAATAGACAATCACAGTTTATCGGGGATAATGATAGTTTATTGGTCGATCATTATAGATAGTCGGCGTAAAATATAATTTACGGTCGACCATCATAGATGATGTAATTAAGGTGACCAATTGGGATGTTACCATTTTCAGTACCTGCTAATACCTAAAGTTATCTAATCAACATAAATATGATTTTATGGTACAAGTACTGTATTGTACTGTAAATTTTTTTTTTAAAGCCGTGGGCTCTGATGTAGTTAAAATGTTCAGAAATACAAGTAGGAGGTAAACAAGTAAATTGAAGGCTTTTATTAACATAAAATTTTCAAAACTGTCTGAACCAAGTATCATGAACAGTTCTTGTAGTATAAGCAATATCACTGTTCCAAAGTTCATCACAGCTTGATTTTTGACCGTAAACTTCTGAGCTATCCTTAAATATAAACAACTGATCTGAAAAAACATCAAACTACAGTTGGGTGCAGAAATCTGAATTGAATGCAAGACATAAATAGCAGTGCTTTAGTACTTCAGTATATCAGATAAAAAAAAAGTAATGATACCAAGAATGCAATGAATACACAAAATTGCGTCTGTTTGGGGTTGTGAGTTTCGTCCCGTTTACACTGGTTGAAATGTGATCATTTGCAATGGGTATTATCAGTAGGCTTCGCATATGAGGAGGTGACATACCGAAACACTATTCGAATATAAAAGAGCAAATAGCACTGTTTTATATAGTTAGGTGCATAGGCATACATGTTTAAACTAAGGAAATATAAGTGAAAACAAAGTTATGAAATCAAATTGTAAAGATAGCTTTTGAGGGACCAGCATTTAAAATTTTATATTTAGGTATAAGCAATTTAATGTAATATATTAATATAACATACACTTTTGGTTTTAACATTTTGTACTTTCAATTTTGATGATTACTACTCTGAAATCATAAATGTTGCATATATACTGCATAGTAAAATCACCAGCATAAATAATATAATTGAGATTTAACCTAAAAATATGTAAAAGCATGGATGAATAAAAGTAGATGTAAAAAAGTATTATTATTTGTACAAATGTTGTATGATACATAATGTTCATGAAAGGGTAACTTCACTTAAACAGGTTTGCAGAAGATTATAAGCCAACGAGCCCCTTTAGAGTGAGATCCAGAATGTTGACATAAACGGCATCAACTACTGTTGATCAGCACCGGTAAAGACTTGAAATTGTAATTATCTTTAAAAGTCTATACCAAAAATAATATCATAATAAACTAAAAGACAAATTTAACCGTTTACAAATGTCAATATACCAGCTATATAAGGAAATTCCTTTTTTTGACTTAAACTGACTCTCTCCCTTTTGGACCGGTCTTTTGCCATAGAAATCAACATATCTTGTTTTGACAAATAACACCCTATTGTTATTCCCTATCATCATTAGAGTTGATTTCATAGTATTTATTGAATGATTTGCACTGTACAATCCTTATCCAAATTGTAAAAAGACATCCAAGGTACGCAAGAATGATGGTCTTACTTCTTGATTCCATATACCTAGTTGATAAATAAATTACATATATGTGTGCTCAAATATTAAATACTCATTGGGTGTTGACACCTAAATTATTTTGTGGTAGGGGTGAGCAGCTGAGGTGTCATACCCTGTCAGATATTGTTTGACAAAACAATACCAATATAGCTTCATTACACTATTTCATGGAGAATAATAAAAGATTACATAATTAAGAATATTAAGCATTTCAGATAGTATATAACCTATGATATCATCGTAAATTTAATCTTAATTTCTCAACCTTAGCATATGTCATGTTGCTTATGATAATAGTGACATATTGCAGTGGTTACCCTCATCACAAAGTACAGTTGGGTGCAGACCGAGCATTACATAAAGTAAACGCACGTTAACGCCGCGTGCACATATTCCGTTAGTTCACTTCAATTTTCGCGTTTACTAGTAAACGCGCGTTTACTATAATTACGTTAACTTGGTCAAAATGGAAATTTCAATGTCACCCGAGTAAACGCGCGTTTACTCTGTGTCCGTTTAGTAAGTAGTAAACGGGCGTTTACTTCAGATTTCACAAGTTGATTTTACGTGCACTTAAAAGTAAACGGGCGTTTACTACAGATTGGACAACTTTATTATTACGTGCACTTGAATTTAAACGCGCGTTTACTTTTCGCGTTAACTGATTGTGTAAATTAAGAAATAAACAGCGTACGTGTTTATTTGTACATTTGTTTTATTAAAACGACTTTTATCTTAATATTTTACGTATATGTATTTCAAACCAGAACAATTCAAAATCAGTTTTAATTGAAATATTTAAAAGAAAGAATTTAAAAATCAGTTCCAATAACTTCACTGAGTAGCAGATTTGCTATTTTTCCTTTTAAAAGTTACATGTACAAAATCGAGCCGTAAACCTCATTATTGTATGCTGCTACACTAATTAAGCAGTATAACACCATAAAAATCTTGTTATCGGGATATATCAGTTTGTTTTGGGATATTACGTTTTTCTTGTATTTCTCGGGAAATCGTGGTACCCGATAGAAAGGTTATCCAACACTTCGGAAAATATTTTTATATGATGGGATATAAACATCATGGTTTTCGTTGCTTCGTTCCCTAACAAACTTATCCGTAACGATTATATATGATATCGGGCACGTCCGAAAATATACTCGTTCTGAACATGAAAATTGCCCGGCCTGGACGCTAGGCTTCAAACGAAATCAATAAACCGATAAAATAAATTAACAGTACTCTTTTCTAAGAAGAGAACTTTTAATACTTTTCATTATAAATTACATGAATCAGTCATGTCAGTGTTGGATGAAGCCGTTATTTATTAATTTTTTAAAATACAAACCATCCAGAACTACTGACTTTAGTGACAGTTCATTATGCAACTATAATGATTTCAAATTGCAAATATGGTCAGTTTAGGTAAGTGCGGACAAATAATTGTGTTATATGAGTCAGTCTGAGGTATAAAACTACTTATATTTTTCCATATTTGTTTACGATTCAATATTTTGAATAAAAGACCTCATGCTGGCACTATAAATTGATGCGAACCAAATTTTTAGTTATTTTTCCAATATTGCTGTCATTTGTATTATACAACCCATCCTGATATCAAAATATAACTGATTTACTATACCGCTATAAAATTTTCATAATAAAGTCCAAATTTGGTCAATTTTGGTTGACGCGGACAAATAATTTTGTTATACGAGTCAGTCTGAGGTATGAAAACTACTGATATTTGTTAACGATTCAATATTTTCAATAAAAGAGGAGATGCTGGCATTATAAATTGATGCAAACCAAATTTTTAGTCATTGTATTCCAATATTGCTGTCAGTTGTATTATACAACCCATCCTGATATCAAAATATAACTGATTTACTATGCCGCTATAAAATTTTCAAAATAAAATCCAAATTTGGTCAATTTTGGTTGACTCAGACAAATAATTTTGTTATACGAGTCAGTTTGAGGTATGAAAACTACTGATATTTGTTTACGATTCAATATTTTGAATAACAGGAGGACATGCTGGCACTATAAATTGATGAGAACCAAAATTTTAGTTATTTTTTCTAATATTGCTGTCATTTGTATTATACAATCCATCCTGATATAAAATATAACTGATTTACTATTGCGCTATACAAATTTTCATAATAAAGTGCAAATTTGGTCAATTTTGGTTGAATCAGACAAATAATTTTGTTATACAAGTCATTCTGAGGTATGAAAACTACTGATATTTATTTACAATTAAATATTTTGAATAACAAGAGGACATGCTGGCACTATAAATTGATGCGAACCAATTTTCTTAGTCATTGTATTTCAATATTGCTGTCAGTTGTATTATACAACCCATCCTGATATCAAAATATAACTGATTTACTATGCGGCTATAAAATTTTCATAATAAAGTCCAAATTTGGTCAATTTTGGTTGACACAGACAAATAATTTTGTTATACAAGTCATTCTGAGGTATGAAAACTACTGATATTTATTTACAATTAAATATTTTGAATAACAAGAGGACATGCTGGCACTATAAATTGATGCGAACCAATTTTCTTAGTCATTGTATTCCAATATTGCTGTCAGTTGTATTATACAACCCATCCTGATATCAAAATATAACTGATTTACTATGCGGCTATAAAAATTTTCATAATAAAGTCCAAATTTGGTCAATTTTGGTTGACACAGACAAATAATTTTGTTATACGAATCAGTCTGAGGTATGAAAACTACTGATATTTATTTACAATTAAATATTTTGAATAACAAGAGGACATGATGGCACTATAAATTGATGCGAGTCAAATTTTTTAGTCATTGTATTCCAATATTGCTGTCAGTTGTATTATACAATCCATCCTGATATAAAAATATAACTGATTTACTATTGCGCTATAAAAAATTTCATAATAAAGTGCAAATTTGGTCAATTTTAATTGACGCGGACAAATAATTTTGTTATACAAGTCAGTCTGAGGTATGAAAACTACTGATATTTATTTACAATTAAATATTTTGAATAACAAGAGGACATGCTGGCACTATAAATTGATGCGAACCAAATTTTTAGTCATTGTATTCCAATATTGCTGCCAGTTGTATTATACAATCCATCCTGATATAAAAATATAACTGATTTACTATTGCGCTATACAAAATTTCATAATAAAGTGCAAATTTGGTCAATTTTAATTGACGCGGACAAATAATTTTGTTGTACGAGTCAGTCTGAGGTATGAAAACTACTGATATTTATTTACAATTTAATATTTTGAATAAAAGATGACATGCTGGCACTATAAATTGATGAGAACCAAATTTTTAGTCATTGTATTCAAATATTGCTGTCAGTTGTATTATACAACCCATCCTGATATCAAAATATAACTGATTTACTATGCCACTATAAAATTTTCATAATAAAGTCCAAATTTGGTCAATTTTGGTTGACGCGGACAAATAATTTTGTTATACGAGTCAGTCTGAGGTATGAAAACTACTAATATTTGTTAACGATTCAATATTTTGAATAAAAGAGGAAATGCTGGCACTATAAATTGATGCGAACCAAATTTTTAGTCATTGTATTCCTATATTGCTGTCATTTGTATCATACAACCCATCCTGATATCAAAATATAACTGATTTACTATGCCGCTATAAAATTTTCATAATAAGTCCAAATTTGGTCAATTTTGGTTGATGCAGACAAATAATTTTTTATACAAGTCAGTCTGAGGTATGAAAACTACTGATATTTGTTTAGGATTAAATATTTTGAATAACAAGAGCACATTCTGGCACTATAAATTGATGCGAATCAAAATTTTTAGTTATTTTTTTCCAATATTGCTGTCATTTGTATTATACAGTCCCTCCTGATCTATAAATATGACTAAATTTATAAATTATATAACTGTGATTTACTGTGCGGCTATATAGATTTACTTGGTGAACGAAATATGGTCAGTTTTAGTTAATGAGGTCAAATAATTTTATTATACGAGTCAGTCTGAGGTATGAAAACTACTAATATTTGTTAACGATTCAATATTTTGAATAAAAGAGGAAATGCTGGCACTATAAATTGATGCGAACCAAATTTTTAGTCATTGTATTCCTATATTGCTGTCATTTGTATCATACAACCCATCCTGATATCAAAATATAACTGATTTACTATGCCGCTATAAAATTTTTCATAATAAAGTGAAAATTTGGTCAATTTTATTTGACGT
The DNA here is from genome assembly GCA_017311375.1 of Mytilus coruscus. Taxonomy (NCBI): domain Eukaryota; kingdom Metazoa; phylum Mollusca; class Bivalvia; order Mytilida; family Mytilidae; genus Mytilus; species Mytilus coruscus. Next base: position 925,625 of record CM029605.1, read on the forward strand.
GGACACAAAATTTTGTTATACGAGTCAGTCTGAGGTATGAAAACTACTGATATTTGTTAATGATTCAATATTTTGAATAAAAGAGCAGATGCTGGCACTATAAATTGATACCAAATTTTTAGTCATTGTTTTCCAATATTGCTGTCATTTGTATTATACAGTCCCTCCTGATCTATAAATATGACTAAATTTATAAATTATAACTGTGATTTACTGTGCGGCTATATAGATTTACTTGGTGAACGAAATATGGTCAGTTTTAGTTAATGAGGTCAAATAATTTTATTATACGAGTCATCCTGAGTAAGACAGTCTGAGATGTGAAACTGCTGGATTTTGGTGATAATTTAATTATTTGATTAAAAACAAGACATGCTTGAACTCTTTATTTATGCAGAAAAGAAATTAACTATGATTAATTTCAATTAATTGAAGAGGTGTAATAACATTATTGATTAACTGTAATCGTCAATATGTTAATCGAAAATGAACAGTTGGTCATTTAATTATGCTGTACTTTATTATTTGATATTTAAGGTCAGTGTATCCAGGATACGATGTCATTTTGCATTAACGCGCGTTTACTACACACAGTAAACGTGCGTTTACTTTGACGAAACTAGAAGACTCGCCTTTTTCACGTTAACGCGGAAGTAAACGCGAAAGTAAACGCCCGTTTACTCTTTACAAAATTAGAAGACGCGGCGATTTTGCGTTAACGCGGAGGTAAACGCGAAAGTAAACGCCCGTTTACTTTTCATGTCTACTGAAATTTCGGAGTAAACGCACAGTTAACGCGGCGTTTACTCGAAGTGCACGCGAGTAAACGCCGCGTTAACTTTTTCGGCCCGTCTACATGTAATGCTTGGTCTGCACCCAACTGTAAGTCCCCAATCCCCAAAGACTTTGACTTTAATGCAAAACTTTGAAGGATTAAAGGTGGTCCCATAACCTCCACCTTTGTAGCTCCAAACGCTTAGCAGGTATGATACATGTATAACTGTATCGCATTCAAATACATCCTACATCTATTACATATTATGCAATCATGTGTAGATAAATGACCTTAGTTGCCTAGTCGTCTAAGTGCTCCATCTGCAAAGATCACTAGTCTGTCAACTGTAGTTTGTGAGTTTATACCCTCCCCGGGGCAGGTGCATGGTACCAAAAAGTCGCTGGTTGTTTTTTTTTTTTTTTTTTTGTACTCTAGGTTTTCCAACAAAAGGAATGGCAACATTGCTATGGGTAAGAGTGTTAAAGGCGGTTTAAAACACCATAAATCAATCAACCATCAATGTGCAAAATCATTGTACATTATCAATGTTCATCTGTCAATTCCATGGAATTATATGGGAAATAGCAAATTACAGGTATACCTCAAAATTCAAATATATATTATTTGTACTACCTTAAGACAAACAACATTTCCATTGTGATTACTGGGGTCCGAATTTGAGGGCTCTTACGTGTGTAAAAATGCTCAAAATGATCTTAAATTAACACCATTCCTGTTTCAAAGGATGTTGAACTCATTAAAAAAGGAAGATCCCTAGCGACTACATTTTTCCTATCGAAATCTAAAATCATACGTACATGTTATAAACGGATATTTGTTTAGTGATGAACATTCGGTTTTTCAGTGAGTTAAAGGAATGGTCATATACTGTGATTATAAGGACACTTGTCTAGTTTTTAAAATTAACTAATGTCTTGTAGATTAATATTGGTTATCTATAGCGTTAGATTGCTGTCTTATTGACGTGAATCTAACAGGCTCCAATAACCGTGTATTTTGCGGTAGTTGTGTCTGCTTTTGATTTTAATTTAACATTCAAACTTCGGATGTTTATCTTATAGTCTACTATTAATTATTGTGTAGGGTATGTAAAATTCGCACTCCATGCTGTTCTACCATTCCAATACAATACATTTTTTACAGTTGGATTAACTAGTGTATTTCAGAGTAAACATCTCCATCAAAGCACTCTATTGACTAATCTAGTTATGTAACCAACTATGGCAAATGCAAATTTTTTGTAGAAAATTGCAAACAGACCAATATAAGTTTGACGACTATTGAGTGAAAAATAATGGTACGTGTGGTCTTCATTTTTACCATTTTACATTCGAAAAGGAATGGCATTGGTAACTAAAAGCAAATGCGTTTCATTTGCATATTATGATTGCTGTATTTAAAGTATGCATGACCTGCCATTTCTTTTCCGGCACAAATGCACACTCTGTTTGCAGAGTATAAACATAAAGGATTATTTCAGCCCCAAGGATTATTTCAGTGGTTATAATTTTTTTTTATTAAGAAGATGTGGCCGTTTGATGCTCCATATGCACTGAAAAATGTTTACGTTATAAACTAATATATTTACAGCCTGACACTTCCCTCGGTTGCACATAATTCAAATAGCAATACTTTGCAAATTGTAAATGAACGAATTAAGAGACGTTTTGATAATACTTCACCTATGATCACGAGGAAAAAGACTGATCGCATCATATAACGTAGATTTAAATTTTGAAGTTCATTTCTTGTTTTGTGTTTGAAACAGAAATATTTCATATTAATTTTTACAATGTGATATGAACCATCCACATTTCATGTTCGTCAATGTAATTTCAATTTCAATCAATTACAGATAAATGTCACAAGAAAGACATTACAAATATAGAGTTAAATAGTTATTGAAAACTTTGTTTACACATTATCGGTAATATTTGTAATTTTCTACATATTACAAAATGTATGCTTGTCATTTTTAAGTTACACCAAAAGAGTATGAAGAATAACCTTCTGTCTCGTCGTTTCTATTATGTCATTATATTGCCTTCATGATGCTCATATTTTGGTTCGATATCTTCTACAAGTTATCAGAACTCATCAACGAAACCATGCTTATATTTAATACTTCAGACGTGCATTTCGTCTACATAGAACTCCTAAGTAGCGCTCAAATCAAATCAGTTGGACGACAAAATCATTAACGACGTTAAAACCAAGTCATTAACGAAGTTGAAGACAATTGCAAACCAAACTTTCAACTTCATGATAAACTTTCCAATTTCTCAGCATTAACATACCCTCTGCTTCATCGTTTGTCGTTTGCACATATCAGTTAATACGTTAATCTCGTTCATTTTAACACTTTACCTCATTAAAGGGATTGTACTTCTTTCATAAAAACTGCGCGAATAGAGTTGTGAGGAATATTGATTATAATTGACATACTACAGAAATTTCACGGTCACCATCATCAATTGATCGACCGATGCATGTGTCGGTATCTTAACTCACAAGCGACATGTTTTTGCGGTCTCATATCTTCAGATTCATTTTGTACCAGAAATGTGGTGTGATCTGTTATTCTTCCGATGGTGCCCGATGCATTATCAGAAAAGACGTTCCTTGTGAATACTTGGAATCACAAAACAATACAACATTAAGACAATTCTCAGTATTGTACTTTGTTAAACTTATGAAAGTTAATGATTTGACATTTTAAAATTTTATGGTGATTTATATATTTTTGTCCATTTAAAGAGAACTATAAATATATTGTATTGTTAATGCTGTAAAGTGATATTATGTTTTCGTATATAATCACGCCATCAGTATCATATACTCGTCCTTGGTAAATGTACATCGCAGGTGTTTATTTTTAATTTAATGACGCAATTGATAAATGTTTCGATCAAAATTTAGAACGTTAGCACAGCTGACATATTTTCACATTCAATTTAAAATGGAAATCCCGTGTTCTATTAAGTTGCATCTTTGTTAATGAAATATTTGGTAATATTACCTTCTCTAATTCAGAATAGTGCGGGTATAACAAAATCACACTTACTTGCAAGTCATGCTCTGTTTATGCATTATACCCCTTCCCCCAAATAAATATACAAAAAAAAAAAAGCGCAGTCTTAAAATTTCATTATTCCAATATGTATACAAAGAGATGCGGTACGATTGCCGATGAGACAACTATCCAAGTGTGTTTAATCTCGCAGTTGTAACTTTCCAATACCCGCTCTTTAATATGCCTGAGGTACAATGTCCGAGAAAAAACATTTATATATTAAAACATAGTTTGGGTAAATTTTAGGATAGCATACCAATCATCTTTAAAATATTTGTTTTATAATATTTTGAGTGAAGTTTTCTGAGATGTTCTATGTACTTTTTTTCGTTTTTATTTTCTCTCAGTTTTAATGGGTCTCATGTTCTCTCTGGACCCTGTTTATGAGCTTCTAAAAATAAAAATGTAGTCCTTTGCAATTGATGGAAATTTAACGTGTAGTCCATTTTTGGTAATAGTCTTTTGGCGTGGCTTGGTACTTATACATTCCGCCTTTGTGTTATTGTGTAATGGTCATTTATTTCGTATTCTCGTCTTTCATTTTTGCTTATGTGCTTTGAATATATGTCATTTTGTTTTACTTTGTTGAAATATTTGTTTGTGTTTATAGTGATTAAGATAATAACACAACGTTGACTGATGTACCCCATTTTTTGATATTTTTACGTTTTTTGTCTGTTTATTTTGTTCACACATTGTTGTAAATATAATGGAATTCAATACCACTGTCATACAAGTGAGAGGTTTAGCTTGCTATAAAACCAGGTTTAATCCACCATTTTCTACAAATGCCTGTACCAAGTTGTTTTCCATTCGTTTGATGTGTTTGGGCTTTTGATTTTGGCATTTGATAAATGACTTTCCGTTTTGAATTTTCCTTGGAGTTTGATATTTTTGACATCGGACCTACACAAGATTTACGTATAATTATGATACAGCTGCGTCGATCATCTTCTAATGTTAAATTTATATCCAAAAGGGACTTAACAATATATATTCTTTCACATCTTGTGTAAAAGATAAAAATATGTAGAGATGTTTTTCCTTCTCAGTAACTTTTGTGGCAGAGTCATATTTGATTGATATATATATTAAATATAATATTGTTGATTATTTATTTTATTGCAGTGTTTGATAGTTTAGTTACCCATTGTTTCTATTTCTAGTATATTTTCTTTTCCCTTTGGTGAACCTCTTTTCTTTCATATTATTTTGGAGGAAAATTCAAACCCTTTGATTGGTCAATATTTAGACCTTAGGCCTTACTATAGGTTTTCATTTGTTTCTGGAGATTGATACTGCAGACATATTGAAATGCAGTGGTGAAACAATATCCAGCTTGATAAATTGATTTCTTATTTATATTATACTTCATTTTCTTGGATTTTCAATATTCTTATATTCAGTTCAGTTGATTTACTTTATTTCTAATTAACAAATTAATAGTATGTCATTTTGATACTTTGTGAAAGGATTGAATGTATGTATTGAATGGAGGAATATTTGGAGTATGAAAGAGTAAAGATTAAATCATTAAATAATTACACAGAGTCATATTAAACATTTTAATATGAAACATTCTTGTACTTTAAATATTATAAAGTTACATTAAAAGTAATAGATAGATAAATTTGGTATTTGAATACTACAGAACTCTGAAACTATATATTTTAAATGTAGTTGTGTGTTTTATTTAATTGGTGAAATAGTCCTGTCATTGGACTTATGAATGTTATATTTTATTTATTCAGGATATGAATTAATACCTTTTCATATGAATTGTATGAGACTAGCTCAGATTGTATACACACAGCACTGTGATGTTTCCAATTACTACACTGACTTATGTACCATATACATGGTAAGCATTGTGGTCTATGTTGTTTACTTGTAATGTCTGTGCTGTCTAGTTTTTTAATTAATTGTCTGCTTATGTGAAGTGTAGTTTATTTGATATATTTATGTTAGTCAGAATTCGTATACTTTGTATAAAATCTATTTTTAAAATGGACAACTCATTAAGAGATTTGAGATGTATATAATTATTTATTATTATGAGATACATATGAATACTGTATTGGAAAGTTAACTAAAGATTTGTGTGCTTAAAGGACTTATTTGAGTATATAGATAGAAGGAATGAGTATGAATTGTAGTTATACCCTTTGCCCATATGTTACATGTATTGTCTTGTCATGTGAATATTTATTATTTGTCATGTTTGTTGTTATATGTTGTAGGGTCTAAATATTGTGTAATAAAAGAAAAGAACCCTAGATCATCGTTTGTGTTGTATTTACCTAGAAAATACCCCGTTACATTTGGCGCCCACGTAGGAAACTGATAACCATACCACCGAATTCCAACATATGTATAACTGGTTACATTGATAAAGCGATACCATATCATCCAACATCAGCCATGGAACAACAAACAATACAGTCAGTCATACCACATGACTTAGATCTTGCACCATCTTTAATTAGTTACAAGTATGGAATTAGCCAAAGAATAAATGTGAACATCAGCAACATAACAACTAGAACTGTTACTATTCCACCTAAGTCAGTGATTGCTGAATTACAACCAGTAGATATTGCAGACCAGGCTTATTTATCTAATACAGATTTTACCACACCACTTTTGGAGCAATTAAAGATTGATGTAAAGAATTTGTCATCTGATGAACTTGAGAGAGGAAAGAACTGCATAACATCATACAGCGACATCTTTTCTAAGTGCGATATTGATGTTTGACATACACATCTGGTACAACATGAGATTGAACTTGACGGTACTTATCCTTTTAAACAGAGATATAGAAGCATACCACCATCTATGTATGAGGAAGTAAAGGCTCACACTCACCAGTTGTTGAGAGCAGGGATTATCAGGAAGTCTCACAGTCCGTATTCATCAAACGTAGTACTCGTCAAGAAGAAAGATGGCTCTCTACGAATGTGTGTGGATTTTGTCAACTTAATAACCATACGAAAAAGATGCATATGCTTTGCCGAGTATAGAGGACATTCTAAATCGTTTCGCAGAAATTCATACTTCATGGTCATCGATATGAAAAGTGGTTATCATCAAGTCGAGATATTGGAAGTGCATAAGGAGAGAACAGCATTTACTGTTGGTCCGCTTGGATTGTATGAGTACAACCGTATGCCATTCGGTTTGACAAATTCACCAGCTACCTACCAACGCCCCATGCAAGAATGCCTCAGCGATTACCATATGAACATCTGCTGTATCTTTATTGATGATGTCATTATTTTGCCGACTCCTATGAAGAACATCTTAAGCGATTGAAGCTAGTATTTGATAGAATCCGGGAAGCCAACCTGAAGTTATCACCTGGGAAATGCTCATTCTTCATGCCAAGAGTAAAGTATGTTGGCCACAAAGTATCCAAAGATGGTGTAGAAACAGACACAGAGAAAAATTAGAAAGTGATGTATTGGCCTACTCCAACTACACCAGATGAAGTTCGACGGTTTATAGGATTTGCTGGTTATTACCGTAGATTTATTAGGAACTTCAGCCAGATAGTAAAACCCTTGACTGATCTTATGCCAGCACCACAGCCAAAATCAGGAAAGAAGAAGAAAAGAGAACAACACTCTTGGACTTGGAGAGACAAAGAAACAACTTTCAATCAGCTTAAGCAGAGATTAGCGTCAACACCTGTATTGGCTTATCCAGATTATCATAGACTATTTGAGTTGCACACAGATGCCAGTGGTTTACATGTAGGTCTAGGAGCTGTGCTGTAACAAGAGCAAGAAGCCAAACTCAGAGTAATTGCATATGCCAGCAGCCAAAGCTGAGAAGAACTATCCTGCTCACAAGATGGAATTCCTTGCTTTAAAATGGGCCATTACAGATAAGTTCCTTGACTACTTGTATGGACACCGATTTCATATGGTACTAGTAACAGACAACAACCCGCTTATTTACGTACTTACATCAGCGAAGCTGGATGCAATAGGCCATAGATGTTATCAGCACTTGCAGCATATGATTGTAACATACCATACAGGCCAGGAAAGATTAACAACGATGCTGATGCACTTTCCAGATTACCACCAGCACAGGAAGCTACTCTATCTATGGACAGTATCAAGGCAATTAGTTGAATCATAGGAACACCATATGTTGACACTTTAGTTGTTGAACCTGATGTTATCAACACCATGAACATTGATCTACATATGCAAGTGGAGCATGATATTGATTGGGCTGCAGTTCAACAGTCAGATACATATCTTAAGCCTTGGATTGACTTTGTGAAGTCAGGATCTAAACCCAGGAAAGGACAGTTACCATCCAGTTCTCTGAATCGACATTTTGATCAGCTGAAGTTGCATGGCAACATACTATACAGGAGATTACCATTGATGGAAGGAATGTTAGACACTTAGTCCTGCCATCTACACATGTACCTGAAGTATTAAAACCATTGCATAATGAGATAGGTCATCCAGGAAGAGATAGGACAAACAGCTTAGTCAGAGATAGATTTTACTGGCCAGCCATGAACAAGGATATTGATGAATGGATCAACCACTGTGACAGATGTCTCAAGAGAAAGAAGGACCCGCACAGAGCTCCATTGATCAACATTTCATCATCACAGCCTATGGAGTTAGTGTGTTTGGACTTCTTAACATTGAAACCATCTAAAGGAGGCATACAGAACATCCCTGTAATTACTGACCATTATACACGCTATGCTCAAGCTGTACCAACAAGGAACCAGACCGCTCGAACAACGACAGAAGCTCTGTTTAACAGCTTTATAGTGCATTATGGCATACCACAGAGATTGCACTCAGACCAAGGAGCCAACTTCGAGAGCAAGGTGATTAAGGAACTCTGTCAGCTACTTGGAGTACTGAAATCAAGAACAACACCTTATTACCCCATGGGAAATGGCATGACTGAAAGGTTCAACAGGACTCTACTTGGCATGTTGGGAACCTTACAGCCACACCAGAAGATAAACTGGAAGACTCATGTTGCTCCACTTGTACATGCTTACAACTGTACCCGCCATGAAGCCACCAGCCATTCACCGTATTTTCTGATGTTTGGTAGAGAACCTAACTTGCCTATAGATATAGCCTTTGGACTAACCACAGATACAGTCAGACAGCCACAGTCCAAGTACATTCAGGAACTAAAGAGAGACTCGTCAAAGCCTATGAGTTGGCATCTAAGGCTGCAGACAGAGCTAAAGAGAAACAGAAGACAGGCTATGATTTAAAAGCCAGAGGAGCTACTTTAGAGATTGGAGATAAAGTATTGGTGAAAGTGGTAGCTTATGATGGGAAACATAAGATAGCTGACCGATGGGAAGATGATGTCTATGTTATCATCGATCAACCTAACAGTGATGTGCCAGTTTACATTGTACAGAAGGAGAACGGAGGGCCGTAGACGCACACTTCATATGCATCTTCTTTTGCCAGTGGGTTACATCACTCAGAGAAAGGCAGAACCACCACCCAGACCAGTACCTCCTCCAAGAACAAGATTGAGACAAAGTATAGAACAGCCATCACCAGAGCCATCTAATTATGAGAGTAGTGATGAGGAGTTAGATGTTCTTGTTAGATTGGATTATGATATTCCACATTATATGAACCCTACTCTACAAGATATGGACACTTCAGTACAGAATGATACAGAATTAGATGGGGACGCCCACTCGACTGCAACTGGTGCCAGTGGAGATGATTCTGATATTCAGAGCACCGTCGAAAGCGCTTCAGAAGATCAACAGGATGAGATAGAGACACAACCAGAACCAGTTGTGATACCATTACCTCCAGTTCCTGTACCTAGACGTTCAACACCTATCCGTCTTGAACCGGAATGGATGCGCTCAGGTGAGTTTGTTCACAAGGTTGTTGTTCCTATACATCAACAGTGGGAACAAAAGGCTAAGTTTATTTCTGATTGTTTGAGACATGGTTTATTTCCAGGATTAGAGAGACAAGCAGGCGAGGAACTACTCGCAGTTATTACTAATGATTAGTATTTGATTAAATTTATTTTAGGAACATTTTATCATTGATATTTTATATATATGTATTCCTTCTTGTAAATGATCGGGACGTCATTTTACATCCAGGGAGTTTGTGGCAGAGTCATATTTGATTGATATATATATATTAAATATGATATTGTTGATTATTTATTTTATTGCAGTGTTTGATAGTTTAGTTACTCATTGTTTCTATTTCTAGTATATTCTCTTTTCCCTTTGGTGAACCTCCTTTTCTTTCATATTATTTTGGAGGGAAAATTCCAACCTTTTGATTTGTCAATCTTTAGACCTTAGGCCTTACTGTAGGTTTTCCTTTGTTTCTGGAGATTAACATGCAGACATATTGAAATGCAGTGGTGAATCAATATCCAGCTTGATAAATTGATTTCTTATTTATATTATACTTCATATTCTTGGATTTTCAATATTCTTATATTCAGTTCAGTTGATTGACCATATTTCTAATTAACAAATTAATAGTATGTCATTTTAATACTTTGTGAAAGGATTGAATGTATGTATTGAATGGAGGAATATTTGGAGTACGAAAGAGTAAAGATTACATCATTAAATAATTACACAGAGTCATATTAAACATTTTAATATGAAACATTTTAGTACTTTAAAATTATAAAGTTACATTAAAAGTAATAGATAGATAAATTTAGTATATGAATAATACAGAACTCTGAAACTATATATTTTAAATGTAGTTGTGTGTTTTATTTAATTGGTGAAATAGTCCTGTCATTGGACTTATGAATGTTATATTTTTATTTATTCAGGATATAGATTAATACCTTATCATATCAGTAGTGCTCAGACTTCATATACACAGCACTGTGATGTTTTCCAACTAGTATACTGACCTATGTACCATATACATGGTAAGCATTGTGTTCTGTGTTGTTTACTTGTAATGTCTGTGCTGTCTAGTTTTATTTAATTAATTGTCTGTTTATGTGAAGTGTAGTTTATTTGATATATTTATGTTGGTCAGAATTCGTATACTTTGTATACAAATCTATTTATAAAATGGACAACTCATTAAGAGATTTGAGATGCATATAATTATTTATTATTATGAGATACATATGAATACTGTATTGGAAAGTTAACTAAAGAGTTAGATTTGTGTGCTTGAAGGACTTATTTGAGTATATAGATATTTAAAGAAATGAGTATGAATTGTAGTTATTCCCTTTGCCCATATGTTACATGTATTGTCTTGTCATGTGAACATTTATTATTTGTCATGTTTGTTGTTATATGTTGTAGGGTCTTAATATTGTGTAATAAAAAGAAAAGAACCCTAGATCATCGTTTGTGTTGTATTTACCTAGAAAATACCCCGTTACACTATTAAAAACAATTTTAATTAAACGTAAAAGGTGTTCAGCAGTATTCACTGCATGCGCTGCTTATCCTGGATAAGTTTTCGAAATAAATAAAGGCAACAGTAGTATACCGCTGTTCAAAAGTCATAAATCGTTTTAAAGATGATTGGTATGTTATCCTAAAATTTACCCAAACTATGTTTTAATAAAATAAATGTCTTTCTCGGACATTGTACCTCAGGCATGTTAAAGAGCGGGTATTAGAAAGTTACAACTGCGAGATTAACACTTGGATAGTTATCTCATCGGGAATAGTACCGCATCTCTTTGTATACATTTTTGATAAATGAAATTTTAAGACTGCGATTTTTGTTTTTTTGTTTGTTTGTTTGGGCGTTTTTTATTGTTTTTGTTTGTTTGTTTGTTTGTTGTTTTTTTTTTCCGGGGGATATAAGGCTTATACAGAGCATGAATTGCAAACAAGTGTGATTTTGTTATACCCTCACTATTCTGAATATGAGAAACATTTAACAAAAATGCAACTTAATAGAACTCCGGATTTCCATTTTAAATTGAATGTGAAAATATGTCAGCTGTGCTAACGTTCTAAATTTTAATCGAAACATTTATCAAGTTTGTCATTAAATTAAAAAAACAAAAAACACATGCGTTGTACATTAACCAAGGACGAGTATATGATACTGATGTCGTGATTATATATGCAAACATAATATCATTTTACAGCATTAACAATACAATATATTTATAGTTCTGTTCAGATGGACAAAAAATATATAAATCACCATAAAATTTAAAATGTCAAATCATTAACTTTCATAAGTTTAACAAAGTACAATACTGGGAATCGTCTTAATGTTGTATTTTCCTGACTCCAAGTATTCATAGAGAATTTCTGTTCTTATCATGTTACATTTGTAAGTGCATTGATAGGGTAGTTGCAATTATTATCCATTGTGAAAGGAGAGATAGGCGATCTGTCGTGCAAAATGCTAGACAGTCTTAATTGAATCGTCCTCTTGTTTGAAAGCATTTTATGATATACTATACTTTATAAGCTATTAAGTTATGAAACTCCTTTCTATCGTCCTGTTGGTTTTTCTTTTTGTTGGTTTTTTTTTTTTTTACATAATGATAAAATTGAAAATGGAAATGAGGAATGTGTTAAAGAGACAACAACCCGACCAAAGAGCAGAAAACAGCCCAAAGCTACCAATGTGTCTTCAACACAGCGAGAAAATCCCGCACCCAGAGGCGGGCTTCCGCTGGCCCCTAAACAAAAATGTGTACTAGTTCAGTGAAAATGGACGTCACACTAAACTCCGAAACATATAAATGAACTAACATTAAAAAAAAAAAAAAAACATACAAGACTAACAAGGCCAATGTCTCCTGACTTGGGACAGACGCAACAATGCAGCGGGGTTAAACATGTTTTGTGAGATCTCAACCCTTCCCCTATAACTCTAGCCAATGTAAAATAAACAAACACACAGCAATACGCAGAGTAAAAATCAGTTTCAAAGAAGACCGAGTCAGTATAGGTAATAGAAGAAACTAAGCAAACTGACAATGATACATAAATTAACAAAGGACTACTAACAGTTACTGACAGCCACTAGCTACTAGCTAGCTCCAGACCTCAATTAAACTGATTGAAAGGTTATGTCTTCATCATATGAAAATCAAGCACAATCCCTCCCGTTAGAGGTTTAGTATCATACCATCATAAAATATACGACAAGAACATAACCCGTATCATGCCAACAACTGATTTTAGAATAAATGTGTTTGTTTCCGATGCAAAGACCTTATGAGTGAATCAATATCAATTACAAAAAAATGCCATCTTAAATGTCCTTTCATCAGTATCGTAACTATATTCCTTCTGAATAAGTCTGTTTAAAGGGTTGGTTAGCTTTTGAGGTGAATGACGACATTTTTGTGCTTTGTATATAGTATTACCATAAAAGATTTGATGTGAAATACTTCAACGAATAAAAGAGAGGCGAAAGATACCAAAGAGCATTCAAACTCATAAGTCGAAAATAAACTGACAACGCCATGGCTAAAAAAGAAAAAGACCAACAGACAAACAATAGTACACAAAACACAACATAGAAAACTAAAGACAGTAAGATGCCTACTTGTTGATTTATATTTACGAAGGCTGTCCTTGTATCTATGATAAAATTTAGTAAATGTTTTGACTAGTTTGTGATATCGAAAATCCTGGTGTAATAATTTTTCAGTAATACAGAGATTTCTTTCGTTAAAATCAAATACATTGTTACATACACTAGCGAATCGAACAAGTTGAGATATATCCATATGTGGTAAAATCTTACTGGTAAATTGCTAAACTCGCAAAAGAGTAAGTCAAAAAAAAAAAAAAAAACAAACAAAGGCGGAAGATACCTCTTGTAGATAACTAGTTATCAAAACCCTTAGCATTTCATATACCGATTAAAGAGACACAAATACAGGAACATGACTAGACTGATGAAAGCACATGAACTCAAAAATGAACGAGGCCTTGTGCTTCGACACGGTAAGTATCACCTGCCAGGCGAATCAATGGTTGATCAAAATGGCACAATCGGACATAGGGCACCATCGGTAAAATTACAGACCACACGACTTTTTTGTACAATACATGCAATATGGATCTGAAGATATGAGACCGCAACAAAATGTCGCTAGTGAGTTGAGACACCAACACATCTCATCGGTCAATCAATTGATGTTATAATGCTTCATGTCAAAGTGCCAGATTTTGATTGGTTATACAGGGAGATAATATACTCTATCCCATGGCAAATACTCTATTGCGCATCACAGAGAAGCTTGATTTACAGTTTACAATGTTTTCTCAGGGTAACTACATCAGACATGGAAATTGTCGTGGTCTTTTACTGAGAGTCACTCTATCTTCATTGTTAGAATGTTGGTACTTTTGCACAATCTGTATCATTTTCAATATAAAACAGTGTTCATATTCACCCACTAGACAACACAACATAATTTAAGATTTTAAAGTTGCAAATGCACCTTCTTGCACCCACCAGAATGCGCACTTGCTCATGTCATTATTAGAATTCGTTTATCAGACAGCACACGTCTGTTTGCACACTTTTGAACGTGAAATAATAAGGTTAAACAGAAGGGACATTCATGGCTCCCTTGCATTGATGCAATACCTATGGCACGCGGAACCATATATATCAGATAATCACAGTTAATCGGGGATAATTAACAAAAACAGCAAAATTTTCTTCAAACGAGATATCATTGCAAAAGAATGCTGTCTACCAAACGAAAACCTATTGAATATCCCTCCTCTCCAAAATTTATTTCACCCAGGCTCTGTATAATGCTGGAAATGCCTTTAAAGGTTTTTGGAACACCTTTAAAAAAATTGGACAGGGTTCCTGCAAGGTCTGGGGGGCATTCACCAAATATAAGTATGCTGAAAGAGACGATATAATGGCTTATAGAAAAGTAACACTGAATAATTCTGAAAATGGAAAATATCAAGCAGAAATAATAAGCACCCTTACCTCTGAAAAATATTGCACCCCGGAAAAAAATCAAGTCATCCCATTGTAGTCTTACAATAGTTACCGATGACCTTATCATTAATTAAGTTAGTTTTCAAGTTGTGACCATTTGAAATTGCTTTTTACAATTTTCCCATAGACTTCTATAGTAAACCCTATATTCTATTTCTAGTCATGGCGTCCATGTTGGTTGGAGAGCATGGTCATCGAATATATTTTCAATCAAGATACCCTACTGAAAATTGTTGCTATATTTAATTCTATTTGGCCGAGTAGATTAAGTGGAGAAAGTTTTTGTAAAGATTACAAAATTTACCAACAATTGTTAAAATTGACTTTAAATTCATTAAGGGTCAATATAGTGTCACTTGATCCTTTGGTCAGATAAGCTAAAATGGCATTTCAATTTGTGCATTAAATATAATTCTTAAGTTGAATTAAACTAAAAGAAAAGGATGTTTTATATGATTTCTAATTTTGTTAAAACGATAAGTCACAAGCGAGAAAGTCACAAATACTATAGGGAAAAGTCACTGGACAATGTCACAGGGACAAAAATCACAAGATAAAAGTAGCAATATATGACAGAGTAAAGTTTTCTAAATGTGGCAGAAAAGTCATAACATACATGTATGAAATATATTAAATAAGTGTTTGAATGCACAAAAAAAAAGGTCACAATTATTTAGATGGTAGATTTTAATGCATATCTGAAAAAGTCACATTATAGAATATTTAAATAAAAAAATGTAAATAATTTAATGGGCACATATCTGTAATATAATAGTCTGATTTTTCTTCAGATCAGTTGTTTATATTTAAGGATAGCTCAGAAGTATACGGTCAAAAATCAAGCTGTGATGAACTTTGGAACAGTGTTATTACATATACTATAAGAACTTTTCATTATACTTGGTTCAGAAAGTTTTGAAGATTTTATGTTAATAAAAGCATTCAATTTACTTGTTTACCTCCTACTTGTATTTCTGAACATTTTCATTACTTCAGAGCCCACGGCTTTAGAAAATTTAATTTACAGTACAATACAGTACATGTACCATAAACTTATATTTATGTTGATTAGATAACTTTGGGTATCAGTAGGTACTGAAAATGGTAACATCCCAATTGGTCTACTACCATTTGATCTACTCCTAGGTCGCAAGTGGTCTAACAATTCCGTCTCCATTAAAAAATATAGTTTTCCGTTCGGTCTACTGTTGATAAATTTTATATGTTTTGAAACATTAACTTTTTTATAAGTATAGGTTTTTTAATTCATAAGGGATATTTAAAGGTTTATTTTTTATAAAAGTTTATTGAAATGTACTTATAGGGGAAGGTTGAGATCTCTCAAAAGTAAACAAGTTTAAGCCGGCAGCATTATTGCACCAGTCCTAAGTCAGGAATCTATTTTTTTTCGGAGTGTAGAGTAGCGTCCATTTTCCTGAACTAGTATACATTAGTGTTTCGGGGACTGCTCAAGGCAGCCTCTGGCTGCTGAATTTCTGGCTGTGTAGAAGGCCCTTTGGTGGCCTTGGACTGTTTTGTGATTTTTGGTTCCGGTGTGACTTTTGTTCCTTATTTCTCAATCGTTAGCCGCATACCAGAAGCATGAAAAAGCAGTCAAAGCCCTAATTTGAATTGCAAATTAGAAAGAATACACCATAGGGAACATTTGTTATTTACTTCCAAGTTAAAGTGACTACAACTTCACCCTAAACTACTTTACAGACTATAGCCTTATTAGGAATGGATTGAAAAACAGACAGGAAGACGGACAGATACATTTGCCAAAAAATATAATACCCCTTCTATTGGAGCATACAACTAGCCTCACAAGATGTCATAATTGTTTGGACAAGCAAGATTAAAGCACTTGAACTAAAAATTGAAAACCACATTGCGTGACTAGACCCAGCCCCTACTATCCACTGCCGTTAGTAGGGGCTGGGTCTAGTCAGACTACCTTTGTTGTCCAGTAGATTATTTCTTTTTAAACTGTTTCATCCTGTCACAGGGGCTTGTTACTGTACTCGGATACTTATTTTCGGTAATTGCCAGCACCGATAATTCAATAATTTCAAAACCCCCCTTCCCAATAACACAAACATAATTTATAGGCACATAGGGTCATAAGCTAAATGCAAGATGACAACAGGCCCTTTGGTCTTTTGACATTGACTTGTCAAGGAATTTAGGAATATCGCTTGATTCAGGTCTATATATTTAAGAGTAATGAGAAAAAGTATTACAAATAACAGTAACTATGTCCCAAATAAAATAAGATTATTATTTACAGCTGTCATTCACCTCCCAAAACATAAAGATTGATGTATCCATGAAAAGCGAAAGTTAAAAAAAGTTGACCGCTAATCAAAATCGATTTTACAATCGGCAAGTATTTCCGGTTTTAATTCAAGTTATCGAATTTACGACTCGTTTTTTAATTCATTTCAACCGTTAATGCATTATCAAAAAAGAAACTATCATTATCTGCGCGCGAGTCACATTAATTAGATCATCTATGGTGGTCGACCGTAAAGTATACTTTTCGCCGACTATCTATAATGATCGACCGATAAACTATCATTATCCCCGATAAACTGTGATTATCTATTAATGTGGTTTCCGCCTTCCATATCTGAACATAATATGCCGTATTTGCATTGTCCACTTGTAATATAAAGAACGATCTTTGATAACCTCCCGCGGAGTACATGTAAAATAAGGTGATAAACCACATGTAGTCGATCGATACAATATTGATACTTTTTGCGATCATTAAGTTTTCTAGCCATCATATTTGTGCATCAATGTGAGTTTTTTTTTTTTTTTTTTTTTTTCTCTACTATGCATAATAAAGATTGTTTGATGTAGAAACATAACTCGCGGTTATTCAAAAAGAGTTGTTTATCATGCACATATTTCTATAAAGACAAATTGTGAAGCTCATTTGTCCAGATAATAATTCTCCTATAAGCGCTTTTCACAGAACCCCACCCCATTTTCTCGATGTAAACATTGTGTATGTAAATTTTCTTTCATATTTCAACTAATTTATGCCTTGTTTGCCATGACGTTGTCATTTTTTATAAGTTGTTTTCGACTTGTGAGTCTTGAGTGTCCTCTTGGTGTCTGCAGGTTCTGTTTTTTAAAAGAAAGACCCAACGGACTACACCATCAAAAATATGAACATAAAATATAATTTGTCATGTGTTATCAATCAAAGAAGGATCATAGTTTTGCTTATGACCGGTACTGGGCTGCTATATATGTTTTGCGCTATATAAGTAGTTGAAAACGTATTGTTCCGACTTCTCTTGTATCCCACAACACTTTTATAGTAGATTTTGCATACTAGTATCCACAAAGTTCAGCTAGAGGCTTAAAATTTATGAAAATTTGAAAATTGTATCTACTATTGTACTGTTATGGTTATAGCCCCTGGACAACCTTAGTTTGCGTTCATATCAGAAAAAAAAACCAAGCGTCTTTACTGTCACCAGTCAACCATTTCTGGTCGTATTTATATACGTGTATTGAGATTTAGTTGATACAATTTTTTTCAGTTAATTCTTAATAATTACAATGAGATGAAATTGTAATATAGATTACCAATTTTTCCTTCATTAATATATAGTCTTGGAGTTGTCGTGGAGAAAAACACATGTACACTTGTACACTTATTTTCTTAAATGCCACTTATGTTTATGACCTAATAATATAATTGCATTGCACATATATCCGTACCAAGCCAGGACCATCGTCAGTGTCGGTTTTCGTATGTCATATGTCAGTCTTTTTCGTTTTTTTATAAGTAGCGGTAGAGTTGTTTTATGGTAGGTCATTGATTTGTTTTTGTTAACTCCTTTTGAAACTTTTATCGGCTTGGGACTATTTAGAGCCTGGCATATTGTGCGGTATAGACTATTGTTGAAAACTGCTTGTTGCCCTCTAGATGTCTTTTGGTTATTTCTGTCGTTGGATTGCTGTCTCATTGACGTACACATCATCTTTTCTTCGTAACTCAAAACACAACTCTATTATGCTTCTGACGTGCCTACTTTGCTGAATGTTGCTCAGGTAGACGGAATGATGTATTGTATAAGCAATAGAATGGAGCGATATAACTATAAAACAAACTTGTTTAACCAAACTTTCACAATACAGTCCGTGTAACGTAAAGTTAACAATACGAACGATGCCCGAACGATGTACGTACGCTTCCCGAACGGTGAACGAATGCAAACGAAACGCTGACCGAACGTTGTACGAACGCTGAACGAATGATGCACGAACGAAACCATGTACCATAAACCATACCATAAACGATAACATAAGCACCCTTTTATCGTACATCGTATGGTTTTGCGTAAATCTTTTCGTTTAGCGTATATCGTATCGTTTAGCGTACATCGTTTCGTTAAGCGTATACACTGAAATGCAGTCAACTTTAGCGTTTGACAGTTCATCGATAACATTCTGGCGTATCACAAACAAACAACTTGTAACGTCTCATTTCATTGGCCGAAAGATTCAAATACAACAACAATCGTAGTGTGCGTGAATTGACACAGGTGACTGACTATGGAATGTACTATGTTACTACGAACGAACGTAAAACAAGGATTTGACAATGTATAGTTGACCATAGTTTACAAATCTTTGGTCAAAAGAATTAAATAAATGTTTTGTGAATTTCAAATAGTTGTGTCGAAATATTATACTGCAGCAACATAATTATCTTGTACCGCATTATGAAAAATATAAGGATAAAATAAAATGCATGCTTTTATACGGATGATTAAAGAACCACTTTTAATTTCTTTCAATGTCGTAGTTACTTATAATAAGGATCTCATAATATTATACTGATCCATTACAATAATTACAATAATTTATGATGGGTTGCACATTCCTCTTTTAGTCATGTTAGTGTTTTCATGCTATAAAATGAACATACAGAACGTTACACAGTAGCTAAGCGTTTGGTCATTCAGAAATTGCGTATCATAAACGGAGCAAATTGTCCCCGAAATATAGTAACAAAACAACAATAATCGTATCATTTGTACACATGAATGAAGACGTAGTATGCAATGTACTATCATGGTCACCACGAAATTCAAATGAATTCAGTTTTGGTGTAAAAGGATTGAAATGTTACATCGGCGAAGATTTTTTCTTTTGTATGTGTGGAACTAAAAAAATAAATAAATACTTGTGAGAAATATCGTAGTCTATAAGGAACAATAAAATGTACTGTTTTCGATTTTTATTGGCTGAAAACTTATCTTTTAATTTCATACCGTAAGAATAGTGATTATAATAAATTATAATTTAATCTGAATCGATGTTGATCCAAAATTATTTACATAAACAGTTTGAAAAATAAACACTGAAATAAATTTAAACAAATTAAAAGATACGATTACGAATTTTGTTAGCCGTGGAAATACGTACTTGGTGAATGTGTGGGTAAACTGCAGTCTGCAGGGTTTTAGTCAACTTTTTGAAAAAGCCTTTTGACCTAAATGAACAATGTATTTTAGATGGAATTCGGAATTAATCTAATGTTCTTACAAAAGTATATTCGGGGTTTTAAGGTTTGCCTTTTGTTCAAAAATTTTGTTAATCATATCTATATATTCTCTTTTATCGCATGTATTTAAACATCGACTGAATAACAGTTTCATCTATATATCGTAATTAAACTTTTTTTTTATTATATAGATTATAGATATATTTTATTCATCTATCAAATCAGTCGAAAAATCAAATATTCGAGAAATTTCAAATAAAACAATTACCCGTTATGTGCCTCATCAACACCAAACATAAATATTTACCAATGTACAAACGATAGTGTATTATGTTTACTACAAATGCACTTGATTTTAAACAATCATCAAAAAGAGCGAGTCCGGCAAATGAAACATTTCGAATTCTTAAGAGAAATTATAATTGAGCGTCTTCATTTTTGTATTTTCTATCAACAACACAAACTAGACCGTTTCCTCTATTCTTAAATTTTCTGAGACCATTTTCCTCTATTCTTTATTTTGCCCGTTATACTCTATTCTTATTTTATATTTTTACTTTATTTTCCTGTATCAATATCCCTTTATTCAGAGCAACCCACCTAAATATACATATGCTACACAAGGTCTATAGGTCATCGATTGTGCCGTGATACACATGTTTGCATAACAAAGGATGTCCTTGTTCATATTTATAACATTTTAAATGTCCTACTAATAATACATTTAATAGTTGCCACTGGACGTTAAACAGCTAACTATAAATTTATCCGTCATATTCTAAGTTTTGTTATAATGTGTAAATCAAACAACATAATGAAATACTTGCAGATTTTCACTGCCGAAATCATGGGAAATAATTGCACTCAAAACCACTCAATCACATCCCTACGCCACACAGTCTAGCTTTTTCACATGTAAATAAATTATTATCATTAATCTATTTCAAAATAATTTCAAATGATTCTAAATCAAACGGTCATTTTACTAATTTGCCAAAAAAAAAAAAAAAAAACAGTTATTTTCATTTCTTTTTTAAACAGATCGATTAATTTTCAATGGTCGGTGCCTGGCAGCATTTATGAAATCTATTTCCATTTTGCCAGTAAGAAAGCTACATAGAACAGGAAAAATCAGTGTCTTAGAAATACTTCCAGGCTCATTTTTCCAATTTCTGTTGAAATGTGGTTTAATGCAAAATGTAACTCCTGAATACTGCATTTGTACCCATCAAGCATTTGGAATTAATAACAAATCTATGGTAGTCTCTTTACTTTACTTTACATACAGTAAAGATAAAAATAAACAAATACGTCTCCGAAGTATGTTGCTATTGATGATTTTTTCAAAGATAATACTGGTATATCTTTCTTGATAACGCGTGAGCTTCCTGGGGCTTCGATCTCTGGAACCCGTGTACACTAGCTCTGTCACGGACACGCTGGGGTATGTTGCGGCCACTAGGCGCCTCTTGGAAGTGCGGGCGTACACTTAAAAATATGCCTAGCTACGCCACCTTAGGTGTCTGTATCAATTTAGACTTCATCTTTCGTTTAAATATATTCATATTTCTGGACGTACGTATGTCGGGGTTTAGGCTATTCCATTCAATAGTAGTAGATGGAAAAAAGGGATTTTCTGGTTATATCTATCTATAACTGGGTATCACATAATTATTACTGTTTCGCAAATTATAATTAGATATTTGACCAAAAAGTGGCATTAAATCGTAGAGGCAGTCCCATTATATAAAGAATAGAACATAGTGAGCTTTCTGGACTTTCTTCTGTCCACTAGCAAATGTCAGCCTGTTTCACTTAAAATATATAACTTCCCAACTAGCAACCACGGGCAACCCAGTTACTAATATTCCTGCTTCTAACTAAACATGTTCTAAATTGTCGAAATCTTGTTGAGTACACCCATAGCATAGCATTTGTCTTGTAAGGGTTAAAATCAATAAGCTAATCTTAAGACCATGCTAAGATTTGTTCTAAATCGCTATTTAAGACATCCTCTATTGTGTAAGGACTATTACTTGAATAAGAAAGGGATGTTTCATCAGCACACAATCGAGTTAGACTTATCAAATTACCAGCTATGTCATTTACAATACATGAATAAGGAATAGTAGGGGACCTAATACAGAGCCTTGCGGAACTCCTGCATTAGTATTCTCAAAAGGCGAAACGCTTTTTTTTCTATTTGAAATATAACTAATTTTAAAAGTGATTAAGACGTTGCGCACGGTATTGGTGTCTCTTTGGAAATATACGATAGATGACGGGTTATTCAAATTCAAGCTCTTTTCCTATACAATAAATATCCATGTTCTGCATATCATTCGAAAGGAAATAAACCAAAGAAATCGATAACATAGATGAGTTTGTGCTTTGTACATTATATAATGAAAACTCTGCTCATTTCGATGCCTATAACGTCATTTTAAGGGTGTCCCGCTGTTACAATTTTCTTTTGTGCGCGTTTTGAAATCCTTTGCGGATTAAATAGTAAGTAGAATGTTATATAATTTAACAACTGTATATAGCTTTAACGTAAAATGGCGTTTTAGACGTTTTTAACTGTTAGAGAAGGAAGATCGTCAGGAGAGTTAAGAGAAGGAGAGAAAAATGTCCAAATTAGCTACTCAACCCGTACACAAACTTTCTGCCTTCACTTTTATAAGATTTAACGGTTGAAAATGGATTTTAATAATATCAGAAAATGTATACATGTCCTAATGAAGCTCTCTGAAGTCATCATTATGTAACTGCGGTGTTACTTAGTTTTCCCGTGTCCGATAAAATGTCCTGATGGACAAAATAATACAAAGTATAATTCGGAGGCTTTTTATTAAACGAAATTCTAATATAGATCTCTAAATTTTCACACCTGTTAACTGATATGGATGGAAAAACATTCAATTTCCTCTAAAATGATATGATATGTACTTTTGTTTGAGCTGCAGATAGAAAATCTGAAACGATCTAAGATGTCCAATGACATGTCCTCATAGCCTTAATTTGACGTTCGAGTTATAATAACGCTAAACTGTATATGACTTTCCTTGCATATTTGGCATAAAATAATTTCATGAAATGGTCTGATCTATATAAGATAAATTTCTCGTCGAATATGCATTAATATATAGATCTGCATTTTATCAAGGATTTAAGATGTCGAAATATTTAACTCGGATGATGCATAAAGACAATGATACGCAGTCAACCGTTCTCATATGATCACACTCTCACTTTTAGAAAGGCAAGATACATTGAAGATGAAAATGCGATCAAAGTGAGCTAATCTTAATTATCCTCTAAGCCAGATTATAAACGATTCTAAATCAAGCTGTACACCAAATCCTAATTCATAGCGTTGCTATTATAAGAATAGAAGCTAAACGCATGAATAAAATATCTCACAAAAAATCTTATGAGAAAAGTGCTTCTTAGTCATGAACATTTCAGTATAACCTGCAATAACTTCTTAACTGTTTTAAGAGACCACTAAAGGAGAGCAAAATTGTGGTTTCATATGACTGGTGGTCTTTACACGTTCAATCTATATGAAATGCACTACTTAGGGACCTACAATTAATGGTCTTTTGTTTTGCTAAATACAGGTGGTTTCTTCGGCAGGTTTGATTGTATAGATAACAAATTGACATACATTTTCCTCTTCTTTATCATTAAATCAACCTCAAAAAGCCTGCAGTGTGGCTCGGTGGTTACCTCAAGCACTCCGGCTTCCTCATCCAATAAAACAGCCACGATATAGCCAATAGTGACGAATGTGGCGTTAGACACCAAATAAATAAACCAATCAATATACTGTGTGCAAATTTTCAAATTTTGAATACAGTAGATTTTTTTTTTATTTTCGCAGAACACAACATGGCGTGATTATTGATTTTTATATTTGTAAAACAATGTAAAAACAAAACCAAAACCATTGAAATCGAAAAGTAATCCGTTTGGAAATGGTTTAAAAAAATGTCAAAGAAGATTTAGTGTAAACCGATACTCAGTAATATGTTGACTAGAAATGGAAGCGCAAAATCAAAAATAATTTATAGTATAAAAAGTGCATGAAATGCATTCCTGATCCATATTTGTTCATTTCAGAAAACATTGATCCATGTGTATATATAGCAGTTACCTAAAAATACACATCTGGTCAGTTAAAAGTAATTATATATTCAAAAATCAGATTTCGGCCTGCTGTTAATCTGTTAGGTAGATATTGGTCTATGTAAAAAGAGTTTTCCATACTTTGCCAAATTCTATAATTTCAAACATATAACAAAAAAAGTATGGATCGCCGACCCTTATTTTAAGCTTTTGTTTGTGAAAAAATATTTCAGATGAATATATGTTTTCCGAAAGCAAAAAACAATACGAAATCATCGTCCTCGTTTTCTTAATAAATCACAGAATAGATCAATTTATTGTAATTATTAAAAGAAGAAGATGTGGCCGTATGATTGCCAACGAGACAAACTTTCATCAAAGACCAGATGACAAAGACGTTAACAATGAGCAAAACCCTATCCTCATAGTAAGCTATAAAAAGCCCCGAAATAACAAATGTAAAACAATTCAAACGAGAAAACTAACGGCCTGATTTACTGTACAAAATGTGTAAATTCCTTCATAAAATGAATTTTCTTAATTATTTGCCCGATAAAACAATCCTGATTTAAAAATTGTAATCAATGAAAACATTTTCTTTAAAAAAAAAAAAAAAGACCCCGACCAACCTTGAAATATTGAAAGTTGACAATGGCATCATCATAAGAGCACGTATTTCTTTTTCAAACTTAATGCACATTTTATAAAGTTTAAAAAAATGCAATTTTTAACACTTTCCATAAAATCGTAATTGATGTTAAGATTGTTGACTTATTCGAGTATTAACTGATAAAATAAATACTATGGATTATAATACTAGTATATAAGCCACTTTTATTAAAAATAAATAAAACATACTTCTTAAATAATAACAATTTCACTAGCCAAGATTGGAGACGTCTTCTGGCAAGGAGAACATTGCTAAATTTTAAGAAAGAGAAGAAACTGATAATACACAAATAGTAAAAGAAAATTAAGAAAATAAGACATGAAAGGTTATAAGCAAAGACAGTCAATGTGATATGTTGGAAGCACGCTCGTCCATAGAATTAGCCTCAGATTTTTCGGCATTTGTTTCACTCATAGTATCAAACTCAGTTTTAAAATTTCAAAACATTTTGAATTTTGAAAATAAAAGACGCTTAATAATATACAAAACAGATTTTAAATCATATTGCAATACATCAAATTGTTGCATTTATTAATGCTATGCCCAGCTTAAAAATTAAACCATATAAAGAAGCAACTTAGCAAATCTCGGCAAAATGAATACTTGTTGGAAGAATGTTAATTCTACGGTCTTTTAAGCGGCATTTTACATGAGTAGGTTGTAGCTTTAACGTTTGAAACTTTCTTTGGAACAACGTCAAAAGCGTAGTTTTATTGGGAACGTGCGTTACGTCTAAATACATTTTAAATACAATTCTTTCAAATACTTTGCCCACTGCTGATAATAATGAGATTGGTCTATAATTGGAAATCTGTGATTTGTCTCAGGTTTTGAAAATATATAAATGCTCCAAGTCAACACATTTTAAAGATTTTGTGAAAATACGATGGTAATGTGCATTTTTTATCATAAAACACAAATAAATGTACATCCATTGTCAAATCAAAATATTTTAAATACTCCAGTCCAGAGATACCATGTATATTCTACTGAATATACCATATCGACAATTTTACATTCGTACTTGTTACGTAATAAGATATGTGTCCAGGTAAAAAGAACCAGCAGGTGGTATATATTCTAAAGTGTTTAGCGCCTTCCATTATATAGAGATAATTTATTTTATTAAAGTGTCACATACTTGTCTACCAAGGCATATACAAATTATATACATTTGTAATATACATTGCACGAAAATAAAATTAGACAAATACCCAGCCTAGATAGGCTTATGAGACACTAGACATCTGACGATGACATTTAGCTTTAGGACCATTTTGTTTTCACAAAGAAAACACCAATTTAAAATTATATACATAACATTCTGTTAAAAATCATTTTACAGGCAAATTGATAAGCATAACGTCCTCGCATTTTCTTGTTCAGAGCCAGGTACACAGATGTCCAAATGAATAAGAATACACTAAATGCTTAAACAATATATAGTACAATGGAACCAATCACATTTTGATAGTGTACTAAGAGGTTTGCTCATGTATTTTCTATATTCTAAAAACTTCAACATCCCATCAAAAATACAAAAATTAAAGTCCTAAGTTTTATAAATTAAATGTAATTTTTCTAAATATTATTTGCGAGGCTGCATGCACATTGTACCTATTGTTTTAGTATATTTCTTTTCCGCCATGCATAAGTTTAATATTTACTGTGACTTCTACATATATTATATAGTGTGTTACGTAGATCGATTTATTAACTTTATTCTAAAATTATTAACCGACACGGAGCGATAGCACGGAAACTGAAAAATGCTTCGGAAAGCGGATTGTTTGCTAATCATTTTGAAAAAAAAACCGTGAATTATTTTGATATCCTAATGATAATGTTTCTTTTTGACAGCACTATATTTTGTTGATTATTCAATATATTTATATGGTACCTGGCATTTATATATGTTCAGTAGTTGTCGTTTGTTGATGTGGTTCATAAGTGTTCCTCGTTTCTCGTTTTTATATAGATTAGACCGTTGGTTTTCCTGTTTGAATGGTTTTACACTAGTAATTTTTGGGGCCCTTTATAGCTTGCTGTTCGGTGTGAGCCAAGGCTCCGTGTTGAAGACCGTACTTTGACCTATAATGGTTTACTTTTATAAATTTTGACTTGGATGGAGAGTTGTCTCATTGGCACTCATACCACATCTTCTTATATCTATATACATGTACATGCATAATAATAATCCTTGGTTATATTTTAGTTGATTGATTGTTGGTTGTTTAATGTCCAGTGTAAACTATTTTATTCATTTCTATGAAGAAAGAGTTTCTCATTCCTAGGAAGATTTTATGATATTTTGTGCACAATGTAATTTAGAGTATTAACCCCGTGTTTCAAAGTTAAACAAGATAATTATTATTTTCTTCATATTTCTTAAAAATAAATGGAGAATGTGTCCATTGGGACACAGATGATGCCCCGCTTGCATACAACATTATAAAGGGACATAACTCAAAAACGATAAAAGTGACGCTACCAAAATTTGTACTTGATCTGAGTTTTAAGGTAATGAGCATTGTGTATAGGTTTCATAATGTTTGGTTGGGGCAAACTTAAGTTACAGAACGGAAACTAAAATTTTGCAATTTTTCGATTTATAAAGGGCATTACTCTATAACGTTTAGAGTGACGTTACAAAAATCAAACTCGATCTGTATTTGGTGGTAATAAGCATTGTGTATAAGTTTCATAACATTTGGTTGAGGCAAACTTAAGTTAGAGAACGGAAACTAAAAATTTTGCAATTTTTCCATTTATAAAGGGGCATAACTCTAGAACGGTTAAAGTGACGCCACCAAAATTCAAACTTGATCTGTGTTTTGTGGTAATAAGCATTGTGTATAAGTTTCATAACACTTGGTTGAGGCAAACTTAAGTTAGAGAATGGAAACTAAAAATTTTGTAATTTTTCCATTTATAAAGGGACATAACTCTAGAACGGTTAGGGTGACCCTACCAAAATTCAAACTTGATCTGTATTTTGTAGTAATAAGCATTGTGTATAATTTTCATAACATTTGGTTGAGGCAAACTTAAGTTAGAGAACGGAAACTAAAAATTTTGCAATTTTCCATTTATAAAGGGGCATAACTCTAGAACGGTAAAAGTGACGCCACCAAAATTCAAACTTGATCTGTGTTTTGTGGTAATTAGCATTGTGTATAAGTTTCATAACATTTGTTTGAGGCAAACTCAAGTTAGAGAACGGAAACCAATTTTGGGACGTACGGACGTACGTACGTACGTACAGACGGACAAGGGTAAAACTTAATGCCCCCTCCGCTACGGCGGGGGCATAAAAATTTAATATCCATATAATTCAAATCTGGTTTGGATTTGTTTTGTTTTGTGCTCAATGGAATTTACTAAGACAAATTCAATTTTATTGATAATTTTGGGATCAGATGTGATGAGGTTTATATTTAGGTATGTGCCAAACAGGAAACAATAAAATAGTAAGTTGGAGATCATTCAGACTTCGTTTAGAAGAGATACGTCTTCAAAATCAATACAGTTTATAATTTTGGGAGTTGAAAATTGAAAAGTGAAACTTTTTTTATTGTTTACTTTGCACTAAGAATTTATATACAAACCTCTTCTATTACTCTTCCTCTGAGCAAAACTCAGTTTGTTTCAAATCGATTTAAACGTACATTAAACAGAACTTAAACAGTAGGAGATCACGGTGGGTTTAACGACAATAAGACATCAATCAAACAACAAAAACACATAAGGACATCAAGTGGGCAACATATATAATGTTTACCAATAGAAAGGTGTATACACAACATGCCAATTTCTAAATCGACCCGAATTTCCATTTATCATTGTGAATAAGTTTATCCAGAAGAATAGAATACATGTATTACATGTCTTTGATTTAACAGAAACAGTAATAAAAGATCTGGCATTAAAACGTGATTCTCCATATTAACAATTGAGGAGAAAGCCTGAATATGAAAAGTTAAACAAGTTAAAGGTTACCAATTTTAAAGTTTTACTCCTTAGAGGTCTATTTTCCCCTTCTTTTACCCTACAAGAAAACTTGGAGCCGTTGATTAAATATCCCCGAATTTTCCAAAACGCTCATGTATAATATTATTATGCCGTCATGTCTTTAAACAGTTATTGGCCAATCAAATCGGTATGCAAGTTAAATAAATATTAAACAATTATATAAATAATGCTTCAAAATGATGTAATTATATTATCAATCTAAAAATATTATACATGAACAACAAAAATAAAATATATTAAATGACTAAAGCAATTTTATAATACTGAAGGATACACCCTTATTGTTACAATATTGCCGAAAACCATATACGACATTGATAAGCAATTATGACAAACCAATAAGAAATTTGTTGTTTGAGATTATTCATGGTTGACTAGTTGTATAACCGGTGGCACGTGTCCTAATAATTAAAACAAGGGACAGAAAAGTATTAAACAGAAATAACCGTTTTTTTAAACCATATTTTCAAAATTCACTGCATGATTTAAGCAGCTTAAAAGTGTTTCATTTATTTTATCTTTGTGCATATACGATGAAGTGTCCTGAAGGGCTCTCTTCACAAAACAATCTTACTACAAAAATTGATAGCAAGTTATACTTTAATGTTCATGACTTACGAGTATTTTTCTCATTAGATTTCTTGTGAAATTGATCGATGAGCGGCTTTTACAAAAACAGAAAAAATATATGGCGTAAACTTCAATGGACAAGCAACACAACGAGAAAAATAAAACTTAAGAGGCATCTATAACTAGTTTAGAGTTGGAGAAATCATTCAATGCCATGTGATTGTATTTAGGTTTAAAATTCATACGTTTTTCGATTTATGAAGAGGTCAATTAGAAAAAAATTAAGTAATTGACGCCAAAAAAGAATACAAAACCAAGATGCATGAAATAAAGTAATAACATAAGTTTATAAATACGTATCTAGGTGCATTTAATAAAGCAATTTTTGAACTTATTATTATCATATTTTTTTTATTGTAATTTTATTTTTATTTATATTCAATGTTACCCGAAATGGAGTCCTCCTTAAAGATAAAATTCACTTGGATGCGTATTTCTGGTGTAAATATCACACGTACTATCTACAATATACGGAAATGACGTCACGGCTTCGTATTATAAAGTTACTGAAGGAAGATTAATGTCAAATTCATATCCACGGGCGTCGAAATAACCGGTTTGTCAGAACGGTTAGGTGTAATTTGCGCCAACTAACATTTAGAAAAGGTTTGAATCGCGCCCATCTCTTCTTTTCTTATGGTATGAATTGCGCCAATAAATAGAACTTAATTGTGCCATATTTACCTCTAAACGAATAACCTATTTACACGTAACAAAAGAATACTCACTTGAAAAGATGTCTCAATTTGTTTTAAAAGATAGAGTCCGATAGAGCGTCTAAAACCTGTCGTGGTTGTAAAGATTATAAATTTCGCCAGGCTTTTATAGAGAAAAATGGAGAAATTAAATGGGAATAAAATGCACGCTGTTAAATCATGCTTTGCAAGGCTATTTACAGATGACTCGTGCACAATCATTTTGAATGGTGAATAAGATCACATACATGAATTCAGCACTCAGAAACTAGCCCGTAAATAGGAGGAGGGAATCCAGTTATTAATTAAATATCAAAACGGTGTGTAGAAATACCGCAAAGGACTGAGCACAAAGTTTTTGCACTTAGGACACTAAAACGATGTTTAAGACCACAACGAAGATGGATATAAGAAGAAATGAGTATATAACTCATAAATATAAAGTTTGGTGTCAATCGATATTATTATTTTGAAGTTATATGACTTTTAATCAGCGCGTGCCACAAAATAAATACGTCAGTAACAAACAAACGAAAAAAAATCAGAGAAAATTGAAATACCATAAAAATGTTTAATCAGTATACAAGTGGATCCAAAACGGGTCAAGGTTAAACGAACATGAATTTCTATCGATTACACAGGTGACAATCAACGGAGTGTGGCGCGTGTCGTTAAAACATTAAATAACTTTGTAATTACTAAAGATATGATTATAAAATTTGAAATTATGTACTTTTAGAAAGTCTCCTTCTATATGCCATGTTCTTTGTTTCAATTCTATCATTCCATCAGGTCCTTAGTGCAAATTTTTGTCCTTAGTGCAATAAGAACAAAATTTGCAAATAAGTCTATAACATTTGCGCAATTAAACGCTTGTTTTATTGGCGCAAATGAATGCTGCAGTTTTCAAAATAAAGTGACGCAAAGAAGAATTGGCGTAATTAAGTTATGGCGCAAATTAATTCTTTTTCAGCGCAAATGGATATCGGCCTTCAAAACACCGTTTGTACACTAACATTTATCTTTTACGCTGTCTAGCCTGGAAATAAAAGTTTTGGCAATTTGTGTAGGATTTAATTTTAGAATGTAATGAACAAGTTAGAAGATCGTTAAAACCTTAAGTGAATCGGAAAATGAGCTATGCACGATAAAAGGAAATAGTTTGGTGCGTCGATATGCAATTTCACAGAGGCATGTAATATTTGTAAAATTTGCATTAAGTCTTCCAATAACAACCATTTGTAGAACTGATTATTTCGATCCTTCAAATATGTGTAAAATAATAAATATTTATATTATTCAGTCATTTTCATATATACAATTGCAGTATGTTTATAAATACTGTAGATTTGTATTTGATCATTGATTGCATGCATAACGTCCAGTGACAAATATTTCATGTATTCGTACAGAGAACAAATCAACAACTTTTAAAATACAATTGGTTGGTTTTTTAGGTGATTCGATCTAAATGATTTGCGTTAAAATTTTGAAACTTGAACAGAAGTTTACCTCTAAAATAAATAAATATATAAAAAAAGGTAGAGTTTTTTTTTTTCATTCTGTATTTTACTCATACATGGACTTAAGCACTTTTACAGTCAAAATAACAGTTTTAACACCGATAGCAGCAATCGGAAGCGACACTGGTTCCATAGAAGGCTTCACGAATTTTATAAATCCCTGGCAATCTTCGGTTTATATCAGACACTGACATTGAGGGGAACAAATGCCATGGATGTCTTGTCTTTTAAATACATTTAGATATAAAACATGTATCTCATATAAAGCCTCATTTTAGAAAATTATATATAATTTATTGTATCAAGGAAATATTTGGAAAGAAAGATTTGGTGGAGAGAGAGAGAGAGAGAGAGAGAGAGAGAGAGAGACTTATATATTTCGCGGTATTTTGTCTCATGTTACAACAAATGTACTCATGTCAAAATGTGATGGAAGGAAATGTTTCCCTTTGTTTTATATAGCAGGGTATTCCATAGTGTAATGATATTAGTTGCAGATTTTTTTCTATCGTTAAGAAATGGTATACAGTTCGAAATCTACAATAAGTTATAGTACATTTAAAGTAAGTTTATTGCATTGCTAAACGTTTCTCAATCAAGATAAAACGTTTACACCCAATACTATTTTTACGACTAAGTAAGTTTTATGTAAAATAGATAGTTCACATTCCATTGAACTAAGGGTATTGTTCAGGTTAGTTTTTTTTTAACATTTTATAAGATCAAATTTGAAATGTTATTAACACAATGATTCAAAATTACAAAAAGACATCAAGAATTACACAATTTGTATAAAACAAAAATATAATAATTAAGATAACTTATTTGCTTTAATTAACAAGTGAAATGTTTCCAATCCAATCTTTCCAATCTAATATAGTCCAAAGGGTGACAAGGGGATATAAATATGGTCACTACAGGTCTTCTTTCGGCTGGCAGTAAAAAAAAACCTTGCCAAAGTGGGGCATCCGTTTGAATGTTTGGGATATACAAGTTCGCAACCAACTATCAATCAATCCAATCTAATAACTGTTTTTTTTTCCCGCATTTTTTTATATTAAATTATTTTAACTCAAAATAATAATTGAAATAACTTTCTGAAATAAAACCCTAACATATATCATACGCTTAACAAAACGATATACCATACGATAGATGAAAAGCTAAACCATACGATAAACGAAACGCTAAACCATACGATAAACGAAACGCTAAACGCTAAACCATACCATGTTACATACGACAAATAAAACGCTTAACGATACCATGAACCATACGATATACAAAACCCTAAACGATGACATTTACCATACGATGAACGAACGATGAACGAACGCTGACCGAACGTTGTACGAACTCTATACGAATGATGTACGAACGATGACCGAACTCTAAACGAACGATTTCCGAACGCTGTACGTACGATTCCCGAATGAAAAAGTGTTAACTTTACGTTACAGGGTTTATATCAAAGATTCAAATTATGAAAAGAAGAAAAAAAACCAAAAAAAAAAAAACAACACGACAAAAACCGACCTACAAATATTACAAACGAAATGTTAAGTGATATTAAACAAACACACATATATGCAAAACATCATCATTTCTCGAAAAAAGATAATAATAAAAAAGGTATCAAAGTTAAAAAAAAAATAACATTAAAATTTAGAATAAAAGACACGTTGTAAATTGTAACAACTAGTTAACGTATCAAAACTGAAATAAAATTGAGAATGGAAACGGGAAATCTGTCAAAGAGACAAAAACTTTTTTATTCTACGTCCATGAGAACGGTTTTCACGAACAGTTTCAGAAACTATATCCAAAATGTTAACAGAATCGGTTGTTGATGTATTACCAATTTCCATGATATTATCAGCAAATTTGTTTTGTATGTTTATAACATGAATTTAAGATCAGAGACAAAAAGTACAAGGTGCTAATTGCCAGACCTCGCTATTCAACCACGCACGCTGGGATGGATAGATAACAATTGATACTCGAGTTATCAGTCCTTGGGATAAATTTATTGACAAGATTGGATTACCTCCCTTAAACCGGACTGATTCTTGGCAATGTCAAAACTTGAAATACTGACCAATTACTTTTTGCATAACGCTAATTTGAATTGTAAGACATTAAACTGATTTATAAAACTTGAAGTATCAAAATTGAATTGCATGAAATTAAAAAAAAAGTATATAAATATTATTTTTATCAGTTTTGCGGATGACCTTAATAATGTTTACCTTTAAAATGATTTTGCGACAGAATGTTATATATTTGAATTTCGTTTTTCTCTGTGGCCACTAAATTGCCCTAAAGCTAAATGTCACCGTCAGATGTATAATAGAAGGCGATAAACACTTAAGTATATATTCCACCTGCTGTCGCTCCTTACCTGGACACATATCTTGTTACGCAAAAAGTACAAATGTAAAATTATCGATATGGTAAATTCAGTAGAATGTATCTCTGGACTGGGGTGTTAAAGATATTTTGATCTGACAACACGAATGCATAGTTATTAATTTCTGTGTCATTTGGTTTCTTGATAAATCACATCATACCACATCTCCTTATTTGTATATGATTTTTTAGATTTATTTTTGTTTTTAAGTCCAAACAATGCAAAAACAATCGTATTTACACAGAATCTTTAAAATGTGCTGCCTTGGAGCCTATATCAGGAGACTGATTTTACCTCTTATTTAGGTTGTTGAATAAGAAGCATTTAATAAACAAATTGTGGCTTTTTTTCACATTTATTATACAGTTAAGATTCAAGGCCTTATTTTGCCAAAAATGAAGAATAATTACTCTTAGTACGAATTGCGAGAAGAGGTTTCATATGTCGTATAAAGAAATATAGCAACGACTCTCTTTAATCTATGTCGCGTTAATATCTTTTTAATAAAGTTGTGCATCTGGATGCACTCCTAAATAAAAATTAATAACCATAAATGGCAGGTATGCGTCAATCTGACAGTAACATAAAAATAAGGAGATGTGGTATGATTGCCAATGAGACAACTGTCCACCAAATTTCATATGAAGTGGATGTAAGCAATTATAGGCAACTGTACGACCTTCAACAATGAGAAAAACCCATACCTTCTAGTCGGCTATAAAAGGTCCAATAGGTTCATGAATTCCTATATATTTTAATTACTTTATCATTAAATCTTATTCCAAATTATTTAAGCTAATTAACTTTTTTTTTCCAAATTGAACTTTTAGGGATGCAAGTCAATTTCTTTTAAGTCCTGATTGCATTCATATAATTCTGTAGGTCTAATTTCCAGGTATGTTTTATTATTTATGCAAAGAATTTGTAATTTATCAGGGTTTTGTCTTTGAAATTTTCCATTCAATAAACCTTAATTTTCAACCCGAATTTTTAAATTGAGGTTGTTTTCAAAGTTCTCACTGCCAATATATTTATTTAACAATTTCATATTTAAAAATAATTTTTATGTTAATTAAATGATTAAATTTATTCAAAGAATGAAATTTACTCATTTAGAACATTTTAAAAATCGTAAAATTAAATACATTTAAAATAATGGTTTTGCAATTAATTTACTTTTGGAATCAAAGTTTCTTATTCATTAATAGATTGATTTTTATCTTCTTTTGACTAATTATTAAATAAATAATTGTTTAATTGGAAATTTTAACTGCCATTATGAATTAATTTTTTAGACGATTTAATACTAGTAAATTACGATTAAAAACATTATTTAATTTTCGTTATTTATTTTTTTTTTGGCGTTTGATTATTAAAAATTTTAAATAACATTTGTTAACATTTAAATAATTTTTGAATTACATTATTTACAATTTTAATTAGATAAAATAATTATTTCGTTAGTGGAGTTAATTTTAAAATAATTATGAAATTAAGATTTAACCATTTTTTATAAATTTTATTTTTTATTAAACATGCCTTTCCATGCCAGAGTAATGTTGGCTATATTCCTTTTTTTAATTTATTTTATTGGGCCAAAATTACTAATTAATAAAGTTTTTAAATAAAAAAAATCATTTTATTCCTTTTCATTGGATTAAAAATAATAAATTATTTATTAACGTGAATTATTTTATTGATTAAGATTATTCCATAAAGTTTTTAGTATGCTTTTAATTTTTCCTTTTAAGTTGGGAATTTGTTTGACATATTTATGTTTATATCGTTTAATGTTAACCAATGAAATTCGTAACTGTTATGTTTATATTACAATAAAGTATAAGAAAATTTTTGTTATAAATGGAAAATAAATTACATTTCTAATAAAATTTTAGTTTAACGTTTTCAAAAAGGGAATAAGGAATTTAATTTGGTTTTACAAATACAAACAATTAAATAAAAATCCTACTTCCAGTTAAGCTCAATGGAAAATATTAAATTTAATTAGTTTATTTTGTTCACCTTTAAAATCTTATAATCTTTTCAAATATTTAATTTTTACATCTAAATTTTTAATTTTACGATAAATCATAACTAAAGAACATAATAAGGAACTAACTGTATACACTAAAAACCGTATAAAAATAAAAAATTAATTGGATAGTTAAAACAAATTAACATACAATAAATAAATTTGAAAGGATACATCTTTATGGCAATAAAACTTTAAGTATGATTGTATTTTACCAATTCCAAACAAATTATAAAATTTTAAAAGGCATATGTTTTTTAAATTTCACATTTATTTTCCTTTAAACCTCAAAGTTATGCCAATCATTATATTTCTGGAAATAGAGAACAAATTTCTCAATTATTCTTCATAAGGTTCTGGAAATAGTTCTATTATATTCTTTAATAACTTATTTTCCTATTGGCTATATATTTCAGTTTACAAATTCATTTAAAATATTTTAATTTTTAATTTTACATTATTTAATGATACTTTAATTATTAAAATAAATTAAAAGGCTTTATTTATAATTTAAATAAAAGGTTACCGTTTTGACTTAAGAAAATTTATATTAAACCCATTCTGGAAAAAGGAAATTATTTAATTTAAACCTTTTTCGGACAAACCATATATTTTAAATTGTATGTGTAGCTTTTATGGAATGTTTCAAATTTACCTCCGTAATTCCTTGGTAAATTTAGCAAATTTAAACCAATTGCAAAGTTAAAACTTCACAATAATTTTGAAAGTGTAGTAAAATTTAATTTAATTCTAAATTTACAAAAATTACTTACGTTTAATACCTGTAAACTTGACTTTACTTTAGAACCTATTTTATTTTAATTAATTTGAATGTTTGCAAAAGGACAATTTTTTTAAATCCTTAAACCTTTATATCTGTTTATCCTGGTTATTTTGTTAAATTCTAATTTTACGAATTTACAATGATATTTAAATTATTAATTTTTAAACATTAATTGCTTAACTTTTAAACCGTTCGAAAGATATATTAAATTTGACTGAAATGAAAAATACTTTAAACCCTAAATTTTATATTTGGCAAATGCGAAATAGTATTGGTATTTTGGCTATAACTTTAAATAAACCTTATAAAGTAGAATCAATTTTAAAATCTTTTAATGGTTAACAAAATACATCAACAGATAAAATTTCTAAATTATAAGGTTTTTAAAATATTTACCAAAACAACTTATTATGACAACTACATACTAATTATTTAAATTAATTAAAGGTTAACTAATTCCAAATGATTTTTTTGTTAAATTTTTTTTATCATGTCCTTTAAACATTTATAAATGTTTAGCCTTTTGTTTAATTTACGATATATTTAAATTGTTTTGGTTATAGGAATTGAATAAATTTAAAATTTAAAAACTTCAAATAAAAAAATTATAAATGGTTAGAAAATAAAATTCCAATTTTTTGCTTAAGTGAAATCAATTGATTCCTTTAAAATATTACTTTAAACACTAGAATAAATTATTTGTTTAAATGTTTAATAGTTTTGATAAGTTTAATTGAATTTATCTTTTGTTATGCTTATTTAAATTCATAAGTATTTTTGAAGGTTTTTGATAAACACTCATTTTTATTAATTATTTGTAAAATTCCATTTTTAACAATTATTTTATATTCCGTTCTTTTTTGGCTGGCCATTTATTTCATTTATTATTGCTTTAATAACTATTACAGCTTGTTTAAAGTATTTGGATATTTAATTAATTGTTTTGTAGAATTAGTTTTCAATTGAAAAAATATACTGTAATCAGGTTATAATGGTTCGGAAGTGCAAATTTGCACCAAAAAATTAAACGAATGTCTATTTTAATTCAATAGATTGGTTAAAAATTGAAAGTTGTCCTTTTAAATATTTAATTTTTAAATTTTTATACATTGGAATTTTAAATTGGTTTTGTGGAAATTTAAATTGTATTATGTTATGGTTAATTAACAAATAACATTGAATGAAAATAAAGACTAAAAACTTTTATACAAAAAAATGTTTAAAAATCGGTATATATAATTTAAAACAAGAAAGTTTTTTTTGTTTAACCATTTAAATGGGTTAATATTGTTTGTTTCAAACCTTTTAATTTTAATTTTTAAATAAATTATTTTTTATCAACTATTTTTGAAAATATTTTGTGAAATTTAATTTATTAATGTTCCGTCTTGTTTATGAACACATACAGTTAAACAATTAAATTAAACCAACGTTTAATAATAAATTCCAAGTGAAATGCTTTTTTATTAGTTGTTATTCCGTTCTCTTTTTATATGAAAATTTTTTTGTTTAACATTTTTTGTTTGCCAAAGTTTTAATTTTCTAAAAATCAATTTTAATTGTTAGCTACAACAAAATGTCCAGATTACCAATTTATTAACGTTGGATTAGAACAGTATGAAAACAAATACGCTGACGATTTATTTTAAAATTAATGTTAAAATAAGGTTTTTAATAATTAAATTTGATCCAATGGTTTTTTTAGTTCTAAATTTTAATTTTTCATTAAATTTAAAAATTGATTATATAAGAAAAATGATAAATAGTAAATTGTTAATCAATTAAGGAAATATCACGAATTTATTGAAATTACATAAATATTTTTTAGTCCAAATGTGTTAATTTAGGTTTGTAAATTTTAATTTATATAATGATTTTAAATAATTGTTTTTAGACCTGAAAGAAGAATTTGTATTTTAAATTTTCTCGGACCTTAAATTTAACATATTTTACCATTTAAAATTGAATATTTTAGTATTAATTAAAAGAAAATTCTAATATTGTTATGTCTCCTTTTTTAACATTAAATGATGCTAACATAAAAATTTCCTAAAGATCAATTTTGAAATATTTAAATCACTTAAGTATATGTATTAAAATTCTTCAATTCTGGAAACACTGATTTAAAATTTAAAGTGACCAATTCAAAAATTTTCTTGTAGATTTAAAATTTTTTAATCTTTTGAAAAATTTGTAAAATAACAATAAATGAAGCTTTCATACATTTAACTGTTTACTAACCTTTTAAAAAATTTAAACGTCTAAAATATTATTTTGAAATTGGGACATCATCATTAATTTCGGACTTAAAAAATTATATTTCATTCACTTTAAATTATATCAAATTAGTTTTAAAGGATTTAATAATAATTGTACAATAACGAAATGATAACATATTCAAAACCATAAAAAACAATAAGAACTCAAAATAATTTTTAAAAAATTCGAAATTTGTCGATAATATTTTAATTAATATTAATAAATAAAAGATTAATAACCTTTAACATTTAAAGTAAAGATTTCGGAAAGGCTCACAATAAAATAATAAATACATATTCCATGAAAGTTAAATTTAAACCTTCTTTAGTTAATAAAAATTAAAAAAAAACTGTAATATTCCAACTTTAATTAATTATTTTAAATTTGATTTTAGCATAAATATTTTTGTTTAACATATTCATCATAGTAATATAACTCCTTTTCTAAAATTAATGTTGTCTAATGAATAAAATTATATTTTGGTTAGTTTAATCAATAATTTTAGTAACAATTTAAACATTTAGATAAAAAAAAAGTTGCTTATTATTCAAACTAAAATGAATGATGTTATATAATAAGAAACTTTTTC
Organism: Mytilus coruscus; assembly: GCA_017311375.1. Taxonomy (NCBI): domain Eukaryota; kingdom Metazoa; phylum Mollusca; class Bivalvia; order Mytilida; family Mytilidae; genus Mytilus; species Mytilus coruscus. The sequence continues at coordinate 965,767 of CM029605.1, forward strand.
AAAAAATTATTTTAAATAATTTAATATTAACAATTATTAATTTAATAAATGATTAACGTATAATTGGTTTAATTAAATTAGTTAAACCTCATATCAGAGAAAAGGATTTTATATTTTAAGAAAAGGTGTTAGATTAATTAAAGTTTAATTATTTTCAGCCTTACAAAAGGTAAAAAAAACTTTATCTTCAAAAATTCAAAGGTATTATTAAGCGTTCCTAGAGATCCTGGAAATTTTAAATGATTACAATTGTTTGATAGACTCGAAATAGATGTATAATTTTATCCTAGAAAACATGAAATTGTATTTTATTTATTCTTATCAAATTTTTAATTGATATAATTATTACAAATGCACATGGGCAAAAAAGTTTTAATTGGGAAGCTTTTGAAGTTCATATTTAAAATAATTTATTTATTTAACTAGACATAATTTAAATTGCTATTTAATTTCTAAATAATTATATTAACGCAAAAGAACATAAAATTTCAACTATTGGTAAGATTATTTATTGAATAATGAAGTGAAAAGAACTAATAAATAAGATAATATATTCTTAGAATTTTTAAAATTAAAAAAAAATTTTAGCTTTTCACATACTAACCTACTTTAAAAAATCTTTAGAAATTTATATTCATTAATTTTCATCGGAATTCTTAATACTGACGAAATTTATTATCCACAACGAAAATTAATAAGGTTTCAACAAAAATTATTGAAAATTTTTTAGTAAAATCAAATTTTTTTTTAATTTTAAAGGTAATATTTTTTCAAATTTAAGATAAATTTATATAAAAAAATTAAAAACAAATGTAATCAATTTTAATTATTTAATTATAATATTACAAAATTAAATCTATGTAATTAACCAAAAAACATTTATATAATATATAAATTGGTAAGACATTGTACAAGTAAGATAAAGTACATTTAAAACAAATTTTTTCTGATTTATGAATAATTTTTATTAATGGTTTAAAAACAAAATTTTTGAATTTTAAAAGCAATTACAATTTAAATTTAATTTTAAAATTTACATAAAATATGTGACAGATGTCGAAAAGTTCCATTCCTATATTCGCAACTATTTTAACTTTCTACGTTAGGTTAACATTCCAAAAAAATTCCAAAAATTATAGTATTTATTTTAATGAATAATGCATATGTTGAAATTGGTATTTTACATTGGCTAAAATCTATTGGTTAATTCCATATGTTTTAACTTTTAAGGGATGTAATTGATTTATAAAAAAACTTCCTAAATGTTATAGAAATATGTCATAAACATTAGTATGGAAAATAATGATATTAGTTTGAAGATTTAATTTCTAATTTATCATGTTTGTCAACTTAAATGTTTTTTGTACAGACTTGAAGCTTTCAAGTAAATTTAGCTGTCGTGAATTTCTGAAACGGTTTGGTCTAATAAATCATAGAGATTTGCACCAGGAAAAATACGAAAGAATGTAAATGCTACCAAATATTTTAAGTGAACAATTTGTTCTTTGTGAATTTTAATTAACTTAAATTAATTCCAATTAATGGAAATTGTTAAAAATTAAGGCTACCAATTATGTGTCATAAATTATATGTTTTATAAGTAAAATTAAAATTTTCATTTCATTTGAAAAAACTTCCTTAAGTCTGAATTGGTTGATGTATTATAACCTAACTTTACAAACAAGGCACTGGTTTTAAAAACAAACTGTAACCAATTATTTTTAAGGTCTAAACTTGTAATCTAGATGGGATTTTTAAAAATTTGAATTGATAAAACATTATTTAGTGAATTTATTCAAAAATTAATTGTTATTAAAATTTTTTAAATCTTTCAATTTTAATATATTCAATTTGTAATTATATTGTATATTTAAAATAAATTTACCAAAATGGCCAATTTAAATATTTTTCTATAAAGTTTGATTCTTTTGTTAACATATATAAACATTTTCTGATTGCAATAACATTTTTTTTTATAGGTATTCCTTAAAATTTTTGCAGAATGAAGTTTTGATAAATGATTATTTATTTGATTTTAAATTTAGATGTAAATTCAATTGAATTTCAACTTTATGATTAAATTATTTAAATGAATTTACCAAATAACGTTCATTTTTTGTAGATCTTAAAATATTTATCTAGATTAAAATTGGTCTTCTGTATCCAAATCTGGAAAGTGATCCAAATATATGGAATCTTCCAAAATTCGGAAGGTCACCAAAATATTATGATTCAAATTAAATCCTTTAATACCTTTTATATTAATACCCAATTTAAACCCTAATTTTAATTGATCCCAATGTTGATGCAATTAAAATCTAGTACGGATATAATAAGATGAACCGGAACCATCTATCAATTCGAAGTGAAACCCATTTTGTAATGAATTGGCATTAATATTTGGACAAATAAATATAGATGTATTTGAAATGCCTTATCAAATGTTACCCTATAAATATAGTTATAAATGTTCTATTAACAATTGGTACTTTAAAATTTTATCTAAGTTAATTGGAAGACTTTTGTTTATTTCATTAACATTTAAATAAATAGTAAGTGGTATAATTGCCAAAATATTAAGCAAGTGTTACATGAATTGTTGATTTTACAATACAGTTTTTGCTTAATTTTTAAGTTGATATTTTATGTAATTAAAAGGATATTAAAATGTTCTTAGCCAAAATAAACATTTTGCACAAAATCTTTTAATTTCTTTTTTAACATTTTTTGGAATTATTAATGTCTGGGTTTTAAATTTCTGCTAATTAACCTTGGCTTTCCAATAATTACAAGTCTGGTTAAACCCAATTATTCAAACAAATTGATTGTCTTTAATCACAAAAGGGATTTTTTAAACATTTAATTTGGATTAATTAAACCATTTTTAAATTTAATATAAAACCACAATTTTAGGATAATTGGCCTTGAAATATAAATTAAGATAATCATATTTAACTTTTCTATATCAGATAAATTGGTAATTTTTACCTTTATGGATTCAATTTTTTTATTAAATTTCATATTTATATAGGAATTTTTCCATTCCTTATCATCTTATTAAATTCATCATTTAAAATTTTATTTTTATTCATTTCTTTATTTAATATTTTGAATTTTTGGAGTTTAATCTTAATAAATTAATGTGTTAACTTTCAAATTTATTGACGATTAATTTCTTATTATATTAATGAATCTATGGTTTAAAATTCAATTTTAAGTTGTTAACCACTTCTAATATAATGAACGATAATTTATAACTATTGGAATGGAAAAAAGGTTTATGCTCTTAAATTCAGAAAAACTTAATTTGAACATTTACCAAAATTTTTACATAATCTTCTTACCTCGATTTCAAATTATTTGCCTAAAAAAGAATCTTTAAAACCTTTTCGTTCTTAACATTAATTGGTTAACCCAAACTATGAACTGAAAAAAATTAGTTATATTATAATGGCTTAAAATAAGAATTCTACAAAGGTTAACCATTTAAACAAATTGAAATTTAACTAAATGTTTGAAACCAAATTATTCAAATTTTAAAATACCCATTTTAAACAAAAAATATTCCAAATTCAAAAAGCTTCTTTTATCAAAATTTCTTTGAAAAACAGTTTACTATTTAGGAGAACTTCAAATTTGAATTACACCAAGGTATTTTTAACCTAAAATTTTGTAAATTGGGAACATAAGCCTTTTCT